>OZ023326.1:10121427-10142590 GCA_964007535.1 Brachyptera risi
ATTATTGAATAAAATCCTTCATATTCTTGTCATAACAAAGTTAGTAAACTCACAGTCACGGTCCAATTGAATGCGCGCGTAATTCAAATTCTCGTAATAAATTCTCAAAGTTGTTGGTATCTTCGCAGATATGACATGTCAATTATAGACTGATATACTTGGGAAAGTGACCTCATGGCCTGGAGTCAGCGGCACCATCGGCTATTTTGTAAACTAAAATAATTGGACATCGTTTAACCCGGGAAGCATAGACTACCCCGAGTGAAAGGGCAGTATCAGAGAAAAATGATCTGATCAAAGAAGGCTGTGGTTCTCACTAATTCTAACCCCATGCTTAGAACGGGCCGTGGGCTTTGTGTACGATGTAAAAACGTTGCCACGAGGATGAATTCACTCCGTCGTGGCTGATTTTTCCATTGTGAATAATTCATCGACTAGACGCGGTAAAAGTGTATGTAGCTGAGGCTATTTGCGGAAACAGCGCTTCCTGGTGTTCTTATGAAGTGAGTCAATACGTGTTTTATTGGACGAGCAAAGGGAAGACTATATTTTAACGTACTTGGAAGATTTTTGTGTGTTCTGTTCCACAGTTCAAACAGAAGCAGAAATGATGAAACTTTACATATTGGCTTATATAAAAATATGTATATATATATATATATATATATATATATATATATATATATATATATATATATATATATATATATATATATATATATATATATATATATATATATATGTGTTGACGGAGATTCTCGTGGCCGATGGTACATGGTAATATAATTTCTACGGTTGTGCCACGTCTTGTAGATGACGGAGATCGACGTTTCGAAGGAATTTCACCCTTCATCTTCAGGTGTCTTGTCTTTCGATTGCTGATGTTCGTCCCGACAAGACATCTGAAGATGAAGGATGAAATTCCTTCGAAACGTCGATCTCCGTCATCTACAAGACGTGGCACAACCGTAGAAATTATATTACCATATATATATATATATATATATATATATATATATATATATATATATATATATATATATATATATATATATATACATATATATATATATATATATATATATATATATATATATATATATATATATATATATATATATTATATATATATATATATATATATATATATATATATATATATATATATATATATATATATATATATATATATATATATATATATATGGGCTCATGTGTCATCATCCGACTTGACACTGTACAGTTTTGAGTAGCAATTGGTTAAAATAACTTTTGAGAAAAACAATGACGACATATTAAAAACACTCATAAGAATAACCTGGGGGAGAAAATTTGGAGAGAATATTCTCCTTAAAAATTCTTAAATTTCAAAGAACTTCAAGAATACGTATAATATTCACAGTTCCAAAGTTTCACCCGAATTAGAGCAGCCTTTCCAAAGGAGATAATATAATGTCAATCATATTGATATCATTATATTTTCATATTACATCAACCAGTTGTTGAATCAATTGAAACACTAGAAAGATCAGAAGATGGAACTATCTAGATTGGAACGAACGTCGAGTTGAACATTTAGGTCATGACTTAACAGTTTCAAAATTGATTTGTGTGTAGCTTCCCAAATCATCTCACATAGTTAGTCCAATATTTATCATCTCACAATGCACTATGCTGGGATCTTCTTTCATGAAATATAGGCTCACTAAGAAAACCAAGCATATGCATTGTATTTTAAAGTAATATGAGATCTCTAAAATATTCTCTCTCCTGAATAGGTTGATTTAGTTTTCGTTTTATAACATATTTGTCTGAATCTGATATTATTAGATACGTCAAGATGTATAGAGAAGAGACAATTTGCATTTTTATGTCATGATGGTAAAAGTTTCACCAAGTTTGTGTTTACAAACAATGTGCGAAACAAAAGTAAGATATATGAGGTCTATCTTAGTTTATACTTTTCATAGTATTTGCTCAGTCAAGGGGAGAATGAACCTGTGATTTATTCCAAGTCGATGGTGTTGGTGTAGTCACCAGGTTTAACGAGATGGTTGCCGGTTTTTAATGAAACGATTTTTGTGGAAGTGCCGTGTGGAACGACCAGTACTGGTGGAAGTGCCGGGTACAACCAGACTGATTTGGTGGAGGTGTCGGATTTCCTAGATGGAAATACAAATAAAACTGATCGAAATAAAATTGGAAGAATTATCTGATATATTGGATTTTATTTTTCTGCTATACCCAATACTAGGAAAACGCGGGATTTGCGTTATGAGATGAGCTTAGAAGTATAGAAATCTAGAATGAATAATATTCTGTCAGCTCAATCCACATTTACTGACCTTGGAATACTTCAAACGTTCAAAAACGTTTCCTGCAACTTGTTGATATTCATAGTGCTGCAACCTGTCGCATATATACACTTTGCTAAACCAATTGACCATTGTAGATCGTCCGCTCTCGTCATGTCACAAAATATAAGAACCAATCAAGTGGACAGTGAAGCTGGGGAAATAGGGAAATAACCAATCAAGTGGACAGTGAAGCTGGGGAAATAGGGAAATAACCAATCTAGGTATCTAAAATGTCCCCTGCTTCGTATAAGTCACACCCATCTACAATCGTCAATTGATCCAAATATTCAATGACATATTCAATACAGTACATACTGCACATGTCTGATATATACCCGAGACTCGAGTCGACGGCGAAGACGACGCTGTGTATGTACACACTGTTCGAGAAAACACAATTTCTTCCTTTTTCAATGTTAACATCATTGATCAAGAAAAGTTTCGCAGTTGATCATGTGAACTTTTCCGCTCGAAGAACTTTGCCTCCACTACACTGATTATTATCATACATAATAATATCCAAGACACAAGTTCACACAAAGATTAATACTGTATACGTAACTCGCAAGTGGAAGTCTTCCAACCTAACTTTAGTTACCAATTAACAAGTTTCACCTTCATTTAGGTTCACACATATATATATATATATATATATATATATATATATATATATATATATATATATATATATATATATATATACATCTATATGTATATATATATATATATATATATATATATATATATATATATATATATATATTCATATATATATATATATATATATATATATATATATATATATATATATATATATATATATATATATATATATATATATAGTGCAAGGCCATAGTAAAATAACTTTCCAAATCTTCGGAGTTAAATTTAATTAATACAAAGTTTCGGAAGCTTTGTATATACGCATACATATTATATAATATAGTATAATAATATTTATTTAGAGAATAGTAGTTTAGTTTCGCCCTCGGAGATCTTAGCTCAACTCGTGACTTCAACACCTCATTATTTCTCTGTCTCTTGTCACTGTAACGTAGAAGTATGCACCCCATTCCTTCCCCTTTCCCGCCCCCCCCCTCTTCCCCCCCTTCTGCCCCCCGGGCCACACAGGATAATGTCACGTGATGTTAACATATTACACCTATCGCTGGGGTCGTCCCATTACACCGCAATATGTATGACATATATGCATACCACGGTGACTCGAGGTGTACTACTGTGGTATATAATGTTTACTTTCAGAGTTAGAATGAGATATCACTGTATATGGAGGTTGGAGGGTGGGGGGGGGGGAGGGGGTGTGTTATCTGGGAGTCGGCCTTTTATGCTCAAGGCTCTATATATGTGCGGTTATAATGTAAACTGTGTTTCCTATTTTCTCTATCACACACATCTTGCATAATTTTGCAATTTACTTTTGTTACGTAAATACACGACGAAGCTATTTTGTTCAAATACCCGACATTGTAATGGAGAGTTAATTAATTTAAAACTGAATATTTATGGAGATAGGGAATAGAGAAAATTATTTTGAGATTATTATCTCAGAAATTAACACAGTGGAATTGAAATATGAATGTATCATTTTGAAAACTTTGATAAAAATTTGCTTCAAAATTATCCACAATTTGATAAAACAGAAGGAATATACATCTCCCTGACAATTATTCCAACATAGATAAATATATGATATGAATATTCAAAATATATATTATATTCCATTCCTTGATTTGCCCATAAGTTGAATGAATAATTCATAACTCAATTGTGGCTGAATTGTATCCGCCAATCTGATCACTAATCACTAATTAGTCTTGGCGTTATTGTATATACTAGATAAATAAAGGTGATACATACGTCATTATATTCTGAAATATCAAAGTCAAATATAAAATACTCTCGAATAACGAATTGTGAAATGTAGTTCGGACTTGTTCGGAAACTTTTAAATTGGTTTCGTGAAAGTTCTTTAATTCGGGTCTCGTTAACACTCTTCATCCCATTGTCATCTCCAGCCATATGCAACTCGTGTTACTTCGTCACGGAGTGTGGGGAGAGAGAGAGAGGGGGGAGGGGGGTCGACGGAAAAGGAGGGAGGGTGGTACAGGGTCAGTGGTCTGGTCAGCCTAATTTCATCGTGAATGCTGAGTATAAGATCCAGTGATGTGAACATCCCCATCCTAGTGAAGTCCAGCATCCAGTTTTATCCCCGAGGCAGAAAGGAATTCCGGTGCCTCACTAAGTATAGAGTAGTAAACCTCGCTTGGTAGAGTGGATATTGAAGGACCTAGTCGCAACCCCATGTAGGAAGCATCATCCTCGACTCCCACTTCCAACCCTGCTCCCTCTCGCCCCCCCCCACCCCGTCCCACCCACTCTTCTCGGGACCCAGCGTAGAGCAAGAGTAGCATATCAACAAAAATCCCGAACCCCAATTTCACGCCGGAATGGCAAGATGGAACGATTAAGCACCGATCAGTCGACTGAGATAACTCACTTTTCGATTGCCCAACTTCGTAGGAAGCATCCAGAGGCACGCCCTGGAGTCGAACTGGGGTGTGAGAGATTTGGAAGCTGTATCAGTCAACACGTATTCAAGGTTCAAATTAAAATAGAATCATGAGATAGAGGGATGGAGATACAATTGAAATGTGATATACCGTATCTGAATCGATAGTGAAAAAATTCAATAATGAAAACATTATTACTACTTTCTATATTTATACATTATCACATTTTACCACTTCTCATCCTTGACCTTAATTGGGGAACAATGATTTTGTATCAAGTTTCGATGTTATTGAAAAAAAAAACATAGTTATTCTTGTTTCAATATATGTTGTGGATTAATTTATTTTGATTGATCAATATTTCTTTGATCAGTTGTACTGTTCATTGAATGATTTTTTTTCGATTTCATATCATTCTAGACATTGAAAAAGTACCGGATGGATAATTTTCAACATCGATAGCGTGATAGTTCCAATAAAAACTTGTAATTCCAAGTCTCGATGATTATGCAATCATTTTTAAAATCCTAATCCCAAGTTTGTACAATGATGTGTTCAATTCCCTTGGAAATCCCAGACAATTTGAGCGATTTCACGAATTCAGTAATTTCTCTTCTATCATTCTGATTTTCACTATGGACACAACTTCAATTTCATTTCAAGGAGATTCTATTCACTGTATTTGACGAGATTAGAAGTTAATTAATTCATTTTCAACTTTGGAAAGTTCAAACGATGTTGAAGGATATTCATCAAGAGAAAATCGATGCAAGCATCGAGTGAAGCGTGCTTGTTCAAGTGTCACGTTTAGTGCTCTCATGTCGGTGGAGGTGCCGCGTATCGTGGAATGTCAAGATATCAGTGGAGGAGCCGGGTACTATGAAATGCTACCGTATAGGTGGTGAATGTTCAGAGGTACGTAGTTACATCACCAGAGCATGATTATTGTGATGATATACCTGTTTTCACGAGGGAAGAATCCAATCCATCGAGAAAATAATTGTTGATTTTCCGTTTCAGTATCAGAAAACTTGATTGAGCCTTGAAAATTGATGGTTTTCCAAAAGTTTTTGCCGTTCGTTTCTAATCGTGAATTACATCATTAGAAATACAACTGCTTAAATGTCACATAGATATTCATATACAACGTTGGAATTTTCGTAATTATGAATTGTGATTATGCAATAACATAGCCTACAAATGAACATCATGAAACTGGTGAAATCGAAATTAAAATTAACACAAAACTACTTGGAATGTGAACATTGATGATTGATTATTGATTGATGAAAATGATATAAATATTGATGAGATATCGTGATGAACAGCCACTCGAAAATGAAAAACTCAATTCAATTTTAATTTCAATTTTCGATTCTCAGAAGCCATTCATATAGTTTGAATGGATCAAATATGAAGATGTATCACTTTTATATTGTATATATTTGAGAAAAAATCATTTTATCAATCAAAATAGTCTCTTTCATGGACTTCAGCATATTCATTTTTTTTTATCAAACAATTATATTATCTTATTGCTCTCTCTCTCTCTGTTAATTTGTCATCTCTTATTGTTGTGCTATTCTGTGTTATGTTTGTAGATGACCTTCTTCTTCTGCAGGGCTGTGTTCAAGTAGTTCAATCGAGCTTTTATTCTGTAATTTTCAAGCGGTATTTATGACTTGTTCATTACGTATTCAATAATATCTCATTTTCGCCCAAAAGACTCTACAATGAAATGTGAAATGTAAATGTAAAACTAATCGTTGTTGTGTTTCTATTGAAAGTATTCCTGATTATTGAGTTCACTTGAAGTATTTTGTTATTCAGTGCTCATTTAGTACGATACTGAATATAGTACTAAACTGCTGAGACAAGAGACATGAATTCCGGAATTGCAGATAACTCTGTCGGAACGATCCCACTTCCATCCATTGCCTTAAGAGTCCACGGGAGTCGATTTATCGAAATATCAGTTTCTTGGTGATAACTTTTGAACGGTATGAGATATCAAAACTTCAATAAGCGAGAAACACAGATAATTATAATAGCTTCAAGACGATATAACTTATGACTATTTGAATCATGTCGCATAACTATGAAGCGTCGACAGCTAAAAAATGCGTTTTTTTAGCTGTCGACGCTTCACAGTTATGCATATCTTATATCATCTTGAAGCTATCATAAATATCTGTGTTTCTCGCGTATTAGAGTTTTGATATCCCATACCGTTCACAAGTCATCACCAAGAAACTGATATTCCGATAAATCGACTCCCTTGAACTCTTAATTGAGGAACAACGTTTTTGTACGGAGTTTCGGTGTTGATGAGAGAAGAAGTTGAGGAAAATTAATTTAGAAACTATCTTATTTATAACATAATGATCGTTTTTTATATGTTCATGAGATTCTTTGGAAGAGATGTCCAAATAAAAACAAAGCACGTCGATATCAGGATTGCGCTGTCCTGACTATACATTTTTGGCGCAGATGAAAGTGAATTTCATTTCACTGATCAATTTAAAAAAGAAGAACTTATCCATGAATCTGCATCGCCGCACACCGTTTGTAAATCGAAGCACGTATAGTAGGCTGTATTTTGCTGTGCTGCGTAATATGCAATCTTAATCCTCATGACTCCCAGTGACCTCGAGTGTTAAATGTCAAATGATGTGTCAAATGACTACATGGCAAATGTAATTTCAACTATTCTTATGTTATATTACAAATCATCATTCCTTGGCGAAATGTTTGAAAATGTGACGTCATCGTTGAATCAGAATTGAATGAAAATAAATTAATGAATCGAGAAATCAGGAACACTTGTATCCACAGAAGAAGTGGGTCGTCTATACCAACTAAATAACCGTGAACACTCTGGTGAGCCTGAATAAATAATGGTACAATTTTAATGATTTGCCTAGTTTGAAAATTGCAGTCATGTATTTTATGTCTGATTTCTTCGTCCTAGTAAATGATATTATTATTATTTTTTTAATAACATCGAAACTTGATACACAATCATTGTTCCCCAATTGAGGCTATGGATGAAAGGTAGGATCGTTTGGACGGGGCACCACAAGGGCGATCTTACCACCCCATTTTGATCAGATATAAGTCTCAGTTTCCGAACGTCCGGAAAACATTATGACTGTTGCTGTGATATGTATCCGGACACAAAACACACGAATGTTGATATCTTCCACTTTGAAGTAAGTCTCTTGGGCAATGATCACTTCTTTCCATTAACAGCAGATGTACATTTATATTATTTTGAAAATATCGCAACAATACAGAGACAGTAGTGACATTGGTGTTCGTTATTTTAGTGCACAACCATTTTCTTTTGTGAATACGAGAATATGAGATTTAATATTCCATTCATGATAAAATAATCATTTTCAAGTGTATACAAATTCAAACCGAAAATGGGATTACCATTTTTTCACTTCCATTTAATTAATCGAGATTGTTAAAAATGATGCGAAATATTCATACCATTCTGACCGAAAGCCATTTCACGAATTTATACGTTTGCACTCACTCTCGTTGTACATTTCCATTTTGACGCTGCGTTTCGCAATTATAGACCATTTACTGAATGAGACAAGATGAAATATGGTCGTGTTTTGTGTGATCGATAAAGTCAACCTCACATTTCAAAGAGTACAAAAGACATAGGCTCACCGTCATTCATTCCACCCTCACTCCACATACACGTTATTTTTATGAATATTTGTGCTCTCGAAAAGAGTTACACCCGGTCATATTTTGTGAAATCATAGAGGTTTTCACTTTTCAGTAGAGATGTGACATGCTCTTATATAGAGATACGAATGGTGAAAATGGTGAATATTGTTAACGGTAATTTAATTTGATTCAATTCAATTCAAGGAACGTTTTATTTCATTGGTAATTGAAAATAGATAAATTAACAATTAACAATTACCCACTTATGTGTATGGCTTATGTGTATCGTAGAATGTATACTATGTTGAATCTGGATTACGTATTTGCAATCTGATATCATTCCACATATATAATACAAATTGTTCCAATTGACGGTGACTTGCTTGCTGTGAGTAACCATGAATATCGAGAAAGTAATTAGCAAGTCTTATACTTCAGGAGTTGTAGAATTCAGTCAGAATCTCGTTCAGTGTTAAATTATCAGGTTATTGATGTTATACTATACACAGAATATGAATATGAATATATATAATATATATATATATATTTTTTACTGGTCACATACACTGATACAGAAAGAAAAATACACTTACAACAAAAAAACATCCACAAAGCCCTTCAAAAGAGGCTTAACTGTGGGTTGAAATAGTGACTTATGAGTTCAACTCCAATTCGGACGTATTCCTTAAACAATAAAAGTAATAAAGTAGTTGAAGTAAAAGGCAAAAAGCAAAACATTGAGTGACTTGTTACATTCTACTTACAAAGTGTAAGGATCTTTGATCATGTATATATATATATATATATATATATATATATATATATATCTATATATATATATATATATATATATATATATATATATATATATATATATATATATATATATATGTATATATAAATATAAATATATATATATATATATATATATATATATATATATATATATAAATATATATATGCATATATATATATTCAAATATATATATATATATATATATATATATATATATATATATATATATATATATATATATATATATAACATAATACCCATATCATGAGAATTGATCATAACATAAATAATGAAAACCTCGACAAATATATAAAAAGTTGAAAGTGGAAATGGGCCTGAAAATGAAAATAGATCCAAAAATAGTTTTGTGTCGTTCCTGTGACTGAAATATCGATGACTTTCAATACGGAAGAACTGAATACTACTGAAGATACATGGTCACATTCAGGTGTTCTTTATGCCAATCACTGAGTGAACGATTCTATCATTGAGATTTGTTCGAGGTTTGTGTCGAATCACTGGTGAAAATATGTCCATATATAACAACTAAATACCACGAAATCATTCGAAATTAATAATTTTCCGATGTAAATTTGACACACCGTGAATTGAAAACGCGTATTGTACGAAATGTGCGTCAACCGACCCATATACACCACGTGGTTACAAACCACTACATCACCCGTAACCCAATTAGCATATTATCACCATATATGAATCTCAATAAACTGTTGCGAAAACACGTATGAGTCAAAAACGAGTTTTACTCGCACTGATTTAGCATATTGATGAAATATAGTGCGTATAGACGTAGTAATAACAGAATACACATCAGAATTAATCTCCAGCATATAAATTGATGTTGATTATACCTGGTGATAAGTTTAGATTTAGGGGCCGTCAAGTGATTGGCTTATTACCATAAAGGCAACCCTCCCCCTCCTCCCCCCACCACCATACAGGACGTTAGAGTTGAAATTTGTTTCGATACAATTCAACTTTGAAGTGTATTTATTCAGTGGTTATTACAATTTTGAAATGAAACTAATTGCCATTCTGATTGGCTGATTGGAATCGTTGGCCACCATGACGGATTGAATACTTCGTATACTCAATTGACAGCTCACAGTCTCCGCCCCCTTGACGTCACAAATCATAACATCCAATCGATGGGGCTCTTAGAACTATAAGGTGAAATTCTAATATATAATCGGGGTATATCTCCAAATCACCACAAACGATATAGATCCAACTGGCCAACTGGTGAAGCCACGCCTATTCCGAGTCATCAATTGTGTCCTTGAAAAAAGATCTCGTCTATCAACTAAACTAATCAATAAAGACCTCAATACGCACATTATAAAGTTTCGTTGCATTTGACGTTCTGAAAGATACAGATGCATTTTTTCTCAACAAATCAGTTCCTGAAAAATCGTAATTCCCTGAAACTATCAAGAGTATTTCTATTTTTTTTTCTCAAATATGAATCTTCATTTTGATAATGAGACTGTCTTCCTATGGAAGGTTACCATAAAGAATAACAATGCTTGAGATGTCAAATATTTTGAATATTTGAAATATTTGAACGAATCAAGTGTAAGCCTAGATATATCGCTTTTATATCAATATCATAAATTCATTTTTTTAAATAAATTCAAAAAATATTTTTCATCTTATTTCCACTATCTAGAATTTGTCCTCTTCTTTTTCTACATAAGTAATCTATTACAATATTGAATTTTCTATACCATAGCTCAATAGTATTATCAATTTTTGTATCAAACTCTATTGTATTGTCTTTTTGCTCTCTCTATTAATGTTATTTCCATTCTCATGTATATATATATATATATATATATATATATATATATATATATATATATATATATATATATATATTATTCTGTGTCTAATGTGCAACCTTTTGACTTCATTTTTCACTCATGAAGAATGTATATATAGACTTTAAAATATTGTAATGAAAATAACATATTGTTGATATATAACTATCAGTGCTATTTTAATCATGAGAGACTTAACATGACTATACTGACATACGTATGTGATGCTCACCTAGCTGCAGGAATCTTGATATAAGTGTCCGTATAAATAATTCCACGAAACCGAAATCGAACCTCTTAATGCGAGTGAACATTCGAATGTGAATTTGTATTTTCATGGTTGAGAGTGAAATTAAAATGAGTCTAGATTTCTCGATTTCATCTGTCGAGTTATGCAAATCCGCCGAAGTTCGTTAATGTCAATTGAAGTCCATATCTCATCGCTAGACGCCAAACGTTATTCATTTCCGAGTGATGGTTCATCACGATATTTCATCAATATTTACATCTATCCGCATTGAAATCGAGTGCCATTCAAAAAGTCAAAATGAACACGATTCTGAAACAATTCGAATACACAAACTCGACTCTCTTAGTATCTCATCAGAGATCATCATCCCTTATATCTGATATGAGCCTAATCTATGTATTATGAAACGATAAAGAGAGGTTGTCCATTTGACACAGAATAAGATATAACAAATGATTATTATTTTTTTTCCAATTGGTCACATACACTGATACAGAAAGAAGAATAATACAATTACAACAAAAAACATCGACAAAGCCCTTCAAAAAAGGCTTAACTGTGGGTTAAAATAATGAAATATGAGTACAATTCAAATTCGGACGTATTTCTTAGCCATTAAAAGTAAAAAAGTGGTAAATGTTGAAGTAAAAATAAAAAAGCAAAGCATTGAGTGAGTGATTTGTTACATTCTACTTACTTATCTATTATACTTATTATAATATATTATAATATTATATTATAATATATTATACTTATATATACTTATTTCTACTTATCTTTGATTAAAATTAATTTTAAATTTAAGCAATCAAGTTACATCAAGTGGTGAGAAAAGTAGACAGTTGTACAAGATTGTAAGAAAAAAATTAGCAATAATATAATTGGGGATTGCGCCACTACACCGAAAAAAACGAACACCGAAAAAAACGAACACCGAAAAAAACGAACACCGAAAATGTTATTTCTCAGTGTGACTGTACTAAGAGGCAAGACCCGAGTGAAAGGACGATTCATGGTGGAGCTACGATATTATTTTAAGAGTGGGGGACTATTCCCCTCCTGCCGAAATAATATACTATCCTTTGTGAAAAAATCGTTCTTTTCGATGTTCGTTATTTTCGGTGTTTGTCTTTTTCGGTGTTCGTTTTTCTCGGTGTTCGTTTTTTCGGTGATCGTTATTTTCGGTGTTCGATATTTTCAGTGTTCGTTTTTTTTGGTGCTCGTTATTTTCGGTGTTCGTTATTTTCGGTGCTCGTTTTTTTCGGTGCTCGTTTTTTTCGGTGTTCGTTTTTTTCGGTATTCGTTTTTTATTTGGTGTTCGATTTTTTCGGTGTTCGTCTTTCTAACGTAGTGAAATCATCAAACGGTTCATAAAATCATAATGTGTTCCCGACTTTTAGAAACCGATGAACTTTTACCTTCGGCAAAAAAATTATGATCACAAACAGCGCAGTTCAGGTGTCAAAATTCATTGTTTGTAATTCAAAATAGTCCGCCTCCAAATCTCGGAACAACCTTCAAAACAGTCTCTTCAATTAATCCTCAGCTTCAATTGGTAAACAATAATTGCATTTCAAGATTCCGATATTCTTCAAACAAAACTTCCGTCAGCTTTTTATGATCATTCGAAAATTTCACCAGCCCGTTTTAGTTATGCATGTATTAACAACACTCAGTCAATGGCATAAAACCAATATTGAGCTGTCATTTGAGAGCATTAATATTGTCAGACTGATTGCAAAGCAGTTGCCATTAGCTGAAACGATGCTATGCACGTCAACTTACAGCTAAAATCGACTGTATACGCACAGGTTATGATTCTGACAAACAATAAGTCGCTCTGACAGCTCGTCGAAAGTATTAATGGCTTTTAAAAACACATATATCATTGGTTTTTTACCTTCATCGTTCAAACTGAATGCATAATAGAAATGTGCTTCAAGAATGCAAGTGAGGTAAGCGAATTTGCAACGCTGCTGTGCGAGTCAGTATAGTTTTGTGCAGCTGGCTTTCGATAATGATTATTAATTCTACTGTTTATTGTCTGTGGTATTGATTCTATCAGCCATGTAATTAGCACATTCAGAGCATGGGGAGTTGGTTTAGAGAAATATCAGCTGTTCGATGATGACTCTTGTTGAATTGTACTTGGGAAAACGCAGAATATGCGTTGTAAAGCCTGGTTCACAATTGGAATAGTGATTATGGAATATAGAATACGGAATATGGTATAGTGTTTATGCGAAATGGATGACGGCATTTCAATGAGAAAATGTGGTATAGTGATATGGATATAATTCTGCTCACATTTCTATCTATTTGATGAATGAAAAACTCTTATCAAATTATTTTCTTCGAAACGGCTGATCTGAATTGCATACTAATTTGTGATAATGTGTATCATTCATGTGTTCACATAAATATATAGTTTGAATTGTTTTGAAAAGATTTTATTCTCCTTTTTTTTTGCACGGCCCAACTTATGTTTTTTTTTTTAGAAACTTCAAGATGGTGCTACTCATGAATGGTGGCACCGATTTGACCCTAAAACTGAAAAATTTCAGTTCCAAGTTGGATAAGTCTGCGTGTACAGAAGAAGTTTCATGTTGATCAGTCAAACCGTGCAACCTGTGTGCCGTGGGTCCCCCCCCCCAAAAAAAAACAAAAAAAAACACAAAGCGTCATAAGTGTGGAATGAAAGTCTTTCCTATCCTTCATTCAATGAGATTCCAAATCATCAAAATTGAATTTGAATTCATCAAAATTGAAAATTTTGAGGAAGACACACAGACAATATTGAAATATACTTTCGAGGTGGAATAAGTGAAAACTATTCAACCTTCATCGCTTAATTTTCACAGAGATAACTGAAAGAACACTTTTTAGCTCGATTCATGTGAAAATATTAGAATCTGAGGTTAGCCATTTTATTTCAAATGATTCTGATTGAATCTGCGTTTCTACTGTATTTGAATTTCGTCATCTCATACCGTTCAAAGCCATCACAAAAAATGACATTTCATAAAAAAAATTGCTATTGTTCATTCGAAATACGAAATTCCAGATGTTATTAAGTAAGCGGCCTCAATCAATTCTTGTCAGTCAATGAGTAGACTTCTCACGTTCGCTTTCGACTAAAGGAAGAAATTCCAGATATCGAGTTCGAAAAGTTAACTCCCAGGAATACGAATGGAAAACATTTGTTTGATTTGTTTATGGATAAGCGAGAAGGAAGATTTCGTTTCTCATATTGGAAAAAGTGGTTAGTTTGCGCCATTTATTTTGGGCGTGCTTCACAGGTCAAACAGAGCAACCAATCGAATTCCAATTCTCAGCAAACACATGCTTCTTATACTGTTGTAGAAATGTGTGGTTATTGTGCTGTATAGGTTTCAAATATGAAAAGTCTCGTATTACTCATCCAGAAAAATGTTTTTCCTACATTTCAAGTTCTAATGGAATTCAATCAAGACAATATATTGTGGAACAAGTGAAAGCAGGAATTCATGAAGTCATTATCATCTCATTCTCTTTAGAAATTTACTTTCATAATTTTATCATTGTAATTGACGACTCGAAATAGGCGTGGCTTCACCAGTAGGCCAGTTGGATCTATATAATGTGTGGTCATTTGAAGATACCCCGATTGGATATTTGAATTTCACCACAGTTATAACAGCCCTGTTGATTGGACGATATGATTTGTGACGTCAAGGGGGCGGAGACATGCGAGTCGTCAATTGTAGAAGCAATTCACGTGTGTACTTTATTGGTATTTCATGATAACTTTTGTTTAGTTTCAATTTAAATCAAATTCAGAGTGCAAGCTTGACAATAATAGTGCAATCAGCGTCCAAGTTGAATGCTGTTTTCATATGAATATCTTTGAATGAAATATCAATTTTTTTCTCGAGTTTTTCTTTTCTTTGTCATCTTCGAAAATCACCACATTTATTCACAAATGTTTGTCCGCACCACTTTCTTACGCCAACTTCTCTTTCTTTTCCATTTGAACAGTTCAATTTTATTCCAAACTTCATTCATACTTATTATTATATCTCCTAGTGTACCTATGTGACCTGGTATGTTTGTTTTAGAGCAAAATACCTGAATTATCATCATAAAATCACATCACTATACCTCCAGGCAGCAAACAGGTAGATCACTGATTAAAACAAAATCATGTGAATCACTTCACTCACTAATTTATGCACGGTCTTCTCGACAGAAGTAAAATCAGATATGTCATCGTTCATTTATTTCCATTCGAATAACGTGTTGTGTGTAACCATGACAACTGATTGTTTTGAAACTTATCGAGGAGCAAACAGACAAGTCACTTGTTCGTTTTACACATATCATCACGGTGTTCAACTACCCTCCATGTAACACCAGGGTGAAAAAAGTATCAACATCACTTATATTACTCTTTTGATTCTCTGACATAATTTATTCTACCTGATGATAAAGTGTATCAATATTGGTCTTCGAATTTGAATATAGCTTTATTTATTTTCTATTTGATTTTATAGAATATAGCTTCATCTTTGTTTTTGCTCTCCTGAACAATTCACTTCGAGTGATTTACCTGTGTGTTTTCCAGTATAGTTATACTGTAGTTCGGGGAATTGAAATAGATTTTATATGACCGTAGCTTCCGGAAAAGTTGGAGGGAATCGAACTAGTACCGGAACTGTGATTGAAGATCAAAGTTTGTATAACAAAGTTGTTCAGGTATTACAACAATGTGTGACTTGAGTTGCAAGCATCCTACTGGTTGCAGCTGTTCATAACTGATATTGTGTATTGGTGATGAGAATTTATTATGCGAATAGAGTAGCATCTTTCGAACAGTTGCATTATTCTATTAGGTATTAACTCCTTGTTCACAAATGTAAACACAGCGTGTTGGTTTCTTCACACCTAATGAGATGAATTCACGTTTAATTCGTTACCTAATTAGTATAGACGATCCACTGAGCAATGGCGTAATCATATTCATGGAAATGTAAAACATAATTTTTTCGAGCGACATTCATTCCCACGTTTCTATTCAACATTTTTTTCAACATGACTACATTTGAGTTTGTTAGAGACCCGTTTTCTATATATAATACAGTGAGATGAATGGCGAGAGAAAAAAGAGAGAGAGAGAGAGAACGAGATAGAGAGGGAGGGAGAGAGAGAGATATGTGAAAAGAGAGAAAGAGTGAGAGAGATATAGAAAGAGAAATAGAAAGAGGAAGAGAAAAAGAGATAGAAAGAAAGGGAGAAAGAAAGCGAGAGCAAGAGAGGAGAGAGAGATAAACAGAGAGAGAGTGAGAGAGAGAAAGAGAGAGTGAAAGAGAGAGAGTGAAAGAGAGAAAGAGAGACAGAGAGACAGAGAGAGAGAAGAGAAATGGAGAATCAGCCAGCACTTTACCAAATCCTATCAAATTAAAAAAATGCAGATCTAGCAAAGCTCTTAATCGAGGTCTAATGAGAGTAGCCGAAGCAAAGTAGTGCATGATTTTATGCGCCCAAAGGGCTGTGTACCCGTAGTATTGCAAAGCATGTGCGATACTCGTTTCCGCCCCCCCCTCCCCCCTCCCCCCCCCCCTCTTACCCACGATCCCATATCGTTCCTTAATTAGATTTGAAAGTAAGTTTGAAAGTCAGCCAGGTAACTATATCTATATACATGGTGCTACTATGCGAGGTGAATCCACACCCACAATATGCATTAGAGATAGATCCGTATAATGAAGGCGTCACGCTTGGGTGCATTGTTGATGGTAATTTCAGAACCAGAACTATACTAATTATCACGTATCGATTGCGCTCACTTAAAGTCGATATGATGTAACACGTTAATGTATTCAACAGTTTGTACACTTATAGCCACTGAAGGAGGTCGTCCAACAATTGAATATTACTTGTTCCTACTATTCGTTTTAGTAATGATAATTTATTTTTGTTGGTTCAGAAAAATTAAACTTACAAGTATGCTATTGGACAAGTCAACATCACAATTCATAAAAAAAAACATGTTCGCATATTTTACCATGAGCCTATTTCACATTATTAATACGAATAAATTAGAATTCTTAATAATGTCTAAAATAATGTGACATCATTGGAGAATGATCACTTCAGTCATATGAATAAATTACAAATAATAAGATAATTATTGAATCTTTTGATATGAAAAATTAAAATCGAACGAAATCATTAACTTCACCAGCACTTGACCATTGGAATTGAAATTGACAATTAGCGCCCATCAATGTGGACAACGATATAAGACAGTTTACTATCAATCGACCATTTTGGAGTACAAAAACATTACGAGTTTATGACTCATACACTCTATCGAAATGGTGGGTTTGATGTTTGCATCGAAAGGAACCATTCCACATCTTTCAATAATTTTGTTAAAACAAATAATTTGCCAGATAAATTGATTGATTATATCGTTGGTGACATTCTGGAATATCATTCAAATTCAATCGATTGATTATCCTCCTCTCTTCTCTCTCCCTCTCGTGTATGTACTATTTTAATGCAATTCATATTTACATCTCTACATGACTTATTAAGGATCATGCCAAATTTCATTTTATACGTCCTCATATAGCATCAGGTCTTTATTTTTCATTTTATACCTAATTACATTTCCTTGATGTATTATCACTCTTTCAATTATTCTATTGATCGGGTATAATGTATCACTTATGGCAGCCACTGTTCATCAGAGTATTTCCCTTCAATAAAGATGCAGTGACTTGAGGAATTCAACTCTTCTGAAATATACATAGCTTCGTTTCTTACCGTACATTTCTTCGCGGTAAATAATAATATATTGAGAAAACCACAGCCTTACGAATGGAACATTCATATTTGTGCTTTTTGCTGTGATTAAAAACCTTCCCCCGTGGATACAAGTATATGTAAATCTATCTATCTTTACGATATAAATGTGGAATTAGTTATGAAACAACGTAGGCCTATGTGTAGGACTTTTAATATAGAAACATGAACTACATTATTATAGAATGTATTCGTTTTATTTGACAGTTGATCTACAAATGTTGATGTCATGAACTGATAAACAATGAATTGCAGATTGGCAATTTGCAATGGAATGACCAATTACTGATAATGTTATTGAACGAGCATAGGAAATAAAATAACTCGAAAACGTATACACTGTAAAGCTTCAGGGCTTTAGTTATTTTATATAATAGTATGTTAATAAAACAGAGCTCTTTTACAACTCATAACGATTACCTCATAGTCTTTACTGTATTGTTTTTCGAAACAAAATTGATACGTGAATATACTAATATCTACGAGAGAAGAATCAAGGTTCCGATCGACCGTCTCTTCTATGCCTTAACATTAGCGCGCGGGTGGTTCGAACCAACTTCCTCTGCAGACACATCCAAGTATAACTTACAATTACGTCTTCATAGATATGAAACTTGAAATACATTATCAAAAAAATTAACTAGCACATATTTGAAAAAACACAGTAGAAAATTTAACAGGCACATGTGGCTCAGTGTCTAACGCGCTCGCTTAATGTGATCGTGTAGGTAAGGGGCATTTCGAACTTCGGTTCAATCTCGCCCCAGTCCTTCTTCACATTTTCTTGTTGTGGTTTTTATCTGTTGTATAGAATCACGCCGGAATGGTCCATATAGAATATAGGCCACGACCGCTTCCTTCCCGCTGTCCGTAGCTGGAACAATCTTCCTATTCAGCTGTTAAGACATATCCCAAACGGAAACGAAATGAAAAAAAATTGAACAATATTTGAATGATATACTATTCAACTACCAGAAGCCTACATTATCAATGTATAAAACAACCATGAATTATTTAATGATCTGAAGTTGGAATGAATAGAATTCATATTCTAATTCTAATACCTGAGACACCTTCATCTTAATAATCATTCATTCGACGCCAATTAATCTTCATCATCAATACGTCATTAAAATCAAAATGAATAAATACACGAGTTGAACAATATATTAATAATTGTTATCATATCTTGAATTTGATTCGATGGCAAAACATCGTCTCCACACAAGCAAACAACCCCCACCCCCGTGCGCAGCGCGTCGCGCCCCAATTAAGACGGAGCAAATTGATGACAAGCTCCCGGCGGACTCCGGCGGCTCGCTAGGGCACATTTGTATAATGATGAGAGTCCCTTGCTTTGGGCTAATGAACGGGACCTAGTCATTAGTCAGAGTTACCTCCCGTGGGGCCCCTCGCGGTATAGGCAATCCTCTCGACACGTGTATGCAACATGTATTGCGCTACCACCGATTACATACGCAACCCGTGGTTACGAAAAAAAAAGCAATTATAAACTGAGAATAACTCCGAAAGCTATTTTACATTTTGTTGATATCAAATCACAGCTGGATATTTATGCTTAACATAACAATGGATGTGTTTCGAATGGGTCTAGTTCGATGACAAATTGAGAGTAGAAAGTAACACGGTATTAAATAAGTGTTTTTATTACGTCACAAATGTGGGGATGAGTCGGCGTAAAGTTGTAGTTCATACCACGCACATGTCACACGCGTTATAATATGAATGTGGATTGTGTTTTGTGTGCATGAAACTGATGCTTATCAACATTATGTAATGCTTTAGATGAAAAGAAAAAAAACTGGCGAACTTGAACGTGATTGATGATGAGAATGAATTATGCACAGCAGTACCTTTGTGGATAATTAGGATTACAAGTTGAAATGCAGATTTTGGAACTACACTTTGGTAATAAGGAAGTGTGTGTTTATATACATAAAATTAAGAAACTTTAGAGTGTGGAGAAAACTATCAATGTTATTCAACTATTTATTCATAAATATATATATATATATATATATATATATATATATATATATATATATATATTTATATATATATATATATATATATATGTATATTTATATATATATATATATATATATATATATATATATATATATATATATATATACATATATATGTATATTTATATATATGCATATATATATATATATATATATATATATATATATATATATAAATATATATATATATATATATATATATATATATATATATATATATATATATATATATATATATATATATGAATATATGTATAGAGAGAGAGAGAGAGTACGTTTTTTCGTGATAAACTTATTTGAATATGGATATTAGCGTATTAGATCTCATTAGACCTGTTCACGTTATGGGAAATTCAATTAAATTAGATAATTTAATTTTCTACTTGAAGACTGACAGGCTGTAAGGCAACGCAAAGTAACTCAATCTTTCAAAGAAAATCCCTCCTTCCCCCCTTACCTCCCCCTCCCCCCGAACGTGTTACATTTAGCAGTGGTAACGGTCATTAGTATTGATTAAGAAACCATCTCTTTCTCTCTCTCTCTCTCTCTTTCTCTCTCTCTCTCTCTCTCTCTCTCTCTCTCTCTCTCTCCCCCCCCCCCCTTCAACCGACGAGTGCATTATGAGCGGGCGGGCGGCTGCGCAAGGTTTTAACAAAATGAACCATTAATTTAAATTGTACTCGGTAATGTGATCTGTTCAAGTACTCTGCGGTTCTGGTTTGTAATATAATGTGAGCGAACGCCGCGTACTCGCGAGAGGCAGCGGCATCATTGCAGTTCGCCAAACTAACTTTGTACATT
>OZ023326.1:10147790-10162790 GCA_964007535.1 Brachyptera risi
CACGGAAGGAGTAAATCGTACAGTAACAGAATAGAAACAAATATTACTATTGTGTTCGTAGAGTCGCGATATTTTTATTGTTTCATGATTTTTCCTGAACGGGGTTCATGAAAAGAGATGTAACAACATCTTAACAATTACCATTTTTCTTTCTTCCTTTCTTAATTATGTTCATATTCATTACCTAATCTGTATTTATCACCTAATATTCATCACTTATTAATCACCTTGTTTCTTTCTTAATCATGTTCATATTTAATTTTGTTTATAAATACGACCGATAATATAAACATTTTTTAACCCACAGATGAACTACACATTGCAGTTTTGTGGGATACTTGTGTTGTTTTATTTGCTGTGATTCATCATGCATATATTGCTCATGAAAATGTATGAATGTCCATTATCAGCGAATTGGAAAAAAAAAGTATTGAAACCTCAAAGTTATTTAATTACAAAAGTTTTGTACAATTATTCTATTGACAGATGAACTCCTTTCTCTTCTTGTATGCAGATTTCAAAGACGCACTGTAATGATAACCCCGATCTATTGGCGTCGGAAGAATGATATATGAGATTATTGGGATGGTGAGATGAAAGGATATTTCATTAGATGCTTGTGGATAGTGAAGAGTCTATAGCAGGCGATTGTGGAAGAACCATTCCAGTATTAACCTCGTGAACGACAGAGGAAAACCATGAAAAAAACCTGCAGTTATGATGATCGACCATGGCGGAAATCAAAGCCCAGTCTCCTGAATGACGGTCCAGTGTATTAACCACTCGGTCACTCGTCTCAGTCCATCTTTCGTGGATGGAAGTATACAAAAGATAATTGAAATTTCGAGATGAATCTATGTATAAATCATTACACGTACATGCATTACATGACCAAGTGAACCTTGAGAAATAATAATAATTGTAGTGATGCATAAAAAGATGAGTCCACGAGTCGCAGGGGCCGTGGTCAGACATGGCGTCTCTGACTGGCCGTGCACGAGTCGGGGGTCAAGGGTGTGACGTCACCTAGGTATACCACGTGACACTAATTTCGGCGACCGAGGTGAATTATGTGCCATATATGAGGCGACATGAAGTGCACGTATGTGGTAGGTGTGCACAATTGGATGGAAATTAGTGACAACCCGTAACTTAGTCGTACGTGTCATCAGATACGTGAGCTTAGGTAGGAAACAAAACCGCAATCACTTTTATTTCGTTTTTGATACATTTTAATATATGGATGTTGAAATATTTTTGGATGAGCGATAGCGGAGACCCCCATTCTACTCATCCGGAGCTTTGTTTGTTTGTGTGTTCAGGTTTTTGTAAGCACTCAAGTTTGCACGGTTTGACTGATCAGAATGAAACATTTTTTGGACATGCGCAAATGCAATTTGGAGCTATATAGGTTTCGGGTCGGATCTGTTGGACCATTTTTGAGGAACACCATCACAAAGATTCTAAAAATCCATAAAATTTATAAGCTGAGCGAGAAAATTTGAGAAGTAAAATCTCTCGAGGAAAAAATGGAATTTTCATCGAATGTGAACACATAAAAGATACACATTATTGTGAATTTTATTGCAAATCGGACAAAAAGTAATTTACCATTGTAGATCGTCCACCCTCGTGATGTCACAAAATATAAAAACCAATCAAGAGGACAGTGAATCAGGGAAAAATAGGGAAATAACCAATCAAGGTATCTAAAATTTCCCCTGCTTCGTATAAGTCACGCCCATCTACATTGGTCAATTCAATGATTGTTTTGAAAGCAGCCCCATTTAGTCGAGATTCATGGCTTTCTAGACTCGATAGTTACCAAGTCGAGTTGATTGATATAGAGGCATACGAATCAAGGTGTGGAGAGTTTCGGAAAAGATTTCATGTACATATCTCGCTCACCCCACAACGCATTTGCTGCGTTTGCTCAGTCCAAATACAGTTCGATTCGACTTTATTCAACACTTCCCATTATGAATCCTCATAACTAGTTCTACGCTGCTGCCAAGCAAGCCGTCTCTGAATTCAACATCCCTCATAAATATCACATGATTAATTAAGAGAGCACTTAAATTTCAAACTGTTCAAACTAAACCCTTAATTTTGTGTATATAAATTTAGATAAGGAACAAGATTCCTAGCGTTTTGCTAGGGTAGACGATTTTATTGTAGTAGAAAACCATCGCTATGGGAACAAAAACGAAGCACAAACAAAACAAAGCTTGCAAAACATTGTCTTTAGTTAAAGTTAAACTTCTATGGCATCAAACAGTCTCCAAGCCTCTACGCTAGTAAATTCGAAATGAAAGTGTATATACGGTATTGCGAGCTCCGTCTATAGGGTCTTGTTTGCACTTTACAGCAGTATTATGCCTATTTTACACAATGCCATGTTA
Source organism: Brachyptera risi (assembly GCA_964007535.1). Lineage (NCBI taxonomy): Eukaryota > Metazoa > Arthropoda > Insecta > Plecoptera > Taeniopterygidae > Brachyptera > Brachyptera risi. The sequence goes on from OZ023326.1 coordinate 10,150,193, forward strand.
CTAAGACCACCACGGTTCACACAATCCCATACTTACAGAACATTTCCCACTAAGATATATGATTCTTATAAACCTTGCGATATCTCTCTCTCTAGCCGAGTACATTTTATTGAGAAGCGAAATTGGATTGTAATGGAAAAGTTCCAAACGAGGGCCAAACCCAGTGGAAACATCATAACAAATAACACGACAGAGAAAAAGTATACGTGACATTGCCGATATCTATATATACATAGAGTCAGAGCCTAGACGTCCTCTCATTGGGCCAATGACAATGCTATCTAACTAGCTGAAACTCATGGGAATTGTTTCCGTAGCAGGGTTCGAATACAGGTTAAGGCAGTCATGTTTTGTGCATGCTGTCTCCGAAATGGATTTTCCAAATAATAAATGAGTCCCTTGCTAAATGAACTAAGTTTCCGAAAGCTATTACACACGGGGATGGCAAAGAAGATATCAAGCTGGAGATATTCCACTTGAGAAAAATCTAATGTGCTCTGGTGTAATAGTTGTAGTTGAAGTACACACCGCTGCACCCTTCAGGCGCTGGACGTCGGTCTGGGTAACATTACATGTCACCGGCCATCCGAGGAACATACTTCTACAGACACCAAACTAGCTGGAAAGATGTAATCGGGATGTGTAATACACACACACACACCCACACACCCATATAAACATTATATAATATATATATATAGATATATATATATATATTTATATATATATATATATATATATATATATATATATATATTTATATATATATATATATATATATATATATATATATATATATATATATATATGTATATATATATATATATATATATATATATATATATATATATATATATATATATATATATATATACACATACATACATACATGCATACATACATACATATATATATATATATATATATATATATATATATATATATATATATATATATATATATTATATATATATATATATATATATATATATATATATATATATATTAAATATATATATATATATATATATATATATATATATATATATATATATATATATATATATATATATAAATATATATATATATATATATATATATTTGATATGATGCCATATTTGAGTTTTATGGATATTTCAAGTCGTTTCATAGAGAAACTTTCAACACGTTATATTATATACTATGTATATAAGGGATTTTAATGATACGTTGAACTGCTGACGTTTCAGCCACGCTATGCTGGCCTGCTTCAAAGCACTTATAGAACATTTCGAAGTTAGGAATACAAACATAGCAAAAACTTATCACATCTGAAAAGCTCAATAGAACTAATAAGAGTAGAAATATAAAGGTGGCTCTGACTACAAACTATGTACGAAGTCTATAACTAGGCAAACGCGTTATGTGTTGCCGCGTTGATGGATGAGCTGGAACATATCAACTCATCTTTGGATTGGTTATTATATATATATATATATATATATATATATATATATATATATATATATATATATATATATATATTTATATATATATATATATATATATATATATATATATATATATATATATATGGGATTTAATAGTTACGTCGAAAATGATACGCCTCGACCGGGATCCCGGTCGAGGCGTACCTTTTTCGACATAACTATAAAATCCCAAATATCTCGATATTGGATCGTATCCAAGAAGTTTGATTATCATATATATATATATATATATATATATATATATATATATATATATATATATATATATATATATATATATATATATATATATATATATATATATATATATATATATGATATATATTTGATATATTATATATGGTTGATTATTGATACAAATCAACCTCAAAAACATCGAATAGTATAGCAGTTTCAGAGAGTTTCAATAACACTTATACCACACAATCACCGTAGTTTTTGATCAAGAATCTTTTGAAGCCGACCTTTTTCTCCCGTGAATTCAAGTTTTTATCTCCACATCTTCAGTTGAATGTTCGCGATATCTCGTCAATTCACAGTCTACCACATGATATTTCTCCATCATTGAATAATAGGTTCTTGTTAGAGATAAGAAAAGATCTTTCAGGTCTGCACAACGAATCTTACGTAGGACGCATACTCACGTAGCGTTATGAGGCCACGTATTAGAAGCATATTCATAAACATAACGAAAAAGATATTATTTATGGAAGGTTACTTTCGCTCATGACCCGAGCCGATCCCAGTTCATTAGGGCTCATTCTCCGTATTAAGAGCTAGCGCATTCAGGTAGATTCAGCGGAAAATCAGTTTTTTGGGTTTAATTTTCGAACAGTTCAAGATATCAAAATTCTTAAGCATGAGAAATACATATTATTTCAATACCTTCAGAATGGTATGGATCAAAATCATCAATCTTGTATGTTAACATTCTCACAGGTATATAACCGAAGACCGTTATTTTTTCATCTGTAAACCTGTTAAAATTATGCAATGTAGGCTGAATAGTTCTCACTTGAACCATCTTTAATTCGTTATAATTATTTTCATCTCTTCACCATTTTAATTCTAATATCTGATACCATTCAAAATTTATCACACAAAAAAAAAATTTAAAAAATCTCCAAATCCTCTCCCATACACTATTAAGTCAACACACAGCCTAGATGCAGGGTTACCAGCACTAACCTCATATCACTATTCATCTACATAAGATCATAAAGCGTTATTAAAATTATATTGATATAATTACAGTACACACACCGGCACACTAAAGGTTATTCTGATACAGAGAGCCTCTATATACGCAATGAGTCGGTGAATTCTCCAACTCGAGCATCTCTCTCTCTCTATCTCGCTATACAACTGGGGAAGAAGAGATCTTCAAGTTATTGCTTTCGATCGCATTTGAGTCACGCTTAAAGCGGACGTGACTAGGGGTCACGCACGCTGACCCGCATCAATTGTGCAGCTCGGCTGATAAGACTCGTGCGCTCGTATTGCGTTCGCTGACGTTCGCCTGCGATAATAACCCCGATTCGATACGAGACGGGACACGGCCCGGTCGATCGTTGACACCGAGCTACACAGATGTTGGCAGGACCTGTCGTCAACTTTTTTTTTTTATAATGTAGAAACTTGATACAAAATCATTGTTCCCCAATTGACGACTCGCATTCTCCGCCCTCCATGACGTCAGAAATCATACTGTCCAATCAAGAGGGCTGTTAGAACTGTAGTCACATTCAAATATCCAATCGGGGTATCTTGAAATGACTACAAATGATATGATCCAACTGGCTGACTGGTACAGCCACGCCTATTTCGAGTCGTTAATTAAGGCTTTGTATGGAATATAGGATCGTTTGGACGGGGCACCACGAGAGCAATCTTACCACCCCATTTTAATGATTTGAAACCAATGAACTTCAACACCAGGACTGCGCTGTCTGTGAACATAATCAATTATGGCACCACATAATTTGTATATACAATTATATTTTAATACAGAATAAAAGTGTCTGTGAGAAGTTTTCTTCTTTGTGATTCAACTACTTAGCCCTTCACCTGGACTATGCGTTTTGAGAGTTTTGAGAACTATGACTTTTGAATGAATAATCGGGAGTGATATGCATGTATGCGTCCTCGGGACATTTTAATAGGTATACGGCCCATCACAATATATTGAAAGAACGTTTTTTTTTTTAGCAAAAATAAGTATTTTTGGAAAATGTGTTGAGTGGCAGCTCAGTGCTATCAGTTCATTATTACAGTATTGATTTTAAATTCATTACGGAACTTGTTACAGAATTACTGCTTCACATTTGGGATATGAAAGATTATCTCTGTATAATATAGGCCTGGGCCTATTCAATCATATTCAATCAAATCAAATTATATCGAGGAGAAAAAAAAATATATGAACATAATATAAATATATATGAAAATATATAAGTACATGGGTGGTAAGATGCCCTTGTGGTATCCCCTTCAAAAGATTCTATTTTTCATCCATAGCCTCAATTGGGAAACAATGATTTCGTATCAAGTTCAGCTATGTATTGGAGAAATACATTATCGAGGGCTGAAGACTTAATCACTTGATAGTCAAAAATATGAGCTGAAAATATGAATCTATATATTCATTCACATTTGAGTACTGAAATACCAACAGAGCTGATAAGAATAATTTCTGTGCATGAAATTCACGGTGACACCCCTAACGGAAATAAAGCCAACGTTGCACAAAATCACGCAGCACCGATAGTGGGTAAGGTTTTTTTTCCGCCCCGCAGGTTTTTTTTTCTATTCAAAGGGATTAAAAATTATCTTGTATAGGTTCGTAAGAATGACGTTGTTTGCGAGAGATATTATTCTGTGATTGTTGGATTCAGTATGAAATATTCAGTGTACCCTTCTTTGTGACGCATTATAGCTGGGATTATAGATCTGGATACGCAATTCACGCTAATTCCTGGAGCAGAATCCTCGCTCCAGAGCTGGGAAACATGGAGGGGAACTGTTGAAGATTTGCATGCAGTGAATAAAGTTCAAATTATATTTGTGAATCGGATTATTAATTGTGACTCTCGACGTTCACTTGATTGAGTAGTGTACCGTTTTTTTTTTTTTAATTTCTAACTGATATATTGCACATAGAAGACGTCAATATAGATGGAAAAGATGCTTCGCAAAAACTTACTCGCACACACGTATATTTGCCGTTCTGTTTTCATGCATCAAGAGGTTATATAGGAATTTCAATTTCAACTATACTCAAACTGAAAACTTTCAACTTTCAACTTTTTTTCAACTGAAATGTACTGTAATTTGTACTGCGATAGCAGCACATTTCTTTATTCTCATATATTATAATTGGTTGTACAGCTGTGAAACGGAATCGAATTTCCATCGGTACTTTGGCTATGATCCAAGATTGTATATAGGTACGACCTGGGCCGTGTCATGCGCATACCCATTTGCGCGCACACACAAAATTAGGGTAAGTTTTCCTGAGCATCATTGGTTTCATCCATTGCTAAGGGTGTTATGATAAACCAATCCGAAGCTCTAGAGAAATATTAGAACTATATACGAGTTCAAATAATTTAATAATGGAATTCCCCAAAAATCCTATACTTGTTGGTGGGTTTGCACAGAACTAACAGAAAATCTTGGATCATGAGAAAAGTTTCCACTGAATTGTTCCTCCACTATTTTTGAATTTGTATCAAATCAGTGGAAGTGCCGAGTAACTACTTAACATGGCACCTCCACCAAAATCGATTACCATCAACTTTAATATATTCGGAAAAATATCGAGTTCTATTTTCAAATTAGTGGAAGTGCCGAGTAACTGCTCAACATGGCACATCCACCAGAATCAATTGGAGCCTACCATCAAATCAATATATTTTGAAAAAATATCGAGTTATATTTTTGAATTCGTATTCACATTGTATCCACGAAATGATGAGGTTTTTATACGAGACAAACATCTTGAAAACTTCAGTGATCAGTCAATATAATGGAAATAATTGAATTAAGAAATCTCAGCGCAAATTTATAGTTTACCGCTTTTGAAAGATGCAGTGTCGTTTCTCACCGTAAATTCATGCAAAAAATCATGATAACATCAAAATATCACAGGTTTACAAACATAGCGAAGATATTTGCGGCTGTTATGTTAGTGATGACGACTCTCTTATTTCGTAGATACAGGTATGGCAGTGGATATTATTCACAATTTGGGGGGAAATTTGATCACGTTTTCCTCACATTTTCATCAATATCCGACTCATGAGTTCGTTTCATATTCATATACCATCAGATATACGTTAATCATGAATTGAAAATTTAAACTCTCTTATTTGTTGATAAAAATAATTTTGGAAATGATTATATGATGAACGATTATTCAGTTGATGAAGTTCCTCAGGTAATTGATGAATGAAAGTACTTCAATGTGATCAACAATTGTTATTCCACGCTGTCGTAATTCCATAATTCACCCTTCGAAAAGTCATTTTTTGTGACCATATATAAATGAATATATATATATATATATATATATATATATATATATATATATATATATATATATATATATATATATATATATATATATATATATATATATATATATATATACCGGTATATATAGATATATGAAAAAAAAAAAAATATATATATATATATAGGCTATATATATATATATATATATATATATATATATATATATATATATATATATATATTGTTGGCAGCTGAGTTTTTCTAACCCGATTGTGCGATTTCTCTCATTTCCAATGTTATTTTTTTCGTCCATATATGTCTATAGGAATACATTTCTATCATCGTGTAGATCGACACGTTTGTTGTGATTTCATTAGCATAGTTCGATAGGCGCGAGGGATGATCGAACCATCTCACGTGACAATAATACCAAATAGGTTAATACTTTCCACCCCCATCCAGATCACCAAAGTGGTTCATGAATCCAATCAATACCAATCAATTTAATCCTATTTTATTGTATAGGAAATGACAGCGAGACTCGTAATATAAAAATGAAATACATGTTTTTACAGCCGGCAATTATACGTGTTTAAAATGCAACTAACTCGTATATACAACCTGACTTTAATTAATTCTGATAGCCTATACTTATATCATTATGTTTATTATCGTATAATATTAAGGTACTTAATTCAATTCGAGTTAACTGTGTTCAATCTAGCCCACGTAGCTTATTAATAACAATAAAAATGGTCATATATTTCGTGTCGGTGAGAAATACAATCGTCACATCCGTATAAACTATATATAATGAAATTGAAACAAGTCTTAGAATGCACCAACCCGTTTGAAGAACCGGGTTCCACTCAGTTTGAAACAAGCCATAAAAACTTGCACTTTAGCCTGCATGTTATGATGGCTTTGCACTCCGAAACTACAATACCACTGCGATGATCCGGACTGCGTAATAAAGTCTTTCAAAAGTTTGGTCTTCTGTTGCGAGCCATTTAACTGTCAAGACGTTTAATATTCGTAAGATCACCATTTAGGAATCATCCGCTAATGAAATGAATGTTTGGTATTCATGGCTGAATATATGTCTGAGTTGTTCGCATTATTTGATGTTCATATCTAGTCAATAGGTTCTACCAAGCATGTATTGTGGTTCATTTGAAGGTGACAGCTACTGTGAGAACGTGGCTTCATTGTCTAACATGAATTAAACGATATGTTCATCAAGAAATAACGCAAATAGCACAAGTGGTTCAGTGCTAACAGTGCGTTATGTGACGCGTGATATGAGAGCTGGTAGATTGGACCTCGGTTCTATCCCTCTCTGTCGTCCGTCTTGACAGAACGTTTTTAAGGTTCCCTTCTGTGAAATGGTGGTTCCTATATTATGGATCATGCCCGCTTCTTTCTCACTTACCTTCTCACCATCTAAGAAGCCTTCATATTGTCATCCATTCGACGGCAATAGGTTTTAGTAAATATGCAGTGCGTCGCTAAACCCGATTCAAATAAAAAAACTAACAGAGAAGATAATTCGATAATTCGATTACGTCGATAAACCTAATATTGAAAAAAATATTGATTAAATGTTTCTCAATAGATGCGACGATAGAAATCTGTTATATTCATTTATTCAAATTTGAATCGTGATTACTATACAATTGAATATAAATACGTACAAACAATATTCCCGTTGCCTACGAGAAGTAAGTATTTCAAACGGTTTGTCAACGGAGCTGCATGCTCGCCCGAAACTCGTACTGTCAAAGTCAAGGTAAAGAGCGATATTTCTTTTCATTTCTTTTCTATATTTTTTTCTCCATCGAACGCCTACAGACGAGGTGAACCTCAATGCGATCCAAACCGGCAGAAGATTTACAATCTCTCCCATTCTTTATTTACCAGCCGATATAAACTAGACCTTGATGAACTCGCGTGTGCTAGCCTGGAACCTAGCTGAGATTTGTCGTTTTACCAACGCTTGCATAATCAAATACAAGAATAAACTCAATCGAGTTTAATTAAGTGAATGCGTGTGCTATTTATTACCTTGGCGCGCACGCAGTTAGCATTCGGTGCTGTATTATTATTATATTCTACAAACAGGGACATTCCACCGTTAAGCACGTGGGGTCTGAGGAAGGGAGGGGGGGGGGGGGGTGCCACGTGTTTTTTTTCTGGGTGACACCAAGATCGTGGTCATTTCATTACCCTCTTTCTATCTTCACGACAAATATTTATATACGTGAATAAATCCAATAATTTTTTCATCCAATAGATCAGTTGAATTAATCAATTTGAAAAGTATATCAATCCGTTTCGAGTCATTTGACGCTATTTTATTCAGAGAGATACCTATGTACAACTGTCGTCTAGTAGTCGAGTGTTTGATAAGCCTCTCCCGTGACACAGTCAACTATCGCACAGCGTTAGGAACTGAAGTCAGGTCGGGCGAGGGTTCGAGTCCCGCATAAAGCATGGGTTTCTTCACCTATCTTCACTCCGTCGACAGACCATCACCTGCTCATTCGTTTCCCCATGTAACTTGACTGTTAGTGGGGTCGTGAAGCAGCAATAAAATAGCAACAAATAAAAAACAATCAGTAAGAATGTTTCACAGTGAGAATTTCATTGCATATATCACATCGTAGTCTCATTCTTCCCAATGTAAATAAATAAACTGGAGTAAAAAGTGTGTGTCCTTTTCGTCACATGTAGCTATTTGAAAACACCACGTGTTTAACGACGAGGAGCGTGATTGATTAACGGCGAGAAAGTTGTTGATTGCGTTAGTCAATTCGCATCATTATGGGTAGCATACGTTAATCGTATTACTTGCCATTTCGTGAAAGCAAAGTTTTTCCGATAAAAAGTTTGGACTTTTCTTTATATAGTTTTTTTTTTGTTTACCTCAAAATCACGGTGGTTCAGCCTGATGAAAACTTGGACTGTTATTAGCCTCGTTATCCAGTGTGTTTAGAATAAACAAACATTCCAAGGAAAATGGTCTCGTTAAAAAGCTTCAGATTAATATTTAATACGCGGAGCATTAACAATAATGAAGCTGATTTGTCCGTCTCCTGATCCCTGGGCTAACGACTGACGGTCTGACGGTCTGACGGTCTGACGGTCTGACGGTCTGACGGTACTGGAGCTACGGTCAGGAAAGATAATGATTTTTAATGAGCTGTTAAATTCAATACTATAATAATAATATATAGCTAAGATTCTGGACGTCCAGGTGTTCTGAAGGCAACCTTGTCACAATAAACCATGCATCCCCCAAAAAACTAGATTCATTTTCCAGATATTTCCTTTGAACATCTAGAAAAGTGTTAATTATAAAATAAGAAATGTTTCCACTCGCAAGTATATTCATATAATATACGAACCTCAAACTCGTAATGTTGATATTTTATCACCATCCATCTTAATTATAAATAAAAATACTACAAACATATAGCCTTTTTGTATTCGGTTTTCACCACATGGTAGTAATTCAGAGCTCTATAACCAGGAAGAACTTTCAGAACTATTGCCAAACTTTTGTATATCTACGTCTTCAATAGATTTAACGAGAAAAAACGTCGACATATTTCATCTGCAAAGCTTTATTCAACACACATCATATATATTACCGCTCGCTTTTTTTTCTGTCACTCTTTGTACAATTGTCATAGTCATATACATAGATAAGCCATGCACATGGCATAGGCTTTGTTGTCAGGCAATGGGCTGATGTCACGATATTGGATTATACAAATGACATAGCGGTGAATGGGACACCTCATGAATACTGGACGTAAACACGGTTTCACACTCGAGACGGTTTCTAGAATGATATGAAATTCGATATTAGAACTACAGCTTATCCATTACGTTTCGCTATTGTACATTTCAGTGGTAGAGTAGAATAGTGCCATGTTTGGTCAGGAACGAAATTGAGAACACAAATAGGTGTTTGTTTATAGATGAAGGTATTATCTCAGTTGGAAAGTGATCTAATTGTATTGTTGAGAACTTATATTCTATTTACATTACCAGCAAGATGGTCTGAAGGTGACAGTCATGGAGATATTCATCGCATTGTATTCTAAATCTTGAATATATCACAATTAATATCAACGTTTTTGAATAATTAAATTCTCAAACCAAAATCTCAAATATTAGCAATATCATTTCTTCTTTCATTGAATGAATAAATTGATTGTTCAAAGCGCGTCGACATCGAGGCCATTTTGCGCCCATGTTCATTCCGTGTTACGTGTATGGTCATACTTTTCATTTAACCATGGTTGTCAAGGTGTGTTGATGTTTAAAGCAAATGGAGGAAGCGAGCAAGAAAGAGAAAAGCAATGAAAGATGGATAGATGGAGGATTTGTCGTGAACTCAAATTGAGATCGGCGCGGTAACGGTATAGATACAGCGTGAGGTGTGAGCCCACCCACATATGCTAATTGTGTTTGCTCCAGTAGATGAGAGCTGCGTTGAAATATGATGACGAAGATGGTTAGTTGAATCAGATGCGCTTTACGCTGTCAAACAATTACTCTGAAAATCATTCAAGTATTTCAATTTCAAGTTGAAACAATTTCAAAGGGGAGGAAATGTTTTATCTATTACAATGAGAATTTTACGTCAGCTCATTGTAATAAAAGTCAGAACTGTACATCAATTTTGTTATGAAAAAAATATGAAAAAAGGAAATTTTATGGACTTTGATGAATCTCTGGCTTTATACATAATATTATGTCGTATCGGAAAACGCACTCAAATCTAAAGTAAATCAAATCAAAATGTTATACATTCAATTGGAATGATTTCTATCATCAGCTGGTCAAAATATATTCTGCATGGTTATAGATGGGAATTGATTCATTATGTTCAAGAGATTGATTCAGAACCTCCAGTTAAGAGTGGATCGAAGACAATCTATGTTTTTACTCTCATAAAATTATATCTGAAAATGTAAACATTTCATCAAAATGATACAAGTCGAAAAAGGTAACCTAGAATTAAAATACCAATATTTTTTTTATTATTATTGGTCACACATTATATACATCATCACAAAAACACTCATCATAAAATCCTATAGAAAGTCAAAAATGCTGGCTTGACTCTAGGGATAAGATAACATATCATTTTGGGACATATCGTGTTTCTCTCCCACTGTTATGATGAGTTATGATTTAATGATCTGTAAATTTATAATATCATTGAATTTAATCATCAGGTATTGACAATAGCCATGTCCTCTTCAGCCCATGTGCATGTAGAGTTGGTCCGCAAATCCGAACAAGCAAGAATATAATTACCTAATACTATAAACCGGACTAAACATGAGGACGTCTGCTTTTCGCTTCCAAACAAAAATAATTGAATAACCTGTAATGAAAAGCACTCCACGCTTATTCAATATTCATTTGATGAACATTTCTTCGAGTGGCAGAAGGTGATGGCATACATCAGTAATCCCCGTCTATCTGGTTTTCGTAGTACCAGTTTTTCATGTGCCACAGTTAAAATGTCACTCTGACTTTGGGCCTGCATCTTAATGTATAAACATATAAGATTCTTTTCAGTGCTTAGCAGCAATTAAAACCACTACTAAATTAAACTCGACTCGACTACATCTAGCAAGATAGACAAGCTGACAAGTCACAACTTTAACGAGAAATTATTATATCCTACTTCAAACTCATTTCAATATAATCTCAAACAGACTGTTACGCGTGTGGTGTTTTTATTTAAAAAAAATAAAAATAAAAAATACCAACTATTTTTACATGATATTCAACCCAGTTGAAAAGAGTAAAAATAGTCTGACCGTTGTTCAAAGCGATGGTCACGCACGCTGTCGAGTTTTATGTCCTAAAGAACACTTTCCGGCGTGCTGGAACACCACTCGGCGTTATCACGACTCTCATAAGCTGGTTATTAGTATGCGTTTAAAAATAACCAGAACATTTGTGTTGCTGGTAGAGATATTCGATTCCTCTATCAGGACTTGGAAACGTTTCTTCGTTGCCTTTCATAACTGTTATTACTCTTTCTGAAAGTTTATTTGTATGTAATTACTCTAGTCGTAAGTATGACATTTAGATACTGTGAAAAGTGATGGATGATGATTGAATGTGAGGATATATCACATTACTTTTTCTCTGTTTCGATGATTTCATTGATCAATTTTCATTGAATCATTGAATCATTTGAATCATTGAACTAACTGAAATATCTAACTGAAATATGAATTGATATCGTAAGAAGACTGACAAAGGAGTACAATAATCCATATTACTAACAGCTCAATATAACCTCTGATAATACAGATTAAGATATTTGCTTACCGGGTTTTGAGAATTAACCATTTTCTTCCCCATCTATATCTATTATTTATGTGAAGATATTCACATTCATTCAATATTTCAGATATTCAATATATACATTTCATAAACTTCGATGGAGAGGAATTTGAATCACATCACTCCATATTTCCGTTTAATGGTGCTGTTATATTGCATTATGATCCGGTATTTTGACTATCCACATCACACTCATTGTTTGTTTTTTCCAC
>OZ023326.1:10167790-10195290 GCA_964007535.1 Brachyptera risi
TATATATATATATATATATACGTTCGGCAAACTGTCAAGAAGGATCCCTGATGATGGCAGGTCACATCCTGCCGAAAAGTTGGGATAGAAGACAAGATCCCTCTTGGGACCGCAATTCTATTCCGAAAGAGCAAACGCGGTCAACCCGAGAAAACGAAACATCATTCCACCCAATCCGCGAGAACATTCGTAATAACATATATATATATATATATATATATATATATATATATATATATATATATATATATATATATATATATATATATATATATATATATATATATATATATATATATTATATATAAATAAATAAATATATATATATATATATCTATATATATATATATATATATATATATAGGGTTGCCGTAAACTGATCCATCCAGAAACTGGTCCATCTCGTCAACTAGTCCATCTCTATATTATTTTATTAATTATTATATATTTCATGAAAGCAACTGGTCCATCTGGAAACTAGTCCATCTCGCATTTTGATAATATTAATAATAATCGTATTTATACGTCTCGGAAAGTGATCCATCCGGCAACTGGTCCATCAGTACTTAAGTAGAGTACTCCATTTAAGCATTAAATTCCCATTGTTGAGCTATCTATTCGCGCGTGGTATCATTTGAAAGGTAATTTTGCGCACTTTCTGAATATGCACTCCATTTTTCAATCAGAGGACAATACTGGTAGAAAACAGTAGCTTGATTGGAATATTCGGGAGGAAAAATTAAAAATATCGTGCAACGTTCAAAACACGATATTAGTTTTTGATGACTGGCTATAATGATATTTTTCATTCCTCATGATAGGTATCGAATGAAACTAACATGATAAGTTGATGATATTTGAATTCTGACATTCAAATCACCTGAAAACTGCTCTGAAGATTGAGAAAAACCCCAATTCACAAGGGTGAGTGACATAAATTCAGTTATATTCAAGCCATTGTGAATTTCCAAACTTTTTCTCATATCCCATGACACAGATCAAGCATATGGAGAATTTAAAAAAAATACCATGTACGCAAAACGTGATTTTTGTAACACACTTCTTGATGAAGAGAGAAACACCCATTTTTTTCTCGAAATAATGTATTCTCCAACATTTTGTGTGTTTTTTTCTGTGGAAGTGTATCGTCTCTGCAATTAGTATGGGTGAGCCTCTCACACAAACAGGAATGCTCAGTCCACAGTATTTTACCACATTATTCATTTTCCGACAAGGCGATATAGGCTATCCACATCTTATCGGGAGCCCGTTGCGCTGGAATACGCGTACCCAAATTTCGAAATTTTGAATGCGAATTGAGAGTTAATAATTTGCATTGTTCTTCCTTTTTCGGTTCGTTACCTTGGTCCCGTCCGCCCAAGATTTGACCTGGAGGTATATGTTTGATCAACACACAGGAATTATTTGAACAACGATCATGTATCCGAATTCTCTAAAGTTTCCAATTTGTACAATTTTTTTTTCATCGACTATGTGTGAAAATTTCGTTTTCATACAAGAAAATGCCGCAAAAAGATTCGAATTTGATTTCGTGATTTCATCATATTGTTGATTTTTCCGCGTATTTCTCACGACCTCAACGTTCTTTAAACATGTATTGAACTATTTTCGAGAAGATTCGAACATTTCAAAAAAAGAGATCGTATTTCACAAAAAGTGGGGAAAGTCTGTCAAAGAGTCAGATGTCAACTTGATTCTCTTGTCTTGGATCAATTTTCCAATTCGTCAAATCCTAATAACTCTCAAATTTGTGACCGGGAAACCACGAATTCAGAACTGGTCCTTAATTATACTAGTTCACATATGACGGCCAACTTTCATCACATTTCTATGAATGATTTCAATTCAAAAATATTTTGAGAGAGATTCATCCAAACGCTACATCCGAACGCTATTTGAACATTGGCGTTACTACCGGGTGGGCCAAGTGGGCAAGTGCCATAGTGGGCACGTATGGGGGCACCAATATGAATTTCTGTAATTCTAGATAGTCCAGTCTAATCAAAGAAATGATAATTTTCAATGTTGAACCTGTATTCACAATTCTTTCAAATTCACGCTCTCTCATATATTATCATAATATATAATATTTCGAAGAGATAGAAGATACCCCAATAATTTGAGAAGAAGAGAGTCAAGAAAGTGAAGCATCATTTTGACGAATTAGGCCAACGTCTATAAGTTGATCCCGAAAAGTGCTTCAGAGTTCAAGTGTTCAGGAGGCCTCTTTACATGTTGCCTACCAGCTTGATTGCAGACGTTCGGGATACAAGTTGGCAACGGAAAACTAATCATCGTATCAACAGACAGTTTTTATTCAATAATCAGCAGTATTCAATACGTGCTTGCTTGAAGAGCTCTAGTTCGTGGTATATTTGAAACCCTTTCAAAATAATCTGAAAATCAACATGCTTATACCTGTTTCCCATTCTTTCTACGATTTTTCAGTGATATAATATGAAAATTAAAATTTTTAATGAACGTAGAGACACAGATATACTCATTGTGGTTTCATTGCATAAAGAATTATACTGATCGAACTCAACGTTTACCCACCATGTATTGTAAGCCAAAGGTCTGCATTGGCGCTTTTTGTCTAGTTTTGACCGTCCCCTGCAGGGTTTACTCATGAATTGTGAGATGTAGATTAAGGTTCGAGAGTTCGCGTGAAGTAACAGAAACCTCCAAAGTCTCACATTCAAGTCATCTGACTAAAATCTCAGATGTATAAGTTCTGGGCGATGCAAATACGTTTCGAATCAAATTTAAAACTTATGTATCGCTCGCATTTCACTCCAACTTCTCGACATGAGATCTGCTTTGCGTAAAGATATCTTGAAAATATCCAGTGTACTATAGCCAACTCTGCAAGTTTCCAGGTGTGCTCCGCTCGTGTCCGGTTTTCAACAATACCTGTCACAGTTGCAAGTGCAGGGAGAGGCTGTTTGAAACTGAAGCAGATAATTACGTTCCTTCTTAGCTCAAAGTCCCAAGAAAGACTCAAAGGCTCGACGTCTATTCCATAAATTGAACGGCGACGAGCGAAAATGAATGATTTTGATCAATTAAGTTCAATAGATATTTTCGCGGATCATGAAGCTCGAAGAAAGAATTTCAAGTAGACCACAGGGTGGACTGCTGCATTTTTTTCCACCGACGCAAACTTTATTTGTATTTACTAATTTACATCAGGTTACTTTGAATCGAAGTTATGATCCACTTGAATATATGTAGGCCTATAACATAGTTTTTAATCGCGCCAAGTAGTTTCACACCGACGCCATAAGATTCTTCAACAAGTTAACATGAAGTGCTTCGTTCAACCCTACAAGCGAGGTATTTCATGAGTACAAACTATCATAGCAATTTTCACAGAGCAGTGTGCTTGACTAAGTATAGGCCTATCACCCAAATTGATTTAATTCATTTAAACGGATTGATTAGGAAATGTGAGAGGGGCACTCTAGGTGATACATGTACAAGGGTACTCCGTATTGAAGTTACGCCACTGTATTTGAATAATCGAATATTCTGAATGTATCGAATCATTGAAACAGAATGAAGAGTCAAAATCAATGCAGAATCAAGATTAGTTGGACTCAATTTTGAATGAATTTAGAGATAAGAAATATCCGGTATTGACGATGTTGATGTTGCTAAATCTTATATCATCATCAAATGAAGAGTGACCGTATTTTGAAGACAATCATTTTCATCTGTAAATGTCCTGAAAGTTATTGATAAAATCGATCCATTAGGTGGGTAGCCTACTCCAATATATCTCTTTTTAATTCTTCACTGTCTGTTTCATCAAAGAGGCAAAAAAATTGCCCCTATAAGAATGATGAAGGTCTGAATATGTATGTTGTGAAATTATTCCATCTTTACACATCTTTTATTTACATTCTTATCTAAATCCCAATATCACGTTCTCAAACACTGTGGTACTATTATTTCTGAATAATATAGTTGAAAGGCATTTCTCCACAACTGTGATGGTAACGTAACTTCGATTTTTCCATAGTGATTTGAATACGAATTCCGCGCGTATTTTCTTCCGTTCTGGTTGGATAAAATTGAAACAAGCCTCGTAGTCGACCAACCACAGGTTGCCGTCGATTAGGCGCGAAAATCTCGGCAAGGATGCATGATATTAAATGAACCATGAACTTCTATGATGTTATAATCATCTAGTGAATGAGAGTGTAATAATATGATATAATATTACTGATTTTGTTCAATTTGAATGTGTCAAGTGTAAATGATTGAATATGAGTTTGAATGAAATAAATTCTTCTTTCTCATCATAAATTGTTTTCATAATGACTTTGTATTCATCTCTTGAATTTCTCTTGAAATTTTTTTACCAAGATTTTTTTGCAAACACATGTTAAGGGATGTGTCGTTGAGGCTGTGACCAATATATAGCCTAATCGGGTGATTGGTGTAGAAATGAGGAGCGTTTCACATTTCGATGTGTCGGACGGCCGGGTTTTAGCATAGGCCTACCGCTCGGGTGAGCCGGCCAGTGCACGACCGCGCGGACGGGCGCCCAGATCTCAGATAATTTTTTTCACCAAGATTTTTTTGCGAACACATGTTAAGGGATGTGTCGTTGAGGCTGTGACCAATCTATAGCCCAATCGGGTGATTGGTGCAGAAATGAGGAGCGTTTCACATTTCGATGTGTCGGACGGCCGGGTTTTAGCATAGGCCTACCGCTCGGGTGAGCCGGCCAGTGCACGACCGCGCGGACGGGCGCCCAGATCTCAGATAATTTTTTTCACCAAGATTTTTTTGCGAACACATGTTAAGGGATGTGTCGTTGAGGCTGTGACCAATCTATAGCCCAATCGGGTGATTGGTGCAGAAATGAGGAGCGTTTCACATTTCGATGTGTCAGACGGCCGGGTAATAGCATAGGACTATACCGCTCGGGCGAGCCGGACAGTGCACGACTGCGCGGACGGGCGCCCAGATCTCAGATAATTTTTTTCCCAAGATTTCTTTGCGACACATGTTAAAGGATGTATCGTTGAAGCTGTGACCTAGTAACAGCCTGATCGGGTGATTGGTACAGAAATGAGGAGCGTTTCACATTTCGATGTGTCGGACGTCCGGGCTTTAGCATAGGCCTATACCGCTCGGGTGAGCCGGCCATGCAGTGCACGACCGCGCGGACGGGCGCCCAGATCTCAGATAATTTTTTTCACCAAGATTTTTTTGCAAACACATGTTAAGGGATGTGTCGTTGAGGCTGTGACCAAGTTCAAGTTCATCGCATCAAAATCACATCATCCTATGGCCCGTGGTCAGTATTTTAGCTGAGGGCATTTTCCACAATATTTTGACAATGATTTAGTCAGTATGTGCCCGGTTCGAAGCCAGGACAGACCGGTTCCATTCGATTTTCCCACCTCAGCCCACGGACCAGGGTATAGTTTGATTTTCACGCGGTTTTAAATGACGGCATCGTAGAAGACCAATCTACAAATGTTTGGGTTCAAAGGCTCGGACATCACGGGCTCTGCATCCGCAACTACGCGTTTTTTTTTTTTTTTTTTTTTTCAAAGGGAGTGGGGTATAACAAAGTGAATGATACAAGCAGGGAAACGATGGGCAGAGGTTCCACTGGATGGGCCAGCTCGCCCGAGCGGTAGGCCTATGCTAAAACCCGGCCGTCCGACACATCGAAATGTGAAACGCTCCTCATTTCTGTACTAATCACCCGATCAGGCTGTTACTAGGTCACAGCTTCAACGATACATCCTTTAACATGTGTCGCAAATAAATCTTGGGAAAACAAATTATCTGAGATCTGGGCGCCCGTCCGCGCGGTCGTGCACTGCATGGCCGGCTCACCCGAGCGGTATAGGCCTATGCTAAAGCCCGGACGTCCGACACATCGAAATGTGAAACGCTCCTCATTTCTGTACCAATCACCCGATCAGGCTGTTACTAGGTCACAGCTTCAACGATACATCCTTTAACATGTGTCGCAAAGAAATCTTGGGAAAAAAAATTATCTGAGATCTGGGCGCCCGTCCGCGCAGTCGTGCACTGTCCGGCTCGCCCGAGCGGTATAGGCCTATGCTATTACCCGGCCGTCTGACACATCGAAATGTGAAACGCTCCTCATTTCTGCACCAATCACCCGATTGGGCTATAGATTGGTCACAGCCTCAACGACACATCCCTTAACATGTGTTCGCAAAAAAATCATGAAGCATATGTAAATAATAACATGAAACATACATGGCTAAAAGGGTATGGTCCATATTGATTGTAACGTATACATAAAGCATATGTGAATTATATTCATATATTCATGTGTAAGTTTTCTCTCCAATCGTCACCAGAAAAAATTCATGTTTTATAATATTGAAACTCTTCCTCTAATTGAATTACAACTGCATGGTAGAAGATCACTTATACTCATCGTATGAATCGATCTTATGGCATTCTGGTCATTGCGGGGCGCAACACTTGATCAAAATGACTGTGAATCATAGAGTATGATCTTATGTCGATCATTATCTCGATGTCAGTTGGGAAACAACCAACAGCCAACTTTCAGTATGGAATGAAATGAGCTTCTCGAGAAGATCGGTGTACGCGTATTCCAGCGCAACAGGCTCCCGATAAGATGTGGATAGCCTATATCGCCTTGTCGGAAAATGAATAATGTGGTAAAATACTGTGGACTGAGCATTCCTGTTTGTGTGAGAGGCTCACCCATACTAATTGCAGAGACGATACACTTCCACAGAAAAAAACACACAAAATGTTGGAGAATACATTATTTCGAGAAAAAAATGAGTGTTTCTCTCTTCATCAAGAAGTGTGTTACAAAAATCACGTTTTGCGGACATGGTATTTTTTTTCAATTTTCCATATGCTTGATCTGTGTCATGGGATATGAGAAAAAGTTTGGAAATTCACAATGGCTTGAATATAACTGAATTTATGTCACTCACCCTTGTGAATTGGGGTTTTTCTCAATCTTCAGAGCAGTTTTCAGGTGATTTGAATGTCAGAATTCAAATATCATCAACTCATCATGTTAGTTTCATTCGATACCTATCATGAGGAATGAAAAATATCATTATAGCCAGTCATCAAAAACTAATATCGTGTTTTGAACGTTGCACGATATTTTTAATTTTTCCTCCCGAATATTCCAATCAAGCTACTGTTTTCTACCAGTATAGTCCTCTGATTGAAAAATGGAGTGCATATTCAGAAAGTGCGCAAGATTACCTTTCAAATGATACCACGCGCGAATAGATAGCTCAACAATGGGAATTTAATGCTTAAATGGAGTACTCTACTTAAGTACTGATGGACCAGTTGCCGGATGGATCACTTTCCGAGACGTATAAATACGATTATTATTAATATTATCAAAATGCGAGATGGACTAGTTTCCAGATGGACCAGTTGCTTTCATGAAATATATAATAATTAATAAAATAATATAGAGATGGACTAGTTGACGAGATGGACCAGTTTCTGGATGGATCACTTGACGCATCCCCATATATATATATATATATATATATATATATATATATATGTGTGTATATATATATATATATATATTATATATAAATATATATATATATATATATATATATATATATATATATATATATATATATATATATATATATATATATATATATATATATGATTATATATATAATATTGGATCACATCCATGAACATCAGATTGAATTCCATATCCACGCTGACGTGATGAATACACACAACGAAATAACAAGCAAATGTGTGAATACATTATTGTGTACATGCAATTAAATGAAATGAGCACCATGACCAAAGATGAGCTGACTCGAGCTGGTAAAATTTGAATTAAGTGTTTCTGAATTTGTAATCGGTTCGCTTGATCATTCCCACCAGATCCCGGTGTGGGTGCACGTAGTGATGGGCGCAATGAAACATTCTCTGTGGAATATTCCCGAAAGTGGAAACATTCCCTGGAATATTTCTCATGTTGGAATAAATTCCTATTTTCAGGGATTTTTTTTTCAAGTATATAATTATACATATATATATATTTTTTTTTTGTGAGGAGGGGAAGTCTTGCATAAGACCCCCACAGGTTGAATTGTGTCAGGTATATAATATAGACCTATAGAGCAATAATATTTTATTTTCATTTTATTTTATTTGCCTTTCGAATGGTGAGTTTGCAGAATTCAAGGCCGTACTGTTGACGATAAAAATGTCTTGACAGGCCTCAGACGAGAAGATTCATAGTAGCTTTTCTGTTTTTCTGTATTTTTTTGTGATTATTTTCCATGTAGACTTATACACAAAAATGTAAGCAGGCTCAATAGTTGATTTTTTTTCTTCGTTTGATTCCTGTAAGTTGTAATAACCCATATTCATATTTACTAGAAATCTTGTTTCTTTCCTACCCACCATCCTAGAAACAGCAGAATACGCATCCAAGTTCAAACAGTCATACACAAAATCAAGGAATATTGGTACCAGCACTTTTGTATACATTTCAGTCGGTGTTTTTTTATTCTATATTGAGTCTAAAGTGTAAGGAAATATATTCCCTGAAAATTCCCATTTTGGAAATATTCCTAGGAATATTCCCGGGAATATTTCCTCAATCATGAATACCGGGAATTCACCCATCACTAGCGTGCACGCACACTATACCATGTTGCTGCCAAGCAGTTTCGGCTGCCTAACTCCACGGCTCTCCACTAGATCGCGCTCATACGCCCATATTGCTCGAGAGTCTCTCTGCCCTTTCGACGCCGGCCTTATTGCTAGTGTTACAGTTAACAAAATCGACACAAATAAAATATAATTGTTATGTTGTCATGCACATGCTTTCTATAATTATTTCTGAAAATAATGTTCCTCATATTTTTCCAGGGCGAAAATCACATGGTGACATTTATTGGAATTATGTCCACGACCTAATTCCCTACGTTATTCGGTAATGGAATAATGGTGTGAATATACCGATCACACACGTCCTATGAGGTCGTATCAAGAATAATGAAACTATCAACAAATGGATGAAAGATTCCATTAAAAACCAATTGAATGTCGAAATATAAATAAAAAATGCATGTATAGAAGTTGTTATAGGTTATATATTATAATGTCCAGCGTTGTAATTTAATGGATGTAGTCTATATTTTACGATTCCACGATTATTTGGATGAGTTGATGGAGTGTATATATATATATATATATATATATATATATATATATATATATATATATATATATATATATATATATATATATATATACATATAAATATATATATATATATATATATAAATATATATATATATATATATATATATATATATATATACATATGAATATATATATATATATATATATATATATATATATATATATATATATATATATGAATATATATATATATATATATATATATATATATATATATATATATATATATAAATGTATATATATATATAAATATATATATATATATATATATATATATATATATATATATATATATATATATATATATATATATGAATATATGAATATATATATATATATATATATATATATATATATATATATATATATATATATATATATATAAATATATATATATATATATATATATATATATATATATATATATATATATATATATACATATATATATATATAATAATATATATGTGTGTGTGTGTGTGGTCAGATCAAGATGATATTTTAAAAAGTCCTGGGTTCAGTATACCTTCGAGATGGTTGTCATGATTTTCCAAACTTTCCGATTATTTTCCGGATAAACCTTCCGACCGATTCCTCTGAATAACAATCCCAACCTATTCTGGTATGACACCAACGTTCAGAAAAAGTTTCAAGTTGATTGATTCATTTCTCTGACCTGTATGCCGCGTACATAATTACAAAAAAAAAAAAAAACATAAAAACGAAGCTCATTTTTTTCAGGGTGTGAAATGGAAAGCTTCCCTACGCTCATCTAATTAATAACTATTCAAGTCATGTCGCATAACTGTCAAACGGTGACAGCTAAAAATGTGTTATTTTTAGCTGTCGACGCTTGACAGTTATGCGACATGACTTAAATAGTTATAACTTATATTATCATGAAGCTATTATAACTATCTGTGTTTCTCACGTATTAGAATTACGATATCTCATACCGTTCAAAAAAGAAAATGATATGCCGATAAATCGACTCCCGTGGACAAACGAACAAAATGGTTCGGTATGAGAAACTATTCGTTGAACAGTCGGAATAAACGTTGAGAATTTATAATATTTTCCTCGTAATGTGCGTGTGTTTAATCACTGTGCTCCTTCACAATTAAAAAACAATTGCAGCCACTGCCCGTGTGATGTTATTCCAAACACAGCCCACATTATTCACAGGGTTCCGTTCTGGCATTTGATCAAGTATACAATTGACATACATAAACATTCAATAAATGTCAAAAATTGGAATTTATACTGTAAGGTAGGATCGTTCGGACGGTGCACCACAAGGACGATCTTACCACCCCAATGAAATCATATATACTTATATCAATTTCGGGGTGAATGATTTTTAGTATAACTTATTTTCTTTATTTGTAAATTGGGTTTTAACGACGCACTATACTGATGGGTATATTGGCGTCGGTGGACGATGAGTGAGAAGATGGAATGATAAGATGAAAGATTATTTCATTAGAGGTTCTGGATGGTGGGAAGGAGTCGGTCGTGGCCTGTTGTTAAGGAACCATCACAGTTTCCCAGTTCAGAGGGAAACCACGAAAAACCCCTGTGAGGATGGTCGACCATGACAGGAATCGAACCCTAGTCTTCCAAATGACGGTTCAGTGTGTTACCACACGGCCACGACGCGTCTCGTTTTCCGTTCTATCATTTGATAAAGTATATAATTGACATACATCAAACATTCGATTCATGTTAAAAATTGGAATTCTCAAAATTGTTTTCAATTCATGACTTGTGATGACCACGACAACGGGAGTGCATGATTTATATCACTGTCATAAGTCCACTATTCGACACGTTTGATTGTACTGAGACGTGTGGCCAAGTGGTTAATACACTGAACCGTCATTCAGGTGGCCGGCGTTCGATTTCCGTCATGGACGGGACAGGGGTGCATCGTGGTTTCCCTCTGTCGTGCAGGTCAATACTGGGATACAGGTCACGACCAACTCCTCTTCACTATCCAAAACAACTCATCTCATCATCCCATCATCTCATATATCATTCACCGACGCCAATAGATCGTAGCCATCAGTAGACTGCGTCGTTAAACTCAATTTGAATACATTACAAATCTATTCATTCTCGTGAAAAAAGCGACACGAAACAAAATTTAGCAGATTAGTTCCATGTATTACCTGATTGACAACACATAGACGCGTAGAAACTTTGATTTGAGTGATGTGGGTTGGAGGGGGGGGGGGGGGGGGGGGAGCCTAATTGGAAATGGAAAGGTCATACTTAGGTGCATGGGGAATCTCTTACTTACGGGGTCAAGGGCTGAAACCCAGCCGCCAGAGGGGAAAAGTTAAGCTCTTTCATAATTTTATTGTTTTTTGATCATCTTAGAAGCATATCCAACGCAGGCTATTGTTCATTCTGACAAACGTTGGATGATTGCTTGCTCATCCACCGAATTGGTCAATTATAGTATTTTCTATATAATATATTCCAGTGAAGCTCAAGAACCAAAACAACTCGCACACCTCCTGTCGATAAGGGTGAATCCACGCCACTCTCTCTCTCTCTCTCTCTCTCTCTCTCTCTCTCTCTCTCTCTCTCTCTCTCTCTCTCTCTCTCTCTCTCTCTCTCTCTCTCTCTCTCTCTCTCTCTCTCTCTCTCTCTCTCTCTCTCTCTCTCTCTCTCTCTCTCTCTCTCTCCCTCTCGTTCAAGTTCGAGGAAATACCTCCCTGAATTATCACATATTCATAGAACATGCGTATATTATTATTATTATAACACCAATTAGTTTCACATTCGTATGCATGTAGCAGTGGGCCAAGCAGTATAGGCCTAATAGGATTAGACACGCAGCCCGACTGTCGCATAGAGTTAGGAGGCTATCCCAGTGAAACGTATATATTATTACCTTGCCTTGTTGGCTAGTCATCAAGTAACTCGTGTTAAGAGAGCACGGGAGTCGTTTTCAGAGAAATACCGCGTATCAGTTTTTTCGTGATAAGTTTCGAAAGGTATAAGATATGAAAATTATGATGCCGGTGACACACGGATATAGTGATATCTCCAAAAATGATGTGAAATATAAATATTCACATTGGATTCTTACAATTTCACAGGTATACAGCTGAAAATGTGTTTATTTCAGTTGTAATAATTACCTGTGAAAATTCTGCGATATGGGTTGAATAGATTTTATTCATGCAATTTTATGGTATTGGAAATATTTGTGTATTTTCTCCCGAATTAGAACAATTTTTTTTTAAAATTGGGTTTTGTCGACGCACTATACTGATGGCTACGATCTATTGGCGTTGGTGGATGATGAATGAGATGATGAGATGACGAGATGAGAGGTTATTTTATTAGGTGTTTTGGATGGTGAGAAGGAGTTGGTCGAGGCCTGTTGTTAAGGAACCATCTCAGTATCAACCTGAACGACAGAGGGAAACCACGAAAAACCCCTGTCAGGATGGTCGACCATGGTGGGAATCGAACCCCGGTCTCCCGAATGACGGTTCAGTGTGTTACCACTCAGCCACGCGTCTCGGTGAACAACTTTTTGATATCTACTTTTCTAAATTACATTTCTAGGGCCCAGTATCACCAAGTCCAGTTATTTTTCATTTGGCAGTTTTTGAGAAGAAATGGCATTGATAACCATGGTAATAACAACTCTAAACTGCCAGTTAGAGTTACACCACGCGTTCATAATTCAGGCACGAAATAATAGATATCAACATTTTTTTTCTTCAAGTTATTTCACATATGCTTTTAGTTACTCAATGTTTTTTAAAACTTGTATAACCGCAGACATAAGTGAGTGATTGTAATTTTTGGATATATATAAATTAAACGTCCCTTGAATTGAATAAACTTTTTACCGATCAAAAGTTATTATCAAAATACTGACATTCTGCTGAATCGCTCCCATGCACGCTTAAAATGTTGACGGTGAATAAGAAAAGGAGTTTTGTTTTGGAGGTATTAAATATGTGTTGAAGAAAAAAGAACGAGCGAGACAATTACCAGCAGAGTGCTAATTTGTTCGCTAATACGTGCTGATGATATGATATAGTGATATAACTTCATACTGCATACCCCGTATGACGGGTTATAGTGGAGGTATCGGCACTTTACTAATTAATCTATGCACACCGGGCACAAATGCTGTTCAGATTTTTTGTTTCGATTGTATTTCGGTTTAATTGGTTCGTTCATGAGGTTTGAAAGTCAGAAACGTTGGAAGTCGATTAGAAGAAATTCAGTTTCAAAAATGACGCTATATTTTCCCATAATTTTATTCAATATGGAAAGAAGTGATTATTGCCCAAGAGACGTACTTCAAAGTGAAAGATATCAACATTCGTGTGTTTTGTGTCCGGATACATATCACAGAAACAGTTATAATGTGTTCCAGACGTTCGGAAAATGAAAGTCTTTTATCTAATCAAAATGGGGTGGTAAGATCGCCCTTGTGGTGCCCCGTCCAAACGGTCCTATCTCTCATCCATAGCCCTAATTGGGGAACAATGATTTTGTATCAAGTTTCGATGTTATTGAAAAAAAAAATACTAGGAATCTTCTTAATTTGAGAAATAAGAGTTGATTGATTATTCCGTTTGAATACCTTCAGAGGTTCGGTACCACTTCTGAATCTTAACCCAACAAAGAGAGTGAAAAAATTAAACATAAAATTCGTTTATAGATCAGCATTCGATGAAAGAAAAAAATAAATTGAATTTGTTTTTTCTTCTCGTGATTCACATCTATAAACGGCTATTAACGTCCCAATTAAAATATTCGATTCAGTATTTATTGAACGTGGTAACCATGAACCTACAACATCACCCTGTACTAAATCATAGTGTTTGTAATTGGTAGGTACATATATATTATTTTATTGCCCCCTACAGGCTTCATGGTAGACCTATATATAAGAAACCAATTTAAAGAACATATAACTATAGGGCTACCGATTAGTTCAAGAGTGCCTTCTGTTCACCGTAATTCATGACTTTGAGATTTGAATGAATTGTTGTTAGGAACAATCTGACTTTCTCTTTATCATGACACTCCCAGGTTATCACGATACAAAAACAAGGCGGAACCGATTTCATACAAATTTGGAATATTGAAAAATAACGAGTTAATTCTACGGATAGATAGGTTCAGCCAATTAAATTGATTTCATCGACTGAACTGAGGTTGGGTGGATTAAAAACTCCCAATTTATGTAATGTTTATGATGGAAGTTATGAAAATTGTATATATCTACTGGCTTGCTACACGCATTTAAATATAAAATATGGGAAGATTTTCATGGCCAACTGAAACTTTGAATAGTGATCGCAGTACTCAGTGTTTCCAACCAATCTAGGAAACCACAATTTGAAAATGATATAGTTTGTATTATCTTTCATCTTTCATCCTATCTTTCATCTATAGCCTTAATTGGGGAAAAATGATTTTGTATCAAGTTTCGATGTTATTAAAAATAAAAGTTTGTATTAAACATGAGTTGTTTTTTTATTGAAATACCTGGAAAGCACTTATAGGCATAGGCCTACTGTGACTTTGAACTCTGCATGCTTCAAGAAACACATATATTTATTATTATCAATTATTTGTTAACACATTCTCGTTACCAAACATTTGGTATAACGGTGAGAACATAACCACTTAAGAGCCCGCATCTTAGCTAAGAATGTTTCTCTTCAAAATGCTCGACCCAAGTTTAATGTGCGTTAAAATGTTTGGTTGTGGGTTGAAAAGTGAAAAGGGAATAGGATTGAAAGAGTTCCAGTAACCACCGCTAGATGGGAGAGTTTTACATTTCATAATTTGGACAAAATTTAGTTACATTTCAATTAAAATTAAAAATTAAAAATTAATTTACAATTAAAAATTTAGTTACATTCAGTTACATTTTGGCCAAGGAAATTGGGAAAACTGTAGAATAAAAGGCGAATCAGAATTTCAAATATTGATAAGCAAAGTTGAACTTAAGGATGTGCGTTCGTAATTTATTTCTACTATCATTCGGTGACCGGGAATTAGGCAATGAAAATCATCAAATTGGGCACATTTTGATCCAATTATTGCTCCATAATAAAATCATTCTTCAGTTTTCGATTAAGCATATCCAATTGTGAGGGTATTGTTCATTCATTGCATTTTACCGCAAGTCCGCAATGTTTGTAGTTCTTGAGATATATGTGGCCAAAGTGCACCCTGTAAATCCATCTAAGATGCGGACTCTTAAGATTCAGACCTATACTTGTGTGTGTAAAAATATCTATTTTAAAGCAAATATATTATGTTCGAGTAGGCATTATCCAATTATGAAATAGTAATGACCAAACAAGTCCACGAATGAAAATGTGAACGTCTATATTCAGATTCATGTTGAATGAACATACGAAACATGATTGATAGACCCACTCACCACGTGATATTCAAACGAGGTCTAAACCACAATGTATAGATTTCAGATTCCAAATCAGTCCACCTTTGGCCATATTTAGTCAAGTGCAGGAACAACCATCGAGAAAGTAGTTCTAACTAGCAGTTAGAATTTGTTATCATCACGATTATCCATGTTATTAGTTCGTCACAAACTCCCAGATATAGATACTAACTGATGCAGTCTTAATCCAGTTTACAAAGTAAACAAAATAAGCGGACATTTTGAGTAAGGTACACTGCATTATAGTACAAGTGGGACGAATATTCTTATCTATCTGGAACGCAAGCTTCTATATACGATCACTGATAGTTGTACACAAGGCGTATGGTAATTAAATCTGCATACATCAAGAGTAATTGCTGAGATACGCTTGCCACGTACGTGTACGTACTTGCTCTCGACGTATAGTAGGCCCACTACCTACACGTGTCCACATGCAAGCCGTGACCCGTGACCCGTGACCCGTGACCCGTGACCCGTGACCCGTGACCATGTTATTTGCATTTTAGTTTTAAGTCTCAGTCGTGATTATTTGGTCCCCAAATAAATCACATCTTGATTTAAACACTAAGAACTCAGTCGACACTCAACATTAAAATGAGCATAATGCACGTACACTTATGGTCACATAAAATGGTTCAAACCGAGACGCGTGGCCGAGTGGTAACACACTGAGCCGTCATTCGGAAGACAGGGGTTCGATTCCCGCCATTCTGACAGGAGTTTTTCGTGGTTTCCCTCTGTCGTTTAAGTTGATACTGGGATGGTTTACAGGCCACGACCGACTCCTTCCCACCATACAAAACACGTGATAAAATAACCTCACAACTCATTATCCCATCATCTCATTAATCATCCACCGATGCCAATAGATCGCAGCCATCAGTATAGTTTGTCGTTGAAACCCAATATGGAAAAAAATGGTTCAAACCGAAATTTTTATTCTGATTCAAATTCACTCTAATGTTATAACTATTTTTTCCAACATAGTATGCGTGGAGTGCGTAGGTCCACTCGACACTGTATTCGAGTTTTCCTGCCTTTAATATCAGTATTTCCTCTTCAGGATACGTTTTAATACGTCTTGATCGAATTTTGTCATGTGATCGCAACCTTACACGGCAATTCCACTCTCAAATATTCAAAACATTTCTGGAATATGTGATTCATACATATATCCGATAGTGCAATCAACAAAGTGTAATACTTGACTTCATATTGCGTGCTATTCTTATAGAATGTGAGATTAGAATGTATGCTGGTATTTTAGTTCGAGTGAAATTTATCTGAATGGAAATTTATGGGACCTCCATCAAAGATCAGCAAAACTTTTCTGAAATAATCAAGAAAAATGTAAGAAACTTGTAGCTCATGAATGGTAATTATTCATTAGACCTAATACAGAATGATTTACGAATGGTTTTAATTACGCACTGGCACACTGCCCCGTATCGCATAAGGCACGAATTGTACTTAACCTGTTCAGATGGGGCGTCCTACCCGATGACATGGTGCAAAAGAGTCCATTTTGCATCCAGTAGGTGATGAAATAAACGTGGACAACTTGAAATTACACACTGATTCATTTTCTTTCTAATAAAACTCTTGCAATTTATGTTCTATCCCAAAATCTATCCTCTCCCAACCCACTCTTTCCTAAAATATCACCTTCACTTTTCATATTTCGTTTCAACGACGCACTATGATGATAACTAAGATTTATTGGCGTCAAATTCATGATTGATGAGATGATGTGATGATGAGATGAAGGTTTCTCAGGTTCTGGGAGGGATAGTGGGGGTCGTGGCCTATATTGTAGAAATCATCCCGGTATCAGCCTCACCTTTACTTCCTTACCTACATTGTGCATCGTATCAGATGGACAACAGTTTTGCAACATGGCGTCGGGCCGTACGCCCTACCCGAAATTTGGTGTCGGGCCTCATCAAAACAGGTGCGGTACAATTCAGGGTCTATACTGTGCCTAGTGACGGGACGTTGTAAATTTTGAATTGAACATTTTCTGAAAATTTTCAATTCATTGAAAATGTTCAATGTGAAAATGAAAATGTTCATTAAAATTTTCAATGAAAATTTTCAGAAAATTTTCAATTCATTGAAAACTTCCTGTGAATCTAATGAAATTAAATGAATTCATCCAATTCATCCCCATTGATTTTGTTTCAGTGGTTTTCAAAATGAAATCATTTGATTTCTTTCAATTTGAATATTGAAAATTTCCAATGCAAATTTTAAATGAAAATGTTCAACATCTTCACTCATTCACTTTTCAATTGGCTCATTCTTATGGGACTTTTCAAACAAGAGAGTACAAATGAGTACTGGCCCCACTGATCGCCGAGAAGTTGACACATTCAGTGAGAATCTATCGATGCATGATTACAAACTTCAAAAAGTCAGTTATTATTTTATATAGGCCCTACTCATTTAGAGTCTTGACTCTTGACAATTTTGTGAGCAAATGCACCTTCTATGTGGTGGTTCATCAAATTGTCTTAGTATCGCTAAGAGTGAATTTACACTCCAGTTTCTTCTGTGACGACTTGAATGCCATGAAAAAAAAAATAGAAAATTTTCAACGAAAAAAACTTTCTTGAATATTCACATCACTGATTGTGCCTATCCACCGTTTTAATTGTATGTTATCTTCAGCTATTTCTCCGAATAATTCTATGAGATTGTGTATGGCTTATACGAGATCGATACATCCACATACGTTTTTTTTGTCACGTGACCCTTCACATGCCATGTTCCAGTTTTAGATTTGTTCTGATCACGCTGTATGCGTAATTCTTCTGTAATATTTCTCTAGAACGGTATTTAAAATGTTGCTCTTCAAATTCGCAGTAATATAACATTGTTGTAATTATTATATATATATATATATATATATATATATATATATATATATATATATATATATATATATATATATATATATATATATATATATATATAAGTTAATATGAATTCATCTAAGGACAAACATAATCAAAATATGTCCTACTTCTACTTTTCTTCTACTATCTGTCTTCTACTAAGACAGTTCACCCTTATAGCTTGACAAGAATAATTCCCGTCGCTCACGTATGCTATCAGTGTCTAATGTCTATGCTCTCCACTGAAGAGACTGCTCCGCTGACTGTTGGGTAGCAGTGCAATCCAGCATGCCTCTAGCGCTTTCTGTCGGTCTGCGTCAGTACTAAAGGTGCTACAGGTGAGAGGGTTCGAAGGGAGTCTTGATAAAGTAATGAGTGCAGAAATGGGGATCAGTTTCATTTCAATATTACGTGACATGTCTTGGAAATTAATCAACCGTCTTCGGTTCAAGTCTGATTTGGAAAACATTTCACAATCCAAGATCTTCGAAATTATTATACAGGAATCGATTCAGAGTTTGATATCATTCGTCTATTTTCATACTCTCCCATAGCTGGGTATTGAGGGGATGTGAATGAACGTGCGACAAAAATGCAACGTTGAAGTACTGACATGTAAGGTGGAAGGGCGGTAACGAAAACCCACGCTCTCAGCGGGACTCGAACTTGCGCCCCTGGTGGTGCCCCGACTGACTGAATCAAATGAACGTACATCTCTTTAACAACATATCGCATCTTCAATAATGCAAATATTTTGGCCCCCATTTCATTCGTATTTACTCTGGAAAGAGTTCACTCTAAAAACAAACCACCAGAGTCACCATTCTCGAGCTCTCGTCGACTTACCAGATATGCAGACCATTCACAGATATACTTGGGGACAACAAATGTATATACACAAGACTTGAACAAGCATAATAAAGAACACCGTATACGTACCTAAGCATACAACATTTACACATTACTTCACCCAGTTTCAGCGCCCGTTATCATTATACTGTTTCTATGCTAAAGAGACAAACAGTGCTGTTGAAACCCCCCTGGGTTCCTCATGGCAGTGTGTTTGCTTTTAAGCCTTCTACCCCGCGAGGATGATTCTGCATGCACTTTGAGCTGCCATCAAATATACCTTCTATTGTTTATCAAACACGAGAGCTAGCTTGTTGTGTAGGCGAACAATGCTACCCTGAAAGCAGTGTCGAGGAATCTGGTCGGGCATGAGATGTGCGGAGAGCTCGTTAGATGAACGAAGGAGATGGTTACCTAGGTAACGTCATGACATATCATAATGCTGAATATAGATTTCAGAAGAATCCCACACCGTCTCTCAGTCTATACATTCATACAGTGTACATCCAACAGATTTTTTGGTACAATGAATTCTCTATTTCCAATGAGCCTGTCTCTCGCAAGAGATGTTCGAAGTAAGGAAGTTCATCATATAAAAATAACAAGCTTATTTAGGAATTCTGAGAACTCTTTAGACTTCATTCAACATCTGAAATAGGAACTAGATATGAGATGAATAAGAAAAGTCTTTCTCGTGCTTGTGGCTTATGTGTTCAATATAAGAATAAATATTCAATTGTATTCAGTCTCATATATATATATATATATATATATATATATATATATATATATATATATATATATTGAAGTTCTGATTGAGTTATTGAGTATTGGATTGATTCTCGAGTATTATATGTATGTCGAACCTTTGAACAAATTCCTTCCCAAAGATCATGAGTCGAATACTTTTCTTGAATGTGGAATTGAATGATTGAAATGGAATTCAATCATTTGATTGTAGTCTCCACAAATATACATGCATCATGCAATAGTCATTCTCGATTTCAGTTTCATCTGTTATATCTTGAGCTTCGTATGAGTTTTATTTCAACAGAACGAAATACTGGTTGCTATTCACGACAATGCTGCCAGTGGATTTGTTTGGTCATGCAACTTATTTTCAATCATCATTCTTTTGTTTTATAGCGATTATCTATTCCATACAAACAATCTTATATAACTTGATCCACATTTATTGAATTGACACGACATATTGGACACCGATGCCTCATTTCGTGGCCATCACACTTTACAGTACGATTAAAATCTACACTCTACAACCCTAATATAACCCAGATGCTGGTGCAGTCATTTTGCACCATGAAGAGTTATACTGAAATACCATGAATTATGAATATGGTAACAGCTTCACCATGATCCGATTGGTAGTGACCATGCAGGGTTATTTTCGTTATTTTCCATGAAGGGGTAACTTCATCATATCGACTTCATAATACTTACATTTTGATAACAATTTTATCTGAAAATTACACATGATAATTGATAATTGAATTCATTTATCAAATTCAATTATATCAGGAGCTGATACTGTGATGTCTAAAGGAGAAAGTAATGTGTATAAAACTTGTTCAGGGGGAAAATCACCATGGTAACGTACAATTAGATCTTCTCGAATTGAGTAATTGGACTCTATATATAGTTGGACTTCATAAAAACAATTCTAATTGGATCATTCGATGGTCATTTGTATCTGGGAAAACGCAGCATATGCGTAGTGAGATCTGCAAGATATATCTCATATAGAATAAACTTGAGATTTTTTTTATACACAGGAGAAATTACCAATATTGAGATTAAAAATTGTCAATGGAAATCTAATGGTTGCAAGGAAATGAGTTATGATGGAATGCTTCGAATGAATGAATGGATGAAAATGAAAGACTCAGAAATCAGAAAAACAATTTCTTTCATAACTTCAAAATTGTTTCTCAAATTTCTAAGCCTTCCTTCATTCATATCATTTCATTAATATAACTCACAGTTTTTGCCACATGCGGATTTTCACCGAAAAAGTTCAATCCCAATATCCGTCAATAACCATTGTATAATGACTCATTTTTTCGAAAATGAGTGATCCTAGTTTGATTAAAATCAATGGAAATATGTATTGAAACAATATCAACATTCTGATAGTATTTAATTCCAAACGAATGAAATTGAAATTTGAAAATCTCATCCATTCTTATATTCTCAAGAGGATTTCCAAAGTGTACGATTTGTTCGATAAAACCGTCGTACCGATTCTCCTCAAAAACCATCTCAACCCAATCTAGTGTGACACTAATGCACAGTCAAAGTTTCAAGTCGATTTGTCACTTTGCCCGACCTATATGCCACACAAAAAAAAATCCCCACCCCCCCCAAAAAAAAATAATAATAACGAAGCCCAATTTTTTTCGATAAGTGGAATGGCAATCTTCACCAAACTAATCTGAATATAACTGATATTCATCATTCGAATATCTGAATATAGGTACCTAATTATACGTCTCAGCGAACAAGGGCACCTTAAGAAGCTTATTAATTTTCCATGTTATCAATGTTACCCACCCCCCGACGCGATTCAGTTTGGAACCGGAGGCCAGATACTTATTATTATCAATTCCCATGAAGCCGTTTACCACACTCGTCTTTTTCGCTCATTACAAGGCTTGTAATATCTGTACGACTTCGTTGAGTCTCACACTGCCTACTCTTACACTGCCTACGCTACCTGTAGAGGGTAGGACATGTTGCGATACTGGCGGCAAGATTTCGCAACTTTGTGGGTGAAGTTGTTTGGGCGGGATTGGACAATGAATGTTGATTATTGGGTAAACAAGTTGAAATAAAATGAATGATACTGATTGTTTGAAAGGTGTGAGAAAAGGTAATTCTATTTGTTGTGTTCTGGGGTGTGTAAACCGACGATCCAACACTAACACTAATGTAAAGCTGTATAGTATTGTGCGTTAGACCTAGGTATACTCTCACTTAGGAGCCTATTTCGATTAGAACTTCGTCATGGGGTAAATCAATTGAAGTTTGACGAACCACTTTAGCTGATATGAAGCTCGAGTTATTAACACAAACCTCACACAAATCCAAAACATGGCTAACTTAGAACGAACTATAGTTCCTTTACTGAAGAACTGGCCGGCCACATAGCCGGCTGTGATGAGTTTAAAACCATATTGAATGATTAAATTATTGACCCTTTTCACAACGTCGGCCATAATAATACTGGATCCAAGCTGTCAGACGAAATCTTTCCCAATAAAAATGCTCGGAACTACCACCGGGAGCGCGTAATGTAATATTTGGTTATGTTAGCAGCGCGCTCACCGGCCAAACTCGGTGCCTATACCCTTTTGTCTCACACTGCCTACGATGTCGTTTCTTCAACTTCCCCCACTCTGCTTCCAGTAGGTCATATTTTGTCTTGTAATGCCTATACGTTACCTACCTACCCCCTACAATGGTTATACAATTTCCGCTATTGGTGGTGAATTTGAAAATTGAAATACTCGAATATCTCACTTCTTTAAAATTACGTCGTTTTCTCAATGAGAAAAAAATAAGACAGTGATAGCCATAATACGAATTCTAATACGATTAACAATATACTCATCAGGTCTTGATTAATCACAAGATATAGAAAACGTCAACTGAGACGAGTGGCCGAGTGGAAACGACATAGTATACAGGTAGCGTAGGCAGCTAAGAATAGGCAGTGTGAGAAACTGAGAATACACCGTACGACTTACCGCTCGGTATTGCGCGCTCTCGGAAAACCCGTCTGAGACGGCATTACAACTCGACTGTTTATACGAGGAGGTACTTGTTGGAACATACCTGGAACAAAAACAAAACCCTAAAGTATAAGTTTCGCGTTATGGTAAACAATTGCAGGGTGAAACGTGCTGTGTGTGAGGCTTAAGAGCCCATGGGAGTCGATTCAACGAAATATAAGTTTTTTGGTGATAACTTTTGAACGGTATGAGATATAAGAATTCTAATATGCCAGAAACACAGATAATTATGATGGCTTCAAGACGATATAAGCTATGACTATTCAAGTCATGTCGCATAACCATCAAGAGTCGACAGCTAAAAAAACACATTTTTCAGCTGTCGACTCTTGACAGTTATGCGAGGTGACTTGAATAGTAAGGCCTATAATATTAGACCTATATATATATATATATATATATATAAACATATTTACGTGTGATTTGAAACATTTTGTTCTGGTCCCCATTGTTATAGTGAGTAGCCCCACCTTATGAATGACAGTATTTATTAGGATCCCATGAGAATCGAATGACATACTAGTTATATTATTTTTTTCTGGCATTTTTCATGAATAATGTATCCTAAACGTCGTCAAAACATGATGAATAAAATCACCTTCATCAACATTTTCTGTGGATTAAAATCAACTTTCTTTCGAATGCCTCGTGATTTTAGAAATACATGTAAGGTAATGAAAATTATTGAAGTAGAAAACGAATCACCATATACTTCAATGCCTCCTGTTGATTATAAACATTAAAATAAAACCCAGACCACAGCAAAATTCTCAGTATAACCTTGCACAGAAATTAGTTTAATTTTATGTATCTAGATTAATTCACGAACGAGAGAAAAAAATATATAAATGAAACCTAACTGTATGTAAATATTTCGTCACTCTGGTTAAACACATATTTTCCTATGTTGAGTGTAAAAAAGTTGCCTGAAGGAAAGATGAATTAAAATTTTAATCTTGGATGTGTATAAGCCAACATCATTCAAACAGAAATTTAATTTCAAGAAGCGGGGAAAGTACTGAAATTAAAAAGGGAGTGATGAGAAGTGGCGTCGCCAGTTTTCTCATTTTCTCCATCATTTACCACACTCATAGCTCGAGACGTGTGTTGTTACACAAACAGAGGAGCCATGTTTACATTCACCCCCGACCCTTTTTCATTTTCTCTCCGTGATTTGAGAGTAATTAATATTTTTTCAGTTGTCTCTTAATAACATCTCCCTCATGCTGCGTAACAGATTTTCTTTCGGAACAATGCACCTGTAGTATTGACAGGTGAGTGTGATGATATGCGTATTGCAGAGAGCCCACAGTTGTAATGGGGTTTGTGAAGCGAAAGGCCTTACGAATAGTTAAGCTCAAAACACCCGAGGATATCGAGATGGTTCTGAGAAAACTTTCCTTTAAATAGATATGAATGGATAAAGGATTTGATGAATATACAAAATAATTAATCAATATGTGAGGGAGTAAATAGAGAACAGTTGAATGCATGAATGAAAAAGTAAAATATGAATGAATGGTGAATGGGAGAATGAATACATGCATGAATGAATATATGAATGAATATAATAATAATAATAATAATAATAATAATAATTTTTTATTCACTGTATACATTGTAAATGTTAAGTTTCGTCAACAAAATATCGAAACAATGTGTTTATAACGAGATACAAGTTTAAATCAGTTTGGTATAAAAGTCGCTTACACAGTATGGTTCTTTGTTTACAAGATAACGTTTAACAGTCTTATTAAAATTCTGAATACGGTTGACACTGCGAATATCTCTTGGTAATAGATTATAGAATTTAACACCATTATGGTTTAGTCCGGTTTCATACAAAGCAGTTCGGTGTGTCTCTACTACTGGAAGGTTTTTACCTCTTGTGTCGTGTGAATGGTTCAATTCTTTTCCGGATAAAGCAGTATTTGATTTGACAAAGCAGACGGATTCATGTATGTAAATAGCTGCTAAAGCTAAAATACCAAGAGTTTTAAATAATCCTCTGCAGCTGTCACCTTTTCTTTGATTGGATAAGATTCGTACAGCATACTTCTGTAGTTTAAAAATCCTGTCAATATTATTTTTAGCAGCTCCACCCCAGAACACGATGCCATAACGCAAAATTGATTCAAAGTGCGCAAGATAAAACATTCTCATTTCAGTCGGTCCAAGTACTTTTTTCAACGAACGAAGTTTAAAAATGGCCTGTCTGAGTTTGGAGCAGGTTTGGTTAATATGAGAAGTCCATTTCAAATTATTGTCAATATTAAAACCTAGAAACTTCGTTTTCTCGTTGACCTCCAGTTGAATACCATTGTTGAATATTTCAGGCTCCCAATGTTTCTTTCCTGAGTAATTGACAACGATCGTTTTACTATTGTTGACAGACAGTTTATTATCATAAAACCAAGCACTCAAATCACCCACAGCGCTATTAACTTTACGTTGGATTTCTGAAGGATTTGCGTGGTTTATGAGTAAGCTAGTATCATCTGCGTATTGCGTCATGAGAACATTGTCTTCGAGGGTGGTCAAGTCGTTGATATATAATAAAAAGAGCAAAGGGCCTAGAATGGACCCCTGCGGAACTCCAGTATCCAGTATATGAATTATTGAGTAGATGAATGTTTGAGTGAATCAATCACTCAATGAATGAATGAAACAATAGGTGAATGAATGAACTAATGCATAGATGAATAGATTAAATAATGAATGGATGAATGTATGGATGTCTGAATGAACGAGAAGATAAAACATGGATGGATGAATGATCGAATGGATGGAACCTTGAATGAGTGAATTCATTAATGAGTACATGAATCGACAATGGAAGAAATCACCGAATAAAGGCATATATAGAGAAAGAATATATGATTGAGTGAGTGAAGGGTGAATAAATTTATGATTTATGAATGAATAAATGAATGAATGAATAGATGAATAGATCAATCGGTCAATCAAACGATGAATGGATTGATTCTATAATTATTAATTGAATTAATTAATACACGGATGAATACATATTGTATATGATATATATATTGTATAACATATTGTGATTGTATAACAAATACAAAAACATGAACAAAAACGGAAACTGTAGAATAGATATAGAATGGTATAGATTGCTATAGCTTGTGATCTTGAAATTGAAGTACTGAAGAGAGGATGAAACTTTTACAGACAAAACAAACGGTAGATCCTCTTGAATTCCCCATGAAATCAATTGAAATCTATTGAAATTCCTGAAATTCATCGAAGTACTCTTAGAATCCCTCAAATCACTTGAAATCTTTGAAATAACTTGAAATCCCTGAAATCTTCGGAATCTTTTGAAATCACTGAGATCTCTTGAAATCTCTTGAAATCCCTGAAATCCCTTGAAATCTTGAAATCTAGAATCAGTTGTACAACAAATTCGCGAGTTGTTAACCACGTGGGTAGTGCAAGAAATATCTACTCAGATGCGCAGAACTGAAAAAAAATGTAATTTAATCTCCTCATTCAACATTGGCGTGATGAAATGATTAAATCAAATACTCACTCTCTATTCAAGACAAAACTACACGAAACCACCGCGTAACCATTTCCTGTACAAGTTCTAAGCAAGAACCGGTGCAGAAGCTTTCCTCGTTACCGTATACGCCGCAACTATAGCATGCTCATGATAGATCATCACCATGGACACACACAACGTACATGACAACACATCTTCTACTTGAACCACAGAATGGATTATAATTACTCCACCAAGTTTCAAGTATTGTTCACAATATGATGCCTCATAATATGGGCCTGAATGTGAAGAAGCAAAGCTATTTTCCCAGCGAATAACACAATACAGGTGCTTGAAAGTTAGTTTATGCCACTCGTCCATTATACACGTGACGTGCCATTACGCCGAGCTAATGAATCCAGCCTCCTTGCATTGCCCATGGCAACTGTGTGGCTAAGATTGAGGCCCGTGTACGTAGTACTTTAGAGTGAGAGAGAGGACTCATGATATATAGAGTGGGAGAGAAACAAACACTGCAAACAATCAGGACACTAATTACTTAAGAGTCATCATATAGAATTATTGATGGAGGTATACGTAATCCAGTAGTTGAGTTACAATATCAATTATTGTAGATGATTATTGTTGATTGCAAGTTGTATTCTATTATGATTGTATTTTATAAGGTTCATTGCACCATT
>OZ023326.1:10197790-10266031 GCA_964007535.1 Brachyptera risi
ATAGACTCGACGGGGTTGGGCAGGGAGGGGGGATGAAAGAGAGAGGGGACATGTACAATATGGTATATACGAGGGGGAAAGAGAAATTGAACGGCTAGGTGAGAATGAAAAGTTTTACGCACTGGGGATTGCCGACAACACGAGAAAAGGGTGTAGATATGGGATGTAGGGTGTAAGTTAAGAGAGCCTAGGGAGGGAATAGTGATGCAGAGGTTGTTTTGGTGACCCCATGAGATTTATAGTTGGGTGAGGTCCGGGATTTCTGTGCACGTGTCACGGCTTTTACATAATGCAGCGCATCACCGTGTGCCATCCAAGATTTCACTGAAATAAAAAAGATTCGTTGATGTTGGACGTGCGAAAAACTGGAGCGAGCGTGTTGGGTGGGGCGGGGAAGGGTGGTAGAGGGGAGGGGGTTGTCTGTATACGGCACGTATATATATCTGGCACGTATTCTCGTCCGATTACCCGCGGCTACTCGGAAACACCGGTATACAGAATAGTAACAAATGGCATTCTCAAAATTGCAGTCTCCACACAATACACTTCTCAGTCTTCATACCTTATTCTCTTTTAGAAATTCAGTTGGTATATATTTGCATTGAAGAGGGTGATACCGCGCCGGTGTACTTGAAAAGTCCCGCTGCACACTGGTAATTTATTCGTAAATAGTCTACATGGTCTAGGTTCCTGCAGGTTACACCATGTTTTTTTAATAAACGGGATTAAAAGTACACACCAGTGCGTGCTAGGGGGTTATGGCCCTCAGAATATGAAAGTACCATAACCGCTGTCCAAAGCTAGTGCAAACAAACACATACACACTGGCACGGCCACTAACGTATACCTACACACAAAAAAGATCTGAAACCTTTCGAACGCAATGGCTTGACATCAAACAACGTTGCGTTGGGAGTTATTTTTTTCACAAAAAAAAAATAATCATAAATATTTGTGATGTGTCCACTCGTTACTCGCGTGACTCAGCCACAACTTCATGTTGGATTCAGAAGGAAAAAAGAGAAAAAAAATCCATTCCATTTTGATAGGAAAAAGTATGACACAGATTAAGTATGAATCTAGCCATGAGGTGTAGACACGCACAAGTGGCTTTTCCTTCCACTGTTCTCTAGCTGTAAAAACATTCATCTGTCGTCATAATGTGATGGTGGGCTGGTGTGAGTGGGAGGGGGGAGACGGGTTGGTGAGGGGGGGGGGGCTGGTTTAGGGGTGGTTTCTCTTAGCTTCTTAACACGCATGAGAGTCTGGGGTGGTTTTCACGCGGACAAGGAAATATATTGCTTCTATATTAGAACGCTTCTACACATGCAGATAGGAGACATTTATGTAGACAGTATTTAATGCTCAGCCGGAATAATAACTACATAAATTAGAACGAACAAAAGTGTAATGAATGGCGCAGGTGAATGTACTCTGCAATAGCACTTTACTTGACCACAGGTGACCAGAACTTATATATATATATATATATATATATATATATATATATATATATATATATATATATATATATATATATATATATATATATATATATATATATATATATATATATATATATATATATATATATATATATATAGGAGAGTAATGGTGAATAATAATTCAGAATTATAAAATTCCCACTAAGAGCTAGGTTATTTGAGGGTACGAATGAGTAGATGAGTGGATTGATAAGTGATATTTACTTATATCCTTATATCCCTATATCCTTATATTTACTTGAACACCAATATCGGGAAAGGGATTCAAACCCACACACACACACCTGACTTGACTTTGGTTTCCCAGACCAGACTTTGACTGACTGTCGGAAAATAAGAAATTGATTCAAACACGAACACAAGAACTCACTAGAATTGA
This sequence comes from Brachyptera risi, assembly GCA_964007535.1. Classification (NCBI taxonomy): domain Eukaryota; kingdom Metazoa; phylum Arthropoda; class Insecta; order Plecoptera; family Taeniopterygidae; genus Brachyptera; species Brachyptera risi. Next base: position 10,199,675 of record OZ023326.1, read on the forward strand.
TTAAAAAATATGTCGGGATACAATTATTGCTATATAAGGTATCGTAACGAGATGTTAAGTTACACCACCAATAATTAACTATTTCTTATAATTATTAATATTCACTTATAATCGCTGATAATAATTTTTTTTCATCATTATCAATTTTCATTACCAATGCTGGTGATGTCCGGATATATATCACAGAAACGGTTTGTACTCATAATGTGTTCCGGGCTTTCGAAAAATGAAAGACTTTTATCATGCGGCGGAAATTCATGGTCACCAACAGCACAGTCCTGGTGTTGAAGTTCATTGGTTATCAACATTTAAAATGGGGTGGTACGATCACCCTTGTGGTGCCTCGTCCAAACGATCATATCTTTCATCCACAGCCTCAATTGGGAAACAATGATTCTGTATCAAGTTTCGATGTTATTAAAAAAAAAATAATAATAATAATAATAAATATTATTATTTTTCGGCCTAATAGTTCACGCTTCAGTTTCATCATTTGCTATAACCTCATTTATCGGTGTGTTATCAAGTGGATCCAATCTTTCAATTATTACTGTCACCATGATCCGAATGTCCACTGCATTCTACAACTAATTGAATTTTCAGAAAGTACGCGGACTTAAATAACGCATTTTTTATTGTGTGTATCTGTAAATAGAAATTCCACAAGAGACAATCTCATCGGGTTATGTGTCAATTGTAGAAAACCATGTCTCTCTAGAGAGACTCCATCTCTCGGGACCAACTGAAAATTTAATAACGATTTTTCATCCCCCAACAACATTTCTCTCTTTTTTGTACAATATCATCATTTTATAAACGAAAGAAAACGACGTGAAGTTATGAATAGCTTTTCATACCCACCCTCATACATATATGAAAATACTGTCTCCATTTCGTATTGTTGAAAATATTAGCAAATGAAAGCTCTAGATTTGTATATAAACGTATATTTTATTTCTCCTCTCGTTTTTTTTTTTTTTTGTTGCTTGTCAGTCGTTCTTTCTTATATAGTGCGGTATTTGGCAACATTAATTATGGCCAACGGTTGATTAATGTGCGACTTGTGCACCGCCCAGAACACAGAATCGGTGAAACTGACTTGACATCGTGAAATATCTGTGACTTCAAAAGAAAGAAGACATATTTTATCAATCTTTCAGAAGCAAAAGATCTTTACACTTCATGACGCACTAAAAAATGTTCGGAAATTAATTATAAGCATGAGAGGAAGTATACGCATATATATATATATACGTATATATATATATATATATATATATATATATATATATATATATATATATATATATATATATATATATATATTTATATATATATATATATATATATATATATATATATATATATATATATATATATATATATATATATATATATATATATGTATATATTTATAGCCTCTATATATATATAAATATATAAATATATATATATATTTATATATATATATATATATATATATATATATATATATATATATATATATTATATATATATATATATATATATATATATATATATATATATATATATATATATTCCATTTATTATTCATATATTATATTTGTATATATATATATATATATATATATAAATATATATATATATAAATATATATATATATATATATATATATATATATATATATATATATATATATTCATATATATGCACTGTGAATATGTGGAGGTTATTTGAATACTTTGTTTACGCACGCAATATCTGTTATGGGCAACGTTCGGTTATTTTTATGTAGATATGAAGTCTGAATTCAGCGGGTATGAAATACGTTGACAAACCGTATTTTTCATTCATTTTTTCTGTTCACATTGCCAAAGAAAAATGAAAGCATGCAATACCAAAAGTCCCGGAGAATTATTCCACAATTCAAGTTCAAAGATACATCAATCTGCATGCTCGAAAACCACGATTCATGTAAGTATGAGTGATATATATATATATATATATATATATATATATATATATATATATATATATATATATATATATATATATATATATATATATATATATATATATTTATATTTTCATTCATCAATTCATAGCAATATGGTGAAAAGTCCACTCAGGTACATTTACACCATTCCTCTCTGTCATTGTTTGATTCATGCTCCGATAAAAATCCAATTTATCTTATACGATTAGAAAAGATGCTCATGTCAATCACTCGAGATATTTCTAATATGATTTGTATTGGGGATTTGGATATTCCATATGATATGAATTGATTCGATCGTCAAATTCAATAAACGATTCCAATACATAATTATTAATATTAATTTGGAATCAAAGACTGTATAAAACAGGATTCGATTGTTGATAGAAGATTGATTCAGACAACACTGGTAATCTCTGAACCTGACAACTTTGCTGTCAGCTATAAGTCTTACGACCCCATTGCTCTAATTTATTGAACAACTGGTCAAACACTTCAAACTGCAAACACTACTTTCCACAACAATCAAACACTATACACTCAATTTGTCCGATGAGCTTTTGTACTGCATTTGACAACAATAGTAATCAAAGATACCTCACACTTCGTAAGTAGAATGTACTAAATCACTCAATGTTTTTTTTTCTTTTTACTTCAACTACCTTATTACTTTCAATGTTTGATAAATACGTCCGAAGCTGAATTGTACTTATAATTCACTATTTTAACCCACAGTTAAGCCTCTTTTTGAGGGCTTTGTGGATGTTTTTTTTTTGTAATTGTGTTTTTCTTTCTGTATCAGTGTATGTGACTAATGAAAAAAAAAGGAAGGAAATTTGAGATATTATGAATGACTCTAGTGATGGGTGTATCATATTAAATGGCCACCCAGGGTGAAATCTCGGAAACTCTCATTGGAGATTGCGAGGATCCCCTCTCATGGAAAGCACGTACGATTGGATGTTACATCATCTAATGGCAAATGGGCAAGAACACGAAAGTGGAAAATAAATTATCAATTCAATTTTTTGGAATAATCCAACTATCAAACATAACATTATAGGCATATCACTCATTTTCTTCCATTTTGTTTAATGATGAACTTTACATCTGCTGTTGATGGAAAGAAGTGATCATTGCCCAAGAGACTTACTTAGAAGTGGAAGATATCAACATTCGTATGTTTTGTGTCCGGATACATATCACAGAAACACTGTTATAATGTGTTCCGGACCTTCGGAAAATGAAAAACTTTCATCTAATCAAAATGGGGTGGTAAGATCGCCCTTGTGGTGCCCCGTTCAAACGATCCCATCTTTCATTCATAGCCTTAATTAGAGAACAATGATTTTGTATCAAGTTTCGATGTTATTAAAACAAAAAACTATTGAATCATCCACATTGAGAAGGTATTAAGTGAGACTTTTTCAAGGTGCCCGGAATTTATGATTTGAACCATGATTGGCAGATTTCATAAGGTTTTGTAAGATGAATTGTGATGCAAGAAGATATAGCAGTCCCATCTCAGAAAGAAGTACCACCTTCCACATAGCTTATCTGAGTCAGAGATGGAAGGTAGAATATTCTGTAATTTCTTACTGTATACAAGGTTCTGGAGTATTTCCTTACTGCGCCTTTTCTTTTTCTCTTCCACCTAAAAGGGTATAGTATACCTGTTTCACTTTTTATTCACCTACTGCCAGGTTCTGTTGGTAGGTAATGCCTGAAGCAGTTTTCCTACTGCCTTCAAACGGGACCGTACGACCTACTGACATATTCTCTGCTATTCAAATGATGTTTTCATTATTGACACCCTGGGCTCATGATTCACAAAAGGTCATAACTTGATCCGGCTCAAAGTTACGACAATTTCTAGAGATAATACCTTTGATTTTTCAATCTCAATTTTTGATTGAATCCATTATTATTATCAATCTATTATTCATTGAGATTAACAAATCGAAAATAATAGATCAAATATGGTATTATCTCTAGAAATTGTCGTACCTTTGATCCGGATCAAAGTTATGAACTTTTGTGAATTCGGCCCCCTGTATTACAGTTAGGTGCTTGATTTAAGATGCATGAAATTTGAAAATTGAAGGTGAGACAGGTATACTATACCGTTTCAGACAGAGGGATGAGAGGCAGTGAGGGAATGAGCAAGATTCCAGCTGGGTCATAATATATATATCTATTTTTAGATATGGACGTGTTGTTTAATAATCATTTTACAAATGCGAACTCGAAATAAACCATACACCCTTGGTCTTCTTGATGACAAAAGTAGAGTACCTCATTAGTTGTAGGGGCTTGTGAAACCCTTCACAGTCAAGCTTAATTCTCCACCTATCCGGACTCACCATGACACAGGGTAGACGATATTTGTCACACCAAAACACTTCGTTTCGTTTCTGGCTAGCCTTGGTTGAATTTAAGATTATCACGCTGATTTATTGTTCCCGTAATTTTGAGTTTCATAACAGAGAGAATGACAATTTATTGACGGCTGTCCGCATAGCGGGATACCAAGATGGTACAGCGTAATAGTCAATACAATATAGTACAATGGTTATTTACAAAAGTGATAAAAAATTGAATACAGAAAAATCCTGAAATATTATAAAACTAACTTAATTGAGGGTAGATAACAAAAGTATGAAAAAAAATATGAAAATGGAACAAGGTAATAGAAAAAGAAGGTATTATTAATATTATTAAAATGATTGAAATTATTTGAAAGAATATAAATGGTGCTGTAAAAGACCTACCGAATCTATCAAAATAGTGATCAATATGACAGTAATTCAGATACACCCATGAATCTGGCATTGAACTAAAGTCATTCAAGATCCCATTCACCTCCCCGGTCCAATCAAGTGTTTATGTCGGATCTAGATGCTGCTTGGAAATTCAACGGACAATAGATAATGATCGACATTTGGAATATTTTTACTGAATGCTATAAGAACGCTCAGTTTGAATTCTTCTTCTCAATAAGTTGAGGATACTCATCGAAATACCTGTATATATATATATATATATATATATATATATATATATATATATATATATATATATATATATATATATATATATATATATATATATATATATATATATATAATATATATATATATATATATATATATATATATATAATATATATATATATATATTTATATATATATATATATATATATATATATATATATATATATATATATATATATATATATGTGCATATATATATATATATATATATATATATATATATATGAATATATATATATATATATATATATATATATATATTCATATATATATATATATTCATATATATATATATATATATATATATATATATATATATATATATATATATATATATATATATATATATATAAATATATATATATATATCATATATCATTATATCATATCACATATATTATCATATTATATATATATATATATATATATATATATATATATATATATATATATATATATATATATATATATATATATATATATATATTCATATATATATATATATATATATATATATATATATATATATATATATATATATATATATATATATATATATATGTGTGTGTGTATTTATAACTCTTAGAATCCCATTTCCATGGCAGTGAGCTCGGGGCTCACTAATGTGAGCGACCTAATCAAGACAGCTTGCCTCTCGAGCCCCGCAATCCGCCGAGGCGGAAGGGTTGTGCCGGGGCTCGAACCACGCGCGCAAACACGACGTGTCGCAAGTGAACCATCCAGTCAATATTCGGGCGCAAACACTCATTAGCGTACACAAACGCAAGCCGTTCGTTTAACGCGACATGGCAATGACCGGACCTATTCGGGCATGGCATGAGGCGACAGAATTGGTTAAATATAGAAACATGAAGGGCTGTGGGGGTATTGGGGAGGAGGGAAGGGGGGGAGGGGGGTGACATTCAGGCAAGATGTATATTCGCAGGGAAAATACATCATCTCATATTTGTCGAGTGCATGACCCAATGATTCGGATAGCGTGAATACTGATGGACGAGGGAACTATTAACGAAGAATGAGTGATCTTACTCAAATGATGAATATAACTTGAACGCAATTCTCGTAATGATATATCATCTTCCAATTGGATTTTGAATTCATGTTTGTTTCAATTAGTTCTATCAAAGTCGGCCACTCCCACGAACAGCGCGTTCTGAGGACATGAAATGGGGTGGTTGATCGTTCTTGTGATTCGACTCTCATCCATAACCTTGATTGGGAAACAATGATTGTATATCGAGTTCAGATGTTGATGAAAAAAGCTGAAGCATAAATGACCTGAATTCCGGTTGTTTTATTGTTATTCAAATCCATTTCACAGTTGAGAGCATAGAAAGAATATGTGCACGTTTGAACGATGAATTAATGTAATATTGGTGGAGGGGCCAAATGATTGCAATGTTGGTGAAAGAAGCGAATGATTATGATGTTTGTGAAAGAACCAATAATTGTAATAATGGTGGAAGGGCCATATAATTTTGATATCGTTAGGAGGATCATTCAATTTTAATATTGGTGGAGGAGCCATTCAATTGTGATACTGGTGAAAGGACCATATAATTGTCATATCTTTGGAAGAACCATTCAATTGTGATATTAGTGGAAGGGTCATTCAATTGTAATAATGGTGGAAGAGCCATATAATTGTCATAACGTTGGAAGAACCATTCAATTGTAATATTGGTTAAGGGGCCCTTCAATTGTAATACTTGTGAAAGGACCATATAATTATGACATTTCTATAGAAGGGCCACATGATTGTTATGTTTTTGGAGGGGCCAGATGATTGTGATGTTGGTGGAACGGCCGAAAGATTGAGATGTTGATGGCAGGGGCAGGGTCATATAATACCAATACTGACAGAAGGGCCATAGTTTTAATATTGGTGGAAGGGCCACATAATTGTAATATTGGTGGAAGGGCCACATAATTGTGATATTGGTGGAAGGGCCACATAATTGTGATATTTGTGGAAGGGCCATGTAATTGCGATATTTATGGAAGGGCCATGTAATTGTGATGTTGATGGAAGTGCCATGATCCAAATATTGTTTTTGTGATCGTTTCGCACAAAATCCTCTCATATCGCACGCCACATGGCACAACACGTAATAACACATGGTAAGATACGTAATATCAATTTCATACAGCTTTTGGATCATAACTATCGTACCGCTAATGGTAGCTATCACAACCGTAACTTTGTTATTATCCCGTAACTCTCCTACTAAACATCAACAAATCGAAGTTTCAGTCCGTTGGATGCCTGGGATGTTATTTGATGTGGCAGCCGCGTTGAGGACGCTGTACATGCGGCATGTCTCATGCCTCATGTGGAAACGAGACGCGGCGTCTGCACGACCTCGAGGACGAACATCTGAATTATACCATCTCCTGGGACATTCGGGACTTTCTACCGAAATGGACAGATGTTTTATTGCAATATCGAATACGAGATCAAGCTAGCGATACTGGAACATTCTCAAAACTTCTTTAATATCTCCGAAAAAACGTAAGAGATAGAATGCGACAGTGTGTATTCGGCTTATAGCCTTTCCCCCCGTTGTCCAACTCCAATACTCGATCCTATATAAACATCCACAGTGATTGGAGATGGCCGCTCCATGGCGATAGTACAAGTTAGCAATACATTGGAAACGAAATATATGAAAGACAGATCGAATCGTCGAGTAATCCTATTGAAAAATGGATCCCATCAAATTTAATATGAAACAAATTTTCGATAGGGACGCAAAGATATTGGCATGCCGTGAAAAACAAGCGAGTAAATCGCGTTGTATACGACCATCTCTATAAGCTCACAATGCAAGTGATGAAGGGACGTATCGTAAACATTGGTCGATATTGGATATAAGGATAAAGCCAAACTGTAATCCAACCTTGATCCTATAGCGGTTGTGTTTAGTAACATTGCTTATATCCAGCGATATCTATTCCCAATATTCCAAGGCAGTTGGTGATCGCATACGGGAATTGTTTATGGCAATGTTTACATGTCCCTGTACGGTGAAGGGGAGGAAAGCCGGGGATGGAAAGAGCCAGATATTTGCCAAGACACGACGAACTACAACAAAACTTATCGGAAACTCATCAGGAGCGAGTGAGGAGGACGGGGAATTAGTTTGCGTAACGACAACGAACAGACTGTGGCACGGTCTTGGAAGGATTCGCATATAATAATATTGTGATGGTTGCTCGGATTTTAGTGTCCGCGTGAAGTACAGTCATCCGATCCAACGGTTCTCTCTCTCTCTCTCTTCCGCTCTCTCCACTGATATGTATATATATATATATATATATATATATATATATATATATATATATATATATATATATATATATATATATATATATATATATATACATAGAATATAGAATATAGAATATATATACATATATAAATATATATATATATATATATATATATATATATATATATATATATATATATATATATATATATATATATATATATATATATATATATTGTATATTTTTCAATGGTGAATCAGAGACGTGTGAAATATGTACTATATCGATCGAAATTTATCAATACTGGTGCTCAATTGATGAATTTTAATGAATTTTAATTATCGATACATATTTCACACGTCTCTAATTCACCATCAGAAAATGTACATTACATAAAATAGGTCGTGAAAGTTCTGAATATTCCTAATATATATATATATATATATATATATATATATATATAAATATATATATATATATATATATATATATATATATATATATATATATATATTCATATACATATATATATATATATATATATATATATATATATATATATATATATATATATATATATTCATATACATATATATATATATATATATATTATATATATATATATATATATATATATATATATATATATATATATATATATATATATATATATATATATATATATATATATATATTCATATACATGCCTATACAATATTCGGGGAACAAAATTGTGATATTTGAATATATGTCACAAAGAATACTTGTATCTCATGCAAATTTAATTCTATTCAATTCATTTTCCTCCGAATGAGAAAGATTCTCTGTTAATACATTGAATTCAGAGTACACACTCAAAATCGATATACCAATCAGAAATGTCCAAGTGCGTCTAACGAATTCAGTATCGTCGAGTATTGGTTTCGATCCCTTTTTTTTAAGTGGTCGAGTTGTAGAAGGCAGTCGACCAGGGGATTAGTCTTCCCCCCTCGTTCCCTCGCGTTCCCGATAGTCCTGGTTTCGAAAGCACAAACAAGAACAATCATAAAGAATGAGAAAAAAACAGAGATCTCTTTACGCGGACCTACATTCACTCATGGATACTGGAGTAGAAAGAATGGATATGTGAATCGGATTAGGAAGCTGAAGGCCAATTTGGAACCGGAAGTTGTGGATGCTGTGAATGTGTATGGCGTCAACGTTTGATCATCGATGGATGGTGGCTAGAAGAGAATGCAATGAGGAGGCGCAGTTTATAGCTGCGTTCAGAAACTCAGTCCGACAATCTGATACAACCGAGATGTCACATTGAATTGAAAATAAAACAATACATTTCATATACAAATATCAAATGGAATAAGATGAGCGTAGCGAAGACTTCCATCACACTTAATCAAAAAATGGGCTTTCTTTTTCTGTGGTTTGGTACGCGGTATACAGAGGTCAGGGAAAGAAACAAGTCCATTCGAAACTCTTTCTTGACTGTTATATGGTACCATGATCATTCGGGATTGTTCTCGAGAAGAACCTATCCAATATTTTTCCGGGAGAAATCATAGGATTCGGAAAATGCCCATAGATTAGACATTGAGTAGACTTTTCAATCTTCAGTTTCATCCGATTGGAATGAAATTACCACAGCATGTTTTATTGTGCTGATACATGTTTCTATGAAGTATTGAGAAATTTTGATCAGTTGTTCTCAATAAATGAATCATTATGTTGGAAAGATGTCAAATATTGATATTGAAGCTCAGAAATGATGTAAAGCAACAGCTTCCATGGAATAACGAAGGCCGAGTTATTAGTAGTGCCTGATTCAAGTAGTTTCAAAATCACGGTGTATGTATAACTTTCGAGTACATTAAAAGCAGTCCCCAAGGCTCAGTCAACTAATATGCACTGTGCTAGAACGTTGGGGCGTGGGTTCGGATCCCGCATAAGGCATGTGCTTTTGTAAAAGTTTTCCCTTCTAATCGCTTTATTATCACCCGTTCATTCGCACCCCTACACAACCTACCTGTTGGTCGGGTCGTTGAGCAACATCAAAAAAACAAAGATTACATTCAAAATGAATATATCGCTCATCTCCCAACGCATAAGCTGCATTTGCCCAGTCAGATGAGCGTAGTGAAGACTTCCAATTCACTTGGGGAAAATCAGAAAAAAAGAAAAATCCCCATAAGGATAGAATCGGGTAGTGTATCATCTATTATACTATTATCTTGTGTTTTGAAAATAGATGGGATGACAAGAGATGATTAGGTCCCCCTTTTCACAAAAATATGAATATTCCTCCATATAATACATACATTGTTCACAATTCAGCTTTTTGTTACACAATGTTTTCAACAAAATCTCATTATATAGAAAAAAAATATCTATATATACATATCAATTAGTAGAGTGATAGGCCGGATTATAACATTATAGGCCTATCACTCATTTTTTTCCCATTTTGTATAATTATAAACTTCACATCTGCCGTTAATGGAAAGAATAAGTGATCATTGCCCAAGAGACTTGGTTCAAAGTGGAAGATATCAACATTCGTGTGTTCTGTTTACTCTTGATACCAATGCTGATAATGTCCGGATATATGTCACAGAAACGGTTTTTACTTATAATGTGTTCCGGACTTTCGGAAACTGAAATACTTTTATCTGCGGCGGAAAGTTATGGTCACCAACAGCGCAGTCCTGGTGTTGAAGTTCATTGGTTTTGAATAATTAAAATGGGGTGGTAAGATCGCCCTTGTCGTGCCCCCTTCCAAACGATCCTATTTTTCATCCTCAGCCTTAATTGGGGAACAAGGATTTTGTATCAAGTTTCGATGTTATTTAAAAAAAAATATATATATGTATATATATATATATATATATATATATATATATATATATATATATATATATATATATATATATATATATATATATATATATTTATATTTATATATATATATATACATATATATATATATATATATATATATATATATATATATATATATATATATATATATATATAAAAACATATATATATATATATATACATATATATATATATATATATATATATATATATATATATATATATATATATATATATATATATATATATATATATATAAAGAACACATCAAACTTTACCTAAAATACATAATTCCACATCTAGCTCTTTCGTCCACACATTTTATGATAATATGATCGATAATCTGATAAAACGCGAGCATGTGAAGGAGATGCACAAGTCAGCACCAGACGGGCAGTAAAAACACACACACACACACACACAAACACACACTGAAACATACAAGACGTGAAATAATAGCTTTTCCTCTTGCATCCATACATCGGATGCGGTTTCGACCGACCGTCTATCGTGGCCGTTACCAACAGCGGCCGACAGTTTCGAGTCACCAGTTTTGGTTTTGTCGAAGTCAAAACATCACCTCTCGGTATAGAGACGTGTAACTTTTCTTTCTAGTTCCCTGTTTACTCACGGACTACAAACAAAATGTACTAACATTTTCGGCGAGGGATGCTTGCTCTCGGCAACGTGTGTATATATGGACTGCTTATAAGTTACTTCAGTCCCTTCGGGCAGAAGTTAAATGGGAAAGTGACGGTGGAACGCGATGGGAGAGTGCGACCGACATGCAAATAAGGGTGGTGGAGAACTAAACTATTATACTTAATAGTTATGTGATTCAATTCGAAATGATATTGCTATATTCTGATATGATGATGATGTTGCGGGGAGAGTCAATATTGAAAGGCAATCTTGAGAGAAATCAATTATTATGAATATTTGAGTTAAGGAGGCGGAAAGTGGCTAATTAAAACGAAGATATCAGTTGATATGTTGTATCATTGTGATTAATATCTGAGTGAAACGGAAACATTATTGAATTATTTCAGTTCTGCCATCGAATTCTTTTTGAACTATGTTGAGGATAAATTTTGTGCATTTTTCTGTGAAAAGAATGTTATTGGTGAAAAAAACTCAACAAAATGCAGGTATCACTGCTCGTCATATTATTCTGAATACTTTAAAGAACAGAAATTGGAAAATCGAATAGGCCCTGGAAGTTTTTATATCGACTTTCACTCAATATTACTTCTGTAAAGTGACGTCACCCATTGTTACAAGAGACAGACAACAATGTACACCGGTTGGAATTGACCAATCAGAATGTTTGGTTGTCCACCAGTTCGCTGTATTGCTATGGTAACGATTGTTCGTCATTTGTTACGTGAAAGAGTTGTGAAGAGTGAATATAATTGAAATGAAATATAATCCAGTACACATTATATGATGGTATATTTTGTCGTTTCAGATATGAATTTGATGAATATATAGACTTGGAGTTGTTTCCGAGATATATCAAAAGAATACCTTGAAGAAAGGAAGAAAGCTTAACAGTTCGAACATTCAGATGTTGAATAATCACCCTCTCTCATGACAATAACGCGTACTTTCTGTGTGGATCACTCGGTAATTGCATTCTTCATGAATATGAGTTACCACTTTTCCACATCGTCCAACCGAGACGCGTGGTCGAGTGGTAACACACTGAATCGTCATTCGGGAGACCGGGTTTCGATTACCACCATGATCGATCATCCTGACAGGGGTTTTTCGTGTTTTCCCTCTGTCGTTCAGATTGATACTGGGATGGGCCACGACCGACTCCTTCCCACCATCCAAAACACACCTAATAAAATAACCTTTCATCTCATCATCCCATCATTTCATTCATCATCCACCGACGCCAATAGATCGTAGCCATCAGTATAGTGCGTCGTTAAAACCCCCCCCCCCAAAAAAATTAAAATTAAAAAAATTGAAATAAAAAATACATCGTCCACCGCACAACAGGATGTTCCGTGGTCCACACTTCCACTTCGTGTTCAGTTCGTTTCTAATCCGAGCCGATGTCAGATCCGAACACGTTAATCCATTGTTGGAACCCATCTGCACGTAGGTCACCTACTCCCTGCGACGCGGCCAACGCGGATAAATCATCATGAGCCAAGTTACACGAGTCCGTTCTAATCTTTTACGAGTTGTAACCGAATTCTGAGGGAAACCGACTTTGTTGTGAATATATCACTTCACGTCATTTTTTTTTATCTTTATGTGATAAATTACAGTCTCTTCAGAAGATGTTACTGAGACGAGTGGTCGAGTGGCTAGCACATTGAAATTTCATTCAGGAGACCGGAGTTTGATTTCTGCCTTGGTCGACAATCTTGACAGGAAGTTTTTGTGTTTTTTTTCTGTCGTTCAGATCAATAGTGGAATGATCCTCAACAATAAGCCACGACTGAATTCTTCCCACCATTCAAAAACACTTGGTAAAACAAACTTTCGTTCCATTGTCTCACCATCTCATATGCAGTTCTGGTGTTGAAGCTAATTGATTTGGGGTGGGGTGGTAAGATCGCCATTCTGGTGCCCCGTCCAAACGATCCTAACTTTCATCCATAGCCCCAATTAGGAAACAATGATTTTGTATAAAGTTTCGATGTTATTTAAGAAAAAATCTCATATATCATTCACCGACACCAATAGATCGTAGTCATCAGTCCAGCGCGTCGTTGAAACCAATATGAATGAATAGATTCTAAACAACATGTCAAGTAATTTAAATAATTCAATTTTAATCATAACAATAATAATGTATATATAGTGAGCCCATCGCTGTGAACTTCGGTTCAATTAAAGATGGCTGCCTGTGATGGCACTATACACGAGAAGAGTTTTCCATTCTTATGTAAAAAAAAAAAAAAAAACAAGAACAAAAAACAATGGCATCTTTTCGGCATTGTCATCGTTATTTACGAGTACTCAATGTTTTAAAAAAGGGCGTACTAAATCATGATCAGAGAAACAACGGAATGATTTCAAGCGAAATGAGAAATTCACATTAGAAAAAATGACAGATTAGGGGGCGGATTTCTATTTCTCGGGGACTGTGAAGAAAATCCAAGTTCTCTTGTCTCAATGAAAAGGTGGATGCCACTAGTCTTCCGGTTCCACATAAATCATCCCCTCCTATAATTTCTTATAGACTTCTTTACTAACCATGTTGTGCACTTACGCCGTTGTGCAAATGCATAACATGCAAAGCTAATTCGTGAATATTTTTCAGTCGAATAATAGGATATTAGAACTTGAGATCATGATATGACTCCTGAGCCATCATTATATCATATCGATATGGACCATGCACTGACATTTAATCCGTCAAAATGCGTTTCTATGCTCGTAGGTACTAGACATTTTAGAAGCATTGCACTCAAGTCTGGAACTAAATTAACAATAAACGGTTCAGAAATAGCCGTCTCAAACAACGTTAAGAATTTAGGTATATGGTTTGGTAATTAATTGAAATTCGGACAACATGTAACTAAAATGTGCAGAAGTGCATATGCAAAACTCCGTGTACTATATACAGCGTCAAGAACTTCCTGCCTTCAACTGTTAGACTCGAACTAACGGATGCGCTAATACTTTCAAAACTATCGTACTGTGACATTGTGTACAGTCCAAACCTCTCAGCCAGTTCACTAAAGGTAATACAAAAAATTCAAAATTCATGTGTACGATTCGCGTTCGATTATGATCGGGATCATATCACTCCAAAGATCAACAGAATTGGATGGCTTAAAATGGAAAATAGACTAAAATCAAATTGCATCAACAATATCCATAAAGTGATCAATTCAGAAACTCTAGAATATCTTTTCAAAACAGAGAAACCATGCACTCAGCGAACATCAGGCATGAGGAAACACTCAACATACCATTTCACCGCACAGCTAAATTTCAATCTTCGTTTTCATACATTACACCGAAACTATATAACGAGGTTCCCTCAACTTACAAGAAATTGAAACATAATGCATTTAAATCAAGAATAAAATCAGAATTACTGGAACAGTAAAAGAGAAGTGAGACCAATTTTTGTTCATCTTATAGATAAAAAATAGAATATATAGGGTTATGTGGTAGACCAGTCAATGTGACATCAGAATGAAAGCTGGTGTCATACACTGAACATCGCTTTCTCGTATATTCATACTTGTATGCAAATAAAGAAGATTTATTATTATTATTATCACTCATTTTGAGTAGAAGCACTAGCCGCTTAATAGGTCATCATCTTCCTCACCTTTTCCTCATGAATAAAATCATATTTTCAGGATTCTCGTGAATTTATTTCACACTTTGAATGGTTTTTGAGTGTATTTTCTGAGCTTGCGAGGTTGTGAGGCATACAGCGAGGCTATAATATGATATTATGAATAATATTAGATTGGTAGTATCCAAAACTAAATTCATACAATGAAGATTCACGTATAATTGGAATGTTCTGGTGCGAAACCACCATATTTTTCGGACGAACAAACTATTATTACGCCTCTTCCAGATGAAAATTCATTACAGCTCGATTGAAAAATACTCTCAGATAAATTGTTCAACTCACAGCCGCGGGGATATTTAGTAGATGGAAGTTTAGAAAATTACAACTTCACACAAAATATAGATGAAACGCGTACAGAAAAAAAAATCTCGATAACCATTGTTGAATTCGATTACGATTTAACAACATCTCTTCCATTTCTCATCATCGCCTCCAACACTTCTATTACCACGCCAACCGTCTTCGCTGTCCAGTATTATAATATGTTAAATAACCATGGTTAGATTGTCGTGCGGTTTGCCGGCATTTTATCGTGAGGGGGTCATCACTCTCGGTCGTGACTTTGCTCTGATGTTTGCATATCGCTTTTCACCGTGGGCTATCGAGTGTTCAGATGCTGATGACGATGTTCGATTAAATGTGTGATATCTAGGTTTTGTGTACATCCAGACGAGCATCTCACGCATATAAAGCTTTGTCCGTGTTTTTGTTGTTGTTGTAAACACTGTACAGGTCGCACGGTTCAACTGATTAAAGGATTTTTTTCTGGACACGCGGGTTTATCAATCTTGGGACTGTTTAGTTTTTGGATCAGATTGGTATAGAGACTTTTAGGAAAACACCGTCACAGTGTTTCAAAAATACCATAAGATTGAGCCGGGCTAGAAGATTTGAGAAATGAACTTTTAAAAAATGGAGTCCGATTTTTAATGAACGTGAATATGGACACACATTTTGATGAACTCATTGAGATCGGACCAGTCGTTTTCAAAAAATTAATTATTCAACCAATAAATTCTCATGAAAAAATATGAATAGTGGTTATTCCTAATTCAGTAGGTTCCGAAATGTGAATCACGGCTTTGAACGATGATGATTATTGTATGCTTAACTACCCCACCAACAGCTAAGTTATACGGGGGTACGAATGAGCAGATGATTATGAAACTTTGAAGTGATGATAATTGAAAGGACGTTCACAAAATCCCACGCCTCAAGCCGGACTCGAACCCACGCCCAACGGTGACTTCAGATTGTAAAGCGGTGCCTCAGCTGATTGAGCTACCGAGGGCTGCCGCTACGGCTTTGAAGACTTGGCAGGTTTCGGCAAAGTGCGTATAGAGTATATAGATATATATATTTTTTTCATATTGGGTTTAAACGACGCACTGTAATGATGACTGAGATCTATTGGCGTCGGATGAATGATTAATGAGATGATGAGATGGAGCTTTTTATGGGTAATGGGAAGAATAGTGAGAAGGAAGCGGTCGTGGCCTATATTGTGGGAACCATCCCGGTATTAGCCTAGACTACAGAGGGAAACCACGAAAAACCCATGTCAAGATGGACGATGGCGGGGATCGAACCGGGTCCAATATGTCCCTTCACCTCCCGGATCACATGGAGCAAGTGCGCTAACCACTCAGCTATACTGTGCTGGTAGATAGTTTTCGAGTCGACTTTTCACAAATATCTGGCTGATATGCGGCGTTCACCCAGTAGATATAGGAAACAGTGCCAATTACATCACAAATGTACGTTTCTGAGTGTGACACACGAATATTGTAACAATATTCAGGCTTAGACAAACAGATCTACTCGTGTGTATAATCAAATATAACTGAATGTGTTCAAAATAATGACGTGCTTTTGTGTACCCCTTCCAGGCAGTGCGCTTTATTCTTCATTCTTTGCATATAAACCTGTTGGCATCTAATTTTCTCCGTACCTTCTGTATACGCGAGGTTTAAAAATGTAAAAAAAATATAAGCCAAAACATATTTCCAACCCTATATTGAAATTCACATGAGACGTATACAATACAAAACCACTCACTGAACCCCTTTCCGATGTGAGTCGAAATGTAATATGTGAATATAAAGTTGGAAATGAAAGAGTTTTCAAATGAAATGAATATAGGCTCAAGTATGAATTAAATTTTCCGTGTACATCACAGTTGAAAATCTGTAAATATTAATGAACCAAACAGATAAATCCAGAGAAAAAAAACTCCATATGAAGTGAGTTGGTATACCTTTTGAATAGGTCAACAGAGCAACTGGATTTGAGGATTAACCACGAGAAGCTTATCTCCTCATATCCCCGCTTGAGGGCAGACGTAATATCAGCACGCCTATCTCATCGCGAACAAGCTTTCAACCCTTCATTAGTCGAATCAAACACAAAACAAGAATCTATACTCTGAAATCTGGCCGGGCCATCTGTGTTTCGTATAAAAGCCGATAGGTGTGTGTAGGTTATTTTATATATTAATGATAGTAATGATATATGATAGACACGTTAATGTGTGGCCGGTCTATAATTACACCCACTCACTTAAGTGCCTATACCATCATCATCGATGCGATCTCTGTCTATATAATGTCGGTAATAATTGTAGTCGCAGATCATCTCTGTGTAACGAACGTTGGTAGATGGATCTCGTAGGCCTGCTTTCAGACTCAGTTTTTGGGGTTTTATACGTCATCCAGTATATAATACTGTGGGCCCCAATGTATATCCAGTATGACACAGGGCCCAGATTCACAAATAATTTTATATTGGAACATTTTAGCGCCTAACCCGTTCTAAGTTGAAGAGATATATCACGTTCTAACTTTATCACGGTTTTATCCTTATTTCCTATTCACAAAGAATTTTAAAATAATTTTACCGTGGTGATAACTTTATCACCAACTATTCTTAAAACTTTTGCTTAAACTTTTTCGTGAATATGAGTTATAACCAAATCTGGTGATAATTCCTAAAACTATTTCAACTTAGGCCCAGTATTACCAAAGCCAGTTAGTATTTATCTGAGAGCTGGTGAAAACAAATAGCATGTGTAACCATGGTGATAACAAGTTTGAACTGTCAGATGAAGACTTACTGGACTTGGTAATACCGTGCCTTAGAACGGATTCAGAGATAAAATTATTTGTGAATCTAAGCCCAGGATATGTATTACCACTGAATACTCCATACTTTTGATTGAGGAAAAATGTTCATTGCATTAGGTTCAAATTCAATATATTCTATAATGTATTGCTTTTTATAGTCATAGAATTGTATGTTTGTATTGTATTCAAGATATATTCTGTTCTGATCAATATCATGGTTATATTATTGACATAGGTTATATTATTGGCAATATCAATTACCAAAAATATCACTATTGATATTATCATTATCGAAGAAATAAATGAATGAACAAATGATGAAAATGAAAAAAACGTATTTTATTGATCACGCTATAATGTATTCAATATCTCCCCCCCCCCCTCCGATATGAAACAGTGTCAATTAGGCTATCTACCGAATATTGGTTTTGGTTTGTATGCTCCATGAAAGTAAACTCTTTCAGGCCCGGTATTACCACGGCCAGTTATTATTTATCTGAGAGTTGGTGAAAACAAATAGCATATAGGTAACCATGGTGATGACAAGTTTGAACTGTCAGATAAAGGCTAACTGGACTTGGTAATACCGGGCCTCAGACAATTTGCGAGATATTTTGTTGAACTTATCTGTGAAATATACAGTTGAAAAAATGTCCCTGAAGTTTGTATGCGACTGAAAGAAATAATAAATTCACGTTAACACGTTATGATCGACTATAACAAGTTCCAATCACGAGAAGGAACCTCTCATTTTGTATGTATATTTATTTATCACATATGTATATATATATATATATATATATATATATATATATATATATATATATATATATATATATATATATATATACATATATATATATATATATATATATATATATATATATATATATATATATATATATATATATATATATATATACATATATATATATATATATATATATATATATATATATATATATATATATATATATATGTATATATATATATATATATATATATATATATATATAAATATATATATATATATATATATATGTATATATATATATATATATATATATATATATATATATATATATATAAATATGTATATATATATATATATATATATATATATATATATATATATATATATATATATATATATATATACCGATTCATATACAGATTCAACTAAATATATGAAAACGCATTTTCACACATTTCCCTTGATTGTTCACATTTTATTCGTCACTTTTTCAACACTTTGCAAGAAATACAATTTCACATGTTCATATAATCATGTCAATTGTTCAAGTTCAATCATTCAAGTCCAAGTTGAAGTTTGTTCAAGTTCAATCATTCAAGTCCAAGTTGAAGTTTGTTCAAGTTCAATCATTCAAGTCCAAGTTGAAGTTTGTTCAAGTTCAATCATTCAAGTCCAAGTTGAAGTTTGTTCAAGTTCAATCATTCAAGTCCAAGTTGAAGTTTATTCAAGTTCAATCATTCAAGTCCAAGTTGAAGTTTGTTCAAGTTCAATCATTCAAGTCCAAGTTGAAGTTTGTTCAAGTTCAATCATTCAAGTCCAAGTTGAAGTTTGTTCAAGTTCAATCATTCAAGTCCAAGTTGAAGTTTGTTCAAGTTCAATTGTTCAATCAATGTGATTCACTAATTCTATATACAAACATACCACTTCACTTTTTTGATCATATCAGAGGGCATTACAACCCTGAAACTAGATCCCAACGACTTATTACTTATGAGACAACTATAAATCGAATCTCAATTTCAGAAATTATTACTAATCCATGAGTCCTCCAGGACCCCTATTCCTAAGATAAATGAGATGTGAGAAAAATAAAAGTGAGTGAGAAAACGATTATCTCACTTAATATGACCGATTTACCATTACCAATCGGCCATTTTAAGTGAGATAATCGTTTTCTCACTCACTTTTATTTTTCTCACATCTCATTTATCTCAGGAATAGGGGTCCAGGACCCGGTCTTTTTTCCAAGTCGTGACGTAGTCATCACTCGACCCTGTTCATGTTTCTATACAGAATCGGTAATGCCTTCGTCACGGCTCATGGACTCTAGAGGACAGAAAAAAATATTTCAATTTCTGAAATCGAGATTATGATTTCTAGTCTTATCTAGAATTGGATAACTGAATATCGACATTATTTGTGGAAATCCAGTTTTCATTGTGGTGTAATTCTTTCTTTTATTCTACTTGTCGTTAGTGAATATGATGTATTGTGATGCGGAGTGATGAATTCAATTCAACTATACAAGGAAAGATGACAGCATGCCACTGACTCGATCACAAAGCCTCGTCGTTGAGGAATCTCAAACCAAGATTCCACGCTATCGGTCTTTTGGATGCTATTGCTACTACAACCCATTCTGGTGAAATTTTTTTTTTTATATATTAGGTTTTTAACGACGAAACTATACTGATGGCTACGATCCATTGGCGTCGGTGGATGATGAATGAGATGATGGGATGATGAGATGAAAGGTTATTTTATTAGGTGGTTTGGATGGTGGGAAGGAGTCGGTCGTGACCTGTTGTCAAGAAACCATCCCAGTATCAACCTGAACGACACAGGGAAACCACGAAAAAACCCTGTCAGGATGGTCGACCATGGCGGGAATCGAACCCCGGCCTCCCGAATGACGGTTCAGTGTGTTACCACTCTGTCACGCGCTCGGTTAGTACATTTGTATTGTGTCACATCTTGTCTATGAATATAAATCTCCATACTGCTGATACTTTAATAATACACCTGATATCATATAATAGCATTATACCACCGTAAAGTGGAGTTGTTCGACAACTTATTTCTCAGCAATTTCATCTCAACAAATCACTTATACCCTGTTCTTAGCGATGTTTGAACATTCCCTTCCAACCCAATTATGGTAATCACTATATTGATCACAAATCTAAATGAAATGATTCACGTTTCAAATTAATAACATCCGAAAATCATACACGTTCATTCGAGTAATAAGCAGGTTTTAATTTAATTAATTTTCGCGATTAATCAATGTACATACATAATAATATCAACCCCGCCTTTTTTCGTGCTACCTAACGCAATGTGATTTTGAGGCAATTACGCTCTTTCATTAGCGTCCATTCATCTAGTCCTTACAGATAATAGAGGCCTGACACGAACCTTATCTATAAATCACTAACATTGATTTGAATCCAATGTTGAAAAGAACCTTGAACTAGTGAAAAAACAACGTCTGCGTCGAGGTAAAAAGGTGAAGACTACCATCTAGATTAGTAGATCCCATTTGGTAGATCGCCTCGGGCATTTTTTTTTATATACGCAGCAACATAAATTTCAGTATTGTAAAAGATAATATTATTCTTGACATGAATCAATGATAAAATCCGATATAAAGGATTAGTTTTGATTATAGCTGTGATGACGTGACCAATTTGTTCCAACATTTGATTTCTTGGGAATACACTTTCGTTTAAAAAACAACAACTTTACAAAACCGATGCTACTGAATAGGCTAAATTGGTTCGTTTAACGCTTGGCATTTTATTGTATCTGAACAACTAACGCTCCGATCTAGTTTAATGTAGAAATTCCGGTATAGGGAAGATGTGATGTTTTGGACGTGAATAATTAGCAGTGTTTTCAGGCTTGCGCTTACGAAGCTAGACGATTACAAAACACAAAAGTCGTCTTTCAGGGCAGGTCAAAACGAGAGGAAGAAGTAGGCCCCTGGTAAATATTCCATAAGACAGCAAAGCTTATTAAGGACACACTGCTCTGGTGGTATTTTAATATTTCAATATTCAAAATGGTAGCGTGAAATATTTAAACATCGTTGTATCTTTTGAAAGAAGGGTGGAGAATGCGATGGTTAAATATTCTCTTGCAGCTCAACGTGACAGTGTTTCTCGTAGTGAGCTCATTCTGCCTCGGTGCTGAGTGAGCCCTTGCTTGGTCCAAGTAAAGGTGATGCAATTGTATTCGTAATTCTCACAATTATTGGCCTCCATTCGTTCTTTCGATAAACTAGGAGAACGCTATATACGCGTTGTTAGACGAGCGGAAAGTAATAGTGTGTCGACTTCATTGCCAAACTTTTGCCTAAATTCGCCAATTGGGTAACATTTTAGTTATAAATGGGTAAAAACGGCTTCGAGTGGTACCAATTTAGCACATTTCATGTTTTTTCTTCAAATTGGCTGACCCGATCAAGCTGAGCATTTCCAGAGATGTGTATCAAGATGTTATTCAACTTCACACAAAATTTCAATGTTTTTGAAAATAACAATTTTTTAATTTTTTTTCCGCCGTCTGATTCTGAGTATTTTTGAAATTTCTAAAATTCATACAAAAAAAAGTTGATGTTCGATAATGCCACAAAACTATGAAGATCTGAGTTAGATAAGGAACCATGATGAAAAAAAGTTTGGAATTGATAGCTGTAGCCGTTTGACCTGTAGAGAACCGACAAAAAAACATAAAAAAAAACATAATAACGAACACCAATTTTTTTCAGTATGTCAAATTGAATCCTCGCTAAAGCTCGTCCAATTAATTGATTTATTCATGCATTAATATAATTCATGAATTCATTCATTCATTCATTCATTCTTCCATCCATTCATGCATCAATTCATTCATTCGTTCGTTCGTGCGTGCATGTGTGTGCATGTAAACGTACGTCACAGCCAAACTGCACAACTGCACAAGGTGAGATGGATATTTCATTCGACTTCTGTGTTTAGAAGCTTTTTCAGATTTTTTGATGACAACAGACAGATATAAAATTTTGTGTCCATGCTCAATTACTGATTTTCAGAAAAATAACTAAATATACATCATAACGACTCAAAGGATTCGAGTGTAAATTGTAATTATGACAAAATAATTGGAATACGTTATTTAATTTAAAAAAAAAGCGTTTCACAATTGATTGAAGTTTCTTTCCCATATTTCCATATTTTTTTATTGCATTTACTCAGAGACCTGCAACCTATCGGAAAATTCCATATTATACAACTGGAATCGTCTTCCATCTCTCTCGTCGAGATTTATCAAGTGGAGTAAATTCATCTTTTACATGACGGTAAGTATAACCTGATAAGTACTGACATAAACGACTTGGTCAGAATGTATATATATATATATATATACATATATATATATATATATATACGTACGGTAAAAACATGATGGATCATGTAATTTTTCACTCTAATACATTATATCATACCTCTAATATACTAATCATTGTCAATAAATAATGAGATTTTCTATAACACTTCTTCGAAATAAAGAATCACGAATAGTAATATAATACACCAAGTATTATGTATTTCAATATGTTCCGTATAACATATTGTTTATCATTTTACAAAGTCGTGAGTGTAGTAAATGAAACTGTATTGATCACTGCATCTGAATCAACTCCGATAATATGTACTACATATACAATATATATATATATATGAACGAACACCTTCATGAGTCGTATAGTAAGGTCTAAGGAAATGATGGCAACTGAACAATTGCAACTCAATTGCTGTCGTGTCTGAGTATTTATCTACCAATCGATTGTATTCGCACGGTTAAACCAGAATCATGAGGCACGATTCTCGACTAAACGGACTTTATTTACTGTCGGGGGGGGGGGGAGGGGGGGGGGGGGAGAGAAGGCGATGCTTGTAATTTCCTTACGGCACATTGACTCGGGTTCGCTCAAACCAACACATAATCCGCTAAGAAGTAATAAAATGGATGCGCTCCTAGATAAATTACGCAATGAGTTCCTATATATATATATATATATATAATAATAATAATAATAATAAAGTACGCCGAGAGAGTATAAAATATATCTGCAGATCGTGAGCCACTGTGTATAACGTCGTATTGTCTCGGAAACTGGGCGACCTCGTTAGGCTCATTTAAGCCATTTAATCAAAAACCATCATCGGAGCAGAAATGTTGCGCTGTTACATCGAGAGAGATGTGTTCACAAATCACTGGCCAAATTGTTCTAGTTACTTTACTTATAAGCAGTTTTCTCCATTAGTTGATTTTCAGATAAATCCCATCCACAAAGTAAAACGACAGTTATGACCGTATTTTCATCCCCCATGGGAAAACAACTTTCAGTACAGTGAGCTAGGTTCTACTAAACTATCAAAATCGTGTGTACAGAATAATGATTTTAACGTAATTGAAGAGAACCGAAAAGTATACTTTTCATATTTTTTTATTCATCAGTCATTTCCAATCCATATATCCGCACTCTAATGTACTGAAATTTATTATATTTATATAATAAATATATGAAAGAATCCACCGAATTTCACCGATTAATCAAACTTCATACAATTTAGGAGATGTGATCGAATACATGATTCCCATCAAATGATGATGAGAATGAAAAATATTAGTTTTACTAGTTTCACAAATGAATATAACTCTGAGCTGTATGGGTTGATTGGGTGGGGGGGGTTCATCTTGAAATGTATTAAAAAAAGCGTATATAAGGTTAAAAGTATCAAGAGATTATTTTCCAAAACGGAACATATTACCCAGGTAAATTGTGAAAAAGCACAGAATATGGGGATGATGATTCTATATCCTCTATTACTCTCAGTTTTTATTGCTCCAAGTTTGTCAATTGTGTTCTACATATCGTTCGTCAAGCTACATGGATCATTGTGGTTGCTATAACGACAGCACACATGCAGAAAAAAAGATAATCTCTTCTTGAAGACATTTACCGAGACGCGTGGCCGAGTGGTAACACACTGAACCGTCATTCGGGAGACCGGGGTTCGATTCCCGCCATGGTCGACCATCCTGACATGGGTTTTTCGTGGTTTTCCTCTGTCGTTCAGGTTGATACTGGGATGGTTCCTTAACAACAGGCCACGATCGACTCCTTTCCACCATCCAAAACACATAATGAAATAACCTTTCATCTCATCATCCCATCATATCATTCATAATCCACCGACGCCAATAGATCGTAGCCATCAGTATAGTGCGTTGTTATAACCCTCAAAAAAATAATTGAAGACATTTGTCCCGATGCACAGTAACTGTTAACGTTGTCATTGGCAACAGTCAGCATTGTCCACACCAGGAATCATGATCAAGAATTGTAGAAAAGAAACCGTCCTCCGTGGCTTAGTCACCCAAGGCACAACTTGAGAAACGTTAGTCACAGTTTGGCGTGGATTCGAATCCCGTATGTCCTTTCACTTATCATCACTTCATAATTTCATTACCACCTGCTCATACGTACCCCCAAATAACCCAGCTTCTAGTGGGGTCGTCAAACGAACAATAATCATCCATTCTCTAGATACTAGGAAAACGCGGGATGCGCGTTGTTAGACGAGCTTATGGGTATAGAAATCTAGAAAGAAAAATAATTTGTCAACCCAATGTACATCTACAGACCTTGGATCACTCCAAACGTTCAAAAACCTTACGAGAATCAGTTATGTCACGGCCTTCTTCTTCATTCATTTCAATCGTTTTGAATTAATTAGTGACACTTGTTGCTATAGATTTAATTGGTTCCCGTAATAGCCTAAATTGATGGGAGAATGCTTTATAAATGCGTTTTCTTCGTTATTTCTCATCCGATTGATGCGAAAAATCTCTCAAAATGTGCTTAATAGTTTCCTTTATATTCGGCGAAAATTTGAGAGGTCTTGAAAAATTTTGATTTTCCAAGTATTTTCCTCCGGGTTATTCTAATGGGGATTTTTGAAATTTCTAAAATTCATAAAAAAAAAAGTTACCACCCGATAATGCCACAAAGCTATACAGATCTAAGTTAGATGAGGAACCATGACGAAAAAAAGTTTGAAGTTGATAGCTGTAGCCGTTTGACCTGTGGAGAACCGACAAAAAAACATAAAAAAAAAAAAAAAAAAAAAAAAAACATAAAAACGAACACCAATTTTTTTCAGTATGTCAAATTGAATCCTCGCCAAAGCTCGTCTAAAAAATATAGATGTATCATGTGAATGTATGTAGAGAGATTTTTTTATCCACAAAAACTCAGAAAATTAATAATCAACAAAATATACAGCCACCCAGGTGGCTAATCTATTGCATAATGAAGACATGTAGAACATGGAACAAAATTAATTTCAGAATAAATAATCAATGTGCTGAACTTGCATCCAATAGAGATGAAGGCGCGAACCACCCGCGCGGTAGTTGTGTGGGATAGGAAAGACGGTCGATCGGAACCTTCAATCTCTCATACAGCACGCACGACGCGAGAGTTTTGTCCACGATGGTCAACCGAGCTACAATTGTGACGTCACATTCAACATGCTTCTTCAAGAATGACATTGTTCCCATGACAACGAGTGCAGCCGCACATTAAATCATCATTCGAAACGCAATTGGACATATTACCATAATATGTCGTGACAAATGCGAACTTTATTCATGAAAATTACGGAATCATAGACTTAATAGTTGTCATTCTGCCACGCTGTTTCGAATTTAAACATCCCAATTGTATATTTTCCCATGGGTACTTTTCACGAAATGAAAAGCACTACGTTAAACCAGCACTGGTTTTAAAATGTATACAAGTTTCAGCTCATATTACTTTATATAGGGAGCTCTGGAAACAGGTCTATATATATTCCATTATTATATTCTCTTTCCTCGTATATATATATATATATATATATATATATATATATATATATATATATATATATATATATATATATATATATATATATATATATACGTATATTTCATTTTATACCTTCATTTTGGATTATTATTTTACATTTTTGCGAGTGCTTCTTCTCTTCACGTATACGTTGCTTGAATAATTCTATTCTTATACACTTTTTATTGTGTTTTAGTGGAAATCTTTTTTTACAAACTTCCCATTACGGTGAACATTATATTGCACAGCATCATGGGGGCGTGTATTGATCATCAGTTATATAATGAATGCAACATGAAATTTACCCTTCCTCGTTTTAATACGATTTAATCTACATCTCCTGGCTACATTGATTATGTACATAATATGGATCCTATAGCTGCGCCAGAAATTGCATGCACGAGGTATATGCTAATACGGTCACGTGGAGTCGTTTAGGGTACTGATAATCCAGGAAGAAAACATCCCACGGCGGTACCTTATGACTACAATTACCGGAACTCTGAAGAAATCATCCTCTAATTGATATTGCCTTCAATAAGAAATACCGAATTCGAGGATAGAAATTCGAACTACAAAATATACAATATCTAACAGTTGTTTCTTGTTTACATGTCCAGATATAATTTTGATCACGCCCACACACATATATATATATATATATATATATATATATATATATATATATATATATATATATATATATATATATATATATATATATATATATATATATATATATATATGGTAAATTGAATAATATGTCTTTACGGTAAATTTGCCACGATTAAAATGCAATTTGGGTTCTAAAAAGAACCTGTTTTTGCGACGTTTCGCCGGAATTTCACCCGGCATCTTCAAACGACGACTGCTTACCACCATCGTTTGAAGATGCCAGGTGAAATTCCGGAGAAACGTCGCAGAAACAGGCTCTTTTTAGAACCCAAATTGCATTTTAACCGTGGCAAATTTACCGTAAGGACATATTTACCATCTAACATCGGTCACGAAAATCTCCGCGCTCACATATATATATATATATATATATATATATATATATATATATATATATATATATATATATATATATATCATTGTTGAGTTCGCAATTTCTTCTTGAAAATGGTGTTTTATAATAGATCAACATCAAACCAATCAATTATTTCATCTCACGCGCATGAGAGTACAATTCTCAAGTGAAATGCCCTCAACAGTTTGAAATTAAATGGGCACTGGTCACAGACCACCGTCTTGACAAAACCCACCACAGAACCATTCACGTTGAACTAACTGCTAAGCAATAATTTCAGAACACCCAAACCGGCAAACAAACTCAAAATATGAGTCATTTAAAAACATAAATTCACACAAATGAAAAAATATCTCGAATCGCACGCTTACCTTTTCTGCACGTCCACCACTTGTATTTAACACAGTCGCACCAACCCACTCAGCAGTGGAAGAAAACACCGAACAAAAACCGTCCGATGATGAATAAACAAAATTCCATTAATCCTAACTCGAACTAAACACGAGTAATAAACAGCATAAACACACCCCCACCCCTCCCTAGAACAATGAAGAGACACTCAACGAGAAATACATTTTCTTATGAAAACTAATATTGATGAAAATAAATTGTCCATGAATACCTTCTCGCTGTCTCACAAACTACAGTATTCATTGATTTCAATTTGTTTATGTTATTATTTGATAAAGGTGTATGTGTGTGTGTATGTGATGTATGAAATAAATTCAATGAGAGTATAGCCGCAACATCAATGAACCACTCTGCGTTGTCAATGATTGTGTACTGTTTACATGAATCACGCATATCATCATGAAAATTCTAAATTAATATGTCTTATGTTTTTCTCCTGCTGCTACTCGTTTGTTTTGTTATTATGGAAAATGTCTTTGAATTGACACGTCTGTTTGATTTGTACATTCAATATGTATGTTCCACAGATGAGCCTCTGGCTTTGTGGGAATTATTTATGGTGTCAATTATGAACATTGTGAACTCTAAATAACTTATAACGAATTGAAAAAAAAATCGACATAAACCTGAACCTGACCAACCCTTAACATCATTAAGTCTCAACTCGAGTCAAATCAAGGTCATTTATCAAACTATCGATGTCAATTTCAACACAAACTTGAACCTTACCAACGAATCAATTTGTTTACCATCAATGTCAACAAATCATAATATTCATACACGACCCATGCACATACCATGATGACAAGCCACAAACTGACCAGCATTTCCGACTTTTTTAAAATTATTTATTTTATATATATATATATATATATATATATATATATATATATATATATATATATATATATATATATATTATATTGGGTTTTAACGACGCACTGTAATAATGACTGAGATCTATTGGCGTCGGATGAATGATTAATGAGATGATGGGATGATGAGATGAAGATTTTTATGGGTAATGGGAAGGATATAGTGGGAAGAAAGCGGTCGTGACCTATACTGTGGGAACCATCCCGGCATTAGCCTAGACTAGAGGCAAACCACGAAAAAAAACTTTAAAGATGGACGGTGGCGGGGATCGAACCGGGTCCGATATGTCCCTTCACCTCCCGGGTCACACGAAGCAAGTGCGCTGACCACTCAGCTACTGTGCCGGTTATATGTATGTATATATATATATATATATATATATATATATATATTTTTTTTTTTCTTTTTTTTTTCAAATATATATATATATATATATATATATATATATATATATATATATATATATATATATATATATATATATTCTATATTGGGTTTAAACGACGCACAATACTGATGGCTACGATCTATTGGCGTCGGTGGATGATGAATGAGATGATGAGATGATGAGATGAAAGGGTAATTTATCAGGTGTTTTGGATGGTGGGCAGGAGTCGGTCGTGGTCTGTTGTTAAGGAACCATCCCACTATCAACCTGAACGACAGAGGGAAACCACGAAAAACCCCTGTCAGGATGGTCGACCATGGCGGGAATCCCGAATTACGGTTCAGTGTGTTACCACTCGGCCACGCGTCTCGGTAGAATTACTGACGGTGACACATGAAACCACATGCACCCCAAATTTAAAAAAAAAATAGTTGACACTATATAATTGAACCCGTCAGTGCCGGATTGGCGCAACAACCGGCCCGGGCAAAATAATCAAACCGGCCCATTGTAGGCTGTTGATTTCACACCCACCCCTCAATCTCGCACAACTCCGTGAAGAATGTGTTTTTTTGGTAATCTAGGTATAATTTCTCATTTCAGGTGTTTCGCGATCTCGGATCAAATTTGATTATTGTTGGTATATTTCAGGATGTACGATCGGCCTAATAATACAAATTACGGAATGAAAATACCAATCCTAATATTCAATGAATTCATAAAAAAAAAATCTATGAAATCTCAATTAACATAGAATCAAATATTGTGCATGAAGGAAAATTGGTGTTGGCTCTATCCATGAATGCATTCTCCGGGTTATTTGGGTTCGTCAAAATCAACATAAACAGTGAAAAATAGATGTAGATAAATCCAATAAATGAATAATGAATAGATAATGTGTATGAATGATGATAGTATGAAATAGAATATTATATGCAATGTACCCCGTAGTTGACGACAAAATATACCGCTTGAGTGATTATTTACGAGTCTCAGCTTACAGGAAATGATGTTCTAACGACCCGTCGATCAGAACATGTATTTCAATTAGATTGTAAAAAAAAGTGCGATGGCCGAGAATCGAACTCGGATCAACTGCTTGGAAGGCAACTATGCTGACCATTACACCACCAACGCATCATGCAAGTTGGAGATGCTTTCTTGCATATCGCTTCTTGATTACAATTGCGCATTCGAGCGTACTTATCGGGTTTATACATTTTGTACTTTGCTCTTTGAACTGTAACGTAGAGTCAGCATGTATTCAGTTGATGCCGTATGCGCTGTGCATCGTTTGCACGACAAGGATGCTTCAAAATTATTTCAGTGAAGAGAATAATATGTTTTTCAGATGAGCGTAGCGAAGACTTCCATCCCACTTACCGAAAGGAATCGGTCTCCATACAAAATTACAAGAAAACATACAAACAAATTGGGCCCCATTTTTTTGGTATGTTGAAACGAAGTCTTCGCTACGCTCACCTCAATATTCAATGTAATGATGTAACGAGCATGAGATAATGAAGAAGGCTTGTTCTTCTCATTCTATAGAAACAACCAAACGATATGTGTGAGATGAATTCGATCCATCAACTAAATGAATTAGAAACTTTCCACCTCTCTGACTCGCATTTGGATCGTTCAGTTTCTTCAGTATCAAAATATAAGAAATCAAACTCGTGCCTTTCAAATCATTTAAACCATTTAAATAGAATACTGAATAGTTTCTTCATTTATGGGGTCTATATATCAATTATATACACATATATCAATTCCATATATATATATATATATATATATATATATATATATATATATATATATATATATATATATAGAAAGAGAGAGAGAGAGAGATAGATATAGATATATATATATATATATATATATATATATATATATATATATATATATATACATATATATATATATATATATATATATATATATATATATATATATATATATATATATATATATATATATAATATATATATATATATATATATATATATATATATATATATATATATATATATATGTATATATATATATATGAATGAATACATATTCATTCATTTCCAGCGCAGTGCGAACATTGTTTCTGTTGTTGTTCTGGAACGCAAACTAAACTAACCTAAAGAACCCGATCAAGTTATTTCAATGTACCTGATCCACCCAAACCAACCTAAACTTACTCACCTAATTCCCAATTTCCCAAACCCCAAACATCCCAATTCAAATTAATTCGAACTGAAATCAATCTAAACCCCCACTTCCAGTTCGACGAATAATCACTTCGGAACCAAATACACGCAACCTGACTCGTATTATATAATTGTCCAATATTATTTGTAGTGCCTCTACCGTTCGCAAGCGCTTGGTACGTCCATAATCAAAACGCTGACAATATTATTACATAACGACCGTCCATTTGTGTCAGCACTGAAGCCCCATCATGCGTTCCATTCACCGTCATTCGCAAACAGAGAGCGTAACGCACCATAAACCATTATCAATGCTGTGGACTAGAAAAAATGAAAACCTTAGGAATGAAAAGAGGCATTCACTACCACATTATTATTTTCCATCGGGCGTGCGTAATATTACGAACGTCGCAGTCGGCCATTGTGGTCGGTATAGTAATTATTTGGTAGTGTATTGGAGGACAATGGAGGAGTGCGCTATACTAGATCGAGCCGGACGGATGAAGGACTGACGGACGGACGGTGCACGAACGGACGGGAGTGGTACTGCGGTTTTGGGGGGGTGAGTGGTGGGAAGTGGGGGGGTGGGGGGAGGAGGAGGGGGTTTTTGAGGGCTGCAGTACACTTGGCCGTACTGGTGTGTGGTGGTGGAGCTACAGTGGCTGTGTATATATACATATGCAACAGTGAAGTTCTGTCAACATGGTGTATTGTGTTTGGATATATTCCCACCAACGAGTAAACCGTGTGTTGACCGGTAGAGGACTGAACGGGTCAATCTTGCATCTCCAAGAACTAGTGCAGAGCAGAGAGAGATATAGAGATAGAGAGAAGGAGAGGGGGAGAAAGAGAGAAAGAGGAGTAGAGAGAGAGAGAAACGGAGAGAGAGAGAGAGTGGGAGAGATAGGAATAGAGGAATATGGGAGAGAGGGATAGATCACACGGAACATGTCACAAAGTACATGAAATGCACGTCGGAAATAAAAGTGATAAAAGATGGGAAACAGAAGAGAGAATGAGAGAAAGGGGAGATTTATCTGATGGAGGGTTGATGACATTGAAATATATACCCCTTCACAATACACTATCAGTTCCATCATTATACAGAATTCATAATACCATCTAATTCTCCCAGTTTGACGCAACTGTAAAAGAGCTATTCGAACACGCGTGACACTGATAACAATGTGATTGATTCAAAAGGAATGGAAACAAACTGTTTGAAAGCTTGACAAGCCCGTGGCATTGCGTTTTGTGTCATTTCATACACGTCCATCGCTGCTCGAAAATAGAATATTAAAACGTATTCAAACAAGTTGAACGGCAACCGCTATTCATCGGACCATCGGTCTATGTCACCACATGCGGACGTTGTTGTTGTTGTTGTTGTTGGTGTTGTTGTTGTTGTTGTTACGCGCAGCCTGAACCAGAATCTAAATAGTCTAATCTAACTAATCCAATGAACTCAAACCCAGCTAGACTGACCTCGACTAACTAATTCAGCCAAACAAACATCCTGAACTGATTCAATCCTGACTAAAATCAATCTGAAAGCTACTTCCGGTCTGATGAGTAGCCACAACGGAGTTCAACATTTCTGAACACAATTTTTACATTGTATCTTGGATTATTTAATTGCGGGTCATTTTAGATTTTCGTCAATTCCTGAGTATGATATATTTTGGATAAAATTGAACAGTGTATGAGTTCAATGAAGTTTGTTAAGAAGATTGACATATTCATATACCTATCTTCTCGCTGAATAACGTATGAGCGAACTGGAAAGACCTCGACACTTGCTACAGATTGGTGAGCCAGACTGGTGATATATAATCACAGTGCGTCGTTGAACCCAATATGAATAAAAAATATGTATATCTCACGCCACATAACATTTCTTAAAAAAAAAAAAATTATCAATGCCGGCATTACCAACATGAGAGTAGCTCCAAATGGCAGCTCAAAGTGACTATCACCATGGTTACCCATGCCATTTATTTCCACGTAGTACCATTCTCATATAGAGACTAACTGGACTTGATGATACCGGGCCGAGAAGTGAACGACTAGTAAATTTGGCGGATTTTTTTATTTCAGATTTCAAGAGATTTCACGGAGATCTCCCGGGATTTCGAGAAGATTCCAAGGAATTTCAAGAAGATTTCAAGGGATTTCAGGAAGTTCTCATGATGAGTGCACACCAGATTCCAGGAGTTCTTAATTACTCGTACCGGAACTCAATCTGATGTAATTCAAGTGAAAATATATCAAAATCAATAACATAATGTTATTGAATTATTGTCTTGAATCATTGGATATTCTTTACGTGTTTCTGCACGTAATCTACGTGCAGTAACACGTAACACAGTCATACACATACCACTAACAGCACACATAACTCAATGTACACGGTAATACGGGATTAGGAAGATCGTATAACTGGCAACAATATCCGAACAGAACGCAATATTCGCAATAAAGAAACGCAGGTGTATACAGAGGCCCATCGACAGTTCAGAGCCGAACTATAAAACTGACTCGGTCTAGCTCGGACCACCACCTGCTATTGAACGGAACCAGACATTGCGAGATGCGATCGAACAGGAAGCACACAGTATCAGTCTCGTAATGTCCACCGATAACCATGCTATTGTGCAACACCAAGCCATGGTACGAGAAAAGTGGGATGGAAACAAGAAGAGCTGGGAAATAAAGAAAACACGTGGATTTCAAACAAGATATTTGGAATTGCGCTTTTGCTGGCGCGTGGAAAATTTGATTTGAAGGGGAGTGGGAGAAGTATAATTGTAAATCTAAAGGAAATATATATATATATATATATATATATATATATATATATATATATATATAATATATATATATATATATATATATATATATATATATATATATATATAATATATAAATATATATAAATATATATATATATATATATATATATATATATATATATATATATATATATATATTGGTATTGGTATAACATAATGTGTTTATGGAGGCTCTCATACACACAGGGACTGGGCAGAACGAATGGTGTTCGAATCAAAATATTGAATATATAGGTCAAATACAATCCTTTGATCCTCCAACGTTTCGCTTTCAATGTTTGAACCTTTCTCATAGAAATGAGACTCATTACTTTGAGAAAGTTGATGAATCCCTATATTCTATACATTAAATTCAACCTCAAAATCAGGTCACTCGATGAAACTGATAATATAAATAATATAAGATATACATAAATATGTGTTGAATGAAACTGGATAAGTATTATGAGAAGAGTAATAATTTAGGTCATATTCAAAAGATGGCTTCCTCATTGAAAAATAACTGTATTTTCCAAAGAGTGATTACGTATGTAAAAAAGAAGTATTCATCAAGAGAATGAGATTATACTCTATACAGTAGTTCCATGACAGTAGTCGGCTACATGCAGTAATAACCAGAGAACACCCAGCTATGTCTGGCGATCGTCCGAGAAGACTCATATATTCATTACACAGCTGGTAACTAGTATACGTGCTTTGAATATATCTCAGTTTCAGGCTATACTCTTTATTGCTGGTAATGAAGTTGAAAAACACAATTAAGAAAACCTGAGTGAGGAAAGTTTCAAACCGAGTGCAGTACATCGAAGGTAAATAGCCTCGGTAATTGTTTATCTAAGATTTGATCCTTTATCGTGTCCTTTATAAGAAATGAAGTCTTCATCTTGTGTCCTAATTATGCTATCGATCAAACCGGCACTAGCTATAATGAATTACAGTGTGAATATATTGCGCGCATTTATCTCGTGTGTATAGGTCGCAATGTGAATCTGCAATGCAATATATTACACGAGTACAATGCACGCAGCGGGGGGGCGGGTGGAGGTGCCTTGAATAAAGCAAAAATTTCACTCATTGTGATGCATCCACAAGGAAGAGATATTGGATTACGTTGGGCTTTTAATTAAATTTTGATTAAAATTGTCAGCGTAATGAAGGTAATTGTAAACATTGTGACAGTTCTAACTCGTGACAAGACCGCCATTGTACCTTCAACACAATAGACGATTATATAACATTATATTTAAGTATATTTTGTATAGAAAATATGCAAATAAAAACATATCTACATTTTATTGAAGTCTTATTATCATATATAATATGAACATGCACGATTTCGGCTAGAACTATCGCATGTAGGTGTTTTTGAAGCTTGTTACGGATATAGTTAGGTAAATAATTACAATCAGTAGCAATTACTTATAGAGTTGTATACATGTATTTCCTAAATATTCACGTTTTGAAGGTAAAATATAGTAGCTCGCGTGGAGTCACCACACGGGAACGAACAGTATATGTTAATGATAAGAGGAAATCTGATACGAGATTTTCTTTGAAATAGTGTTTACATTGAATTGGTACTAGGTATATACTTAAAAGTCTGTGGGTATAATATTAATGTAAATGGTGGATAGTTTTTTGACATTCATGGCATTGACCACAACTGCGTGGTAAAGAGAGATTTTTTCATGAGAAAACAAAAAAAGAAACTATAAAAACTATCAATGTTCAAGCGGATACAACGAGATAGAATTAAATGTTTTGACGAAATTATCGTAATTAAAGCTTGCATTTTTTTTTTTTTTTTTTTTTTTTTTTGATGAACTGTACTTTTTTTCGATGTTATATCATTCCACATACGCTGTTATTCTATATCTCGTTATTTCCGAGCTGCCTCGAACCATATCAGAGTATATAATGCCGGATATGTAAAGAGCTGGAGGCTCTCCATGACGAGTGGTAATTATAATCCGGAATATGTTTTCTATATGTTTTCAGCAGTATACAATTTCATGACAAACTCTGTTGTTTTTGCATTATTCAGATATGTTACAAGCAAATTAATAATGTATACGTATTCATTTGAAAAGGATGTATGCTGATGCGTTCATCCCACTGCATGGAACAGATGATCAACAGAGCTGATTTATACAAGCCAAAAACAAGATTTGATCATCCCATAACAATAATTAATTTCACATTTTTTTAATACACTTTTTGTCTGTCATTATAAGACAGCTTTGCACACAAAACCTTGAGAACGGACATAATTTATCCACCTTCTTCGCATCACTTTGCGAATACCTTCTTCAATAAAACAATACCTATAAGATTCCACTTCCAAGGTCGACATTTTCATGAATTATCAAGCGGCGACCCCTAAAAAAACGTAGAGAGGAATCCGTTGTCAGCAATTGGAATTAGCATTAGTCAGTCACGGACAACAACCTATAAATTATAACTTGTGGGCAGAGAAAACTTGAATAGAAGCTATTTTGTGCATAGATGTATCGGTATACCATTCATTATATACATTGGTATGTCCGTGGTTACAAAAGATCAACCTATTATCTAAGATAACATTTATTCAGATAAGTGGGAACGGAGTAAACGCGAGACTATACTTAACAGTTTAGTAACAACCGGTGAACAATGATAAATATTACTTTCTATCACTTTTTTAATACTGCATTATTTGAATAATCCAAGATAAGGTGGAAATTATATACCATGGATAGCTACGACCGCTGTTTTCCCGCCAAGTGGGAGGTTATACGTTCGATTCCCGTTTAAAATATTTCACATTTCGTTTCTCAATCTCCTTTGAAAGCCCAGAAGCCCGAAGGTATAACCTACTACAAAAAGATCTGCCTTTTATTTCCAATCTATAATGTGTATCAAAAAAATATGATCAGAATAAAATAACATTTCAAAAGCTACATTATCTATGAAATGAAAATGAAAGCTATGAATAACGTATGCTCCAATATCGTACACGTATAATGATGCAATGCCTCATTCCGTTCATAACGGATTAATTGAGAATAATGAAATTTGAAAGTTAAGACTGAGATTCTGAAAACACGTGCCAAAGTCAATCTTCGATCCACGAGTATTGCCATGAGACATAGAGGAACATTACCAGCTATTCTTCCCGATTATTATTATTAATAATGATTCCTTAGATGATTCCTTAACTATAAGGAATCTATAACTATAAGGATAATGATTCCTTAACTATTGAAAGTTTTCATTCATTTTTTCCTTGTATAATTTGAGAATTGTGAAAACAGAAATAGATGATAGACACATGTTGTATTTCAAGTAGGCCTAACCCTTGATTTATTTGACAGTGAAAAAAAGTAAACACTTAGTGAACTTGTTTCATTGTTTCATGATATAAACCCGATTTTTGTCCAAGCTATCGATTTTATTTCTCATCCCACAGATAAACCTTTTTGGCTTTGTGGAAGAGCGTATTAATTAATCTTGTAAGTATATGTATTATTCAAATCTAAATTGAAAAAAAAAATTATCATTATCAACATAGTATTTTTTTCATGTAAAACCACAGATAAGCCTTTATCAGGTTTCGTGGATTTTTTTCAACGTGTCATGTGTTAATATTGGAAAACAATAAAAAATGTTCCACCTCAAATTTCAACTTCATTCTTATATCTCTTGTGCTTGATTCTGAACTGACAACAATGAATAAATATATTCACCAGCACTTCCAAGCTCAATTGTGTGGCACAATAATCATCTCATTAGATATGCTTACAAAGCCCAATTTAAATTCATATCATTGTCAATTAATTGTGAAAAGATAAACATCGACTGTGTCACGTGGCATGAAGCGAACATGCTATAGCCAAAGATTGCGTATTATTTCAACTATTAAAGCGTTTTAAACTACAATAATGAATGCACAGAGCCTATTGTATCCAACCAGATTCTATCTACTGTTCGCATCACAATTCCAGTGACTGTCGTTGGTAGGATGACTTGCATCTCTGTCCAATTAAACACGTTCTATTCGGTTGATAGTGATACGATAATAATAATAATAATAATAATGATAATGACACGTATCACGATCATCGAACAAGGAGGCATTAAAATACGCATATCACGCCATATTAAGATCATATTATACTCTGCCAGTGATATCTCGCTGACAACTATTATATTGCTCGCGAATTAAGAAAGCAATTTACGAAAGTCCAGTTCGAACTCTTCGGGCGTATTACGTTGAAGTGCAATTCGAATTGATGGAAAATACGTATACAATGCATTAATCACGAGTGTCGAGTGATGACAATTGCATGGATCTTATCCGTGAAATCCAGATGTGCATAAACATGATGACGTTGAGTATATAACATTTGATTGTTTCTAGGAGGAAGCACCAGTGGCCAATGCACAACTGAGCGAGCTATATATGCAACTATGTTCAGCATATATATCTGTATATATGTATATTAAATACATATATTCTCGTAGAAAAGTTGATTTTTTTGAAGATTTTTTTATTTATTTGTCAATTCAAGATTATACAGAAAAGTTCACAATATTCCACAATGAATATTCAAAAATGAATGATATCACGATTTGAAACAGTCTATAGCTCCACTCATTTTAATTATATATATATATATATATATATATATATATATATATATATATATATATATATATATATATATATATATAAATATATATATATATATATATATATATATATATATATATATATATATATATATATATATATATATATATATATATATATATATATATATATATATATATATATATATATATATATATGTATATATATATATATATATA
Source organism: Brachyptera risi (assembly GCA_964007535.1). Taxonomy (NCBI): domain Eukaryota; kingdom Metazoa; phylum Arthropoda; class Insecta; order Plecoptera; family Taeniopterygidae; genus Brachyptera; species Brachyptera risi. Next base: position 10,239,647 of record OZ023326.1, read on the forward strand.
TATATATATATATATATATATATATATATATATATATATATATATATATATATATGATGGGCCATACAGTATATCGTATACACCGGTATACACCATTATGATACAATTATCTGAACAGGTATGCATATAAAAAATGTAGAAAATATTACGTAATCATATTGTCGAGTTGATGGATGAGCATGAAGAAGAAAATGAGGTCCCGGTATCTAAATCACTGACTTTCGAGCAACAGAGATTCATTTCAGTTGTTTACGTATAATAGCTTCTTCCTCACTTTTTTTCACGTATTTTTCCATTCAGATAATGATTCTCGAAACTACTTATCGCATCAAAATGTGATTGACATTCAAGTTGAAATCTCAGTCAACCTTCACAGAATGTAAACTTATAATTGAATCCATAATTATTGTTCACTTCTTATTTATGAGCTATTAATATTGACCAATCACTATTGGTATATCTCACTCAACAGTAGTTTTAATAAATACTTTCTTCCCAGCAATCGAGCCCAATTATATTGTATTCTGTAATCCTGTCACGATTCTGAGTGTGTAAGGCGCGCACATAAATCTGAATCTGAACGTGTAATGGTAAGTATATTCTGATATGACAACTCCATCTTCTCGCAGGTGAGATACGTGGTTCGATAAGAACGGCATCCCGCTTTGCTGGTATCTTATAATAAGATGATAAATCATAAGCATTCCACTTACAAGTTGCATACAATGTAGGACTACAGCGAGAGCTACCGTCTTGGCTAAGCTGCCGAAATCCCTGGTGCACGAGTTTCCATTGAAGCCTATAGTTCGTCAATTGTAATACACGCTTGCTTATATCTCAATAAGCATTCCTCAAGTTGTGGCAGAGAAAAAACAACAACAACAACAGCTCAAGGTAATACTTTTTAATGTTGTTCAGTGTTACGGACCTAAATACATTATCTGGTATTACTGAAGAAAGCAATTACATTCATAAAGTGATTTAGAATGTTCTATTCAATTACTGGAACCGACTATGGTGAAGCAAGCAGATATATCAACATCCTGGTGACTAGGAATTGCCGAGTTTTGGGAGTTCACGAAGAATGTGATAATAACGACTCACTTCAATGATAACTAAGATCTATTGGCGTCGGATGGATGATGATGAGATGATGGAACGATGATAAGGTTGGTCAAAAAAAATATATATAAATAAAATATGGTAGGTTCCATCCTGATATTCACCTGGGCTATAGAGGAGAACCACGTAAAGCTTCTGTATAGAAGATGGACGGTGGCGGGGATCGAGCCGAAGCCTGATCTTTCCTCACCTCCCTATCAAATTGAGAAATGCTGGCCACGATTGATTCTCATACTTTACTTTCTACTGATGATACGGACCGGGGCTAGAAATAGTCGAAATTAGGTGAGAAAATTACTGAAAATGAGCTATGTGGTTATAGGGTCTCAAACTAGGATTGGTGAAATACAACAGTAATATCACTCTCTTGTTTATATATAACATCACAAGGCAGATAGATTTCAAATACTCTTGTATAACCTAGCTGTTGGTGGGGTCGTAAAGCAAACATAAATAAAGGTTTTGGAATTAAACTGTGAATAAGTGAATCGTTAAGAACGAAAAATCCACAGAATTGACGTGCAATCATTTTATCATTCTGTAGTTCACAACTGCTCGTGAGAGATATTTTTGATCTTTCATATTTAAAACAAATGAAACATCAATTCATTATCCTATTTAATAATGTATGTGTTCGTATTACCACTACTGGTTCTACTTGTCTTGGCTCTTTATGCTTGTTTTCATCCCGGTGTGAGAGTAATTAATTACTCCACGTTGGTCCAGTTGGTAGCCACGAACACTGACTTCTTAATTAAAATGCTTGTTTGGCCAGTATGTTGTCGAAGCGCGTTCGCCATTCAAATACAACTCATTGGAAGATTGTATTTCTCAAGTAATCCTACAATCCTTTTTCCTTCGAAATAACTTTCGAAAATCGAAATTATCTAGTATAGACCAGGACAAAGTCTTACTACTCAACGAGAGAACATGGCAAGGATAATGACTGCAAATTGTGGGCTGCCATTTTGGTGGCAACTTGTATGGGTTCACCTGTAAAAGTTGCAGGTACGATGCTGGTAGTAGTTCGAATTATTGAAAGATTGAAAATAAGACATGGGACATCCAGTGCATAACCACCAGAATGACAGTTTTCAACTTGCACGATGTACAGTATGCAGCAATATTTTGCGTCCTATTCGTGATTAAAAGCTAACCAGGCGGCAGCACTGTAGAAGTGGGCTATTGGCCGTCCAGAGGCAGTTATGTCTACATGTCATGTTGTTGAATGCTTACACACATTATATTTGTAATTAATATTGTAATTTTAATAACTAGGAAAACGCGGGATGCGCGTTGTTAGACGAGCTTAGGGGTATAGAAATCTAGAATGAAAAATAATTTGTCAACCCAATCTACATCTACAGACCTTGGATCACTCCAAACGTTCAAAAACCTTACGAGAATCAGTTATGTCACGGCCTTCCTCTTCATTCATTTCAATCGTTTTGAATTAATTGGTGACACTTGTTGCTATAGATTTAATTGGTTCCCGTAATAGCCTAAATTGATGGGAAAATGCTTTATAAATGCGTTTTCTTCGTTATTTCTCATCCGATTGATGCGGAAAATCTCTCAAAATGTGCTTAATAGTTTCCTTTATATTCGGCGAAAATTTGAGAGGTCTTGAAAAATTTTGATTTTTCAAGTATTTTCCTCCGGGTTATTCTACTGGGGATTTTTGAAATTTCTAAAATTCATAAAAAAAAGTTACCACCCGATAATGCCACAAAACTATACAGATCTAAGTTAGATGAGGAACCATGACGAAAAAAAGTTTGAAGTTGATAGCTGTAGCCGTTTGACCTGTGGAGAACCGACAAAAAAACATTTTAAAAAAAAAAAAAAAAAAAAAACATAAAAACGAACACCAATTTTTTTCAGTATGTCAAATTGAATCCTCGCTGAAGCTCGTCTAATTATTTTGATTCCGTATTTAATATTGTAATTAGACATTTATTAATTTGTAGATGATTTGGAAGTATCTGCCTCCACCCAGTTCCCTGAAAAGTAACCAGATGTCAGCTACTTTGCTTTTAATCACGAATACAAACCTACTAAAATAATTCAATCTTTTTGCGCTAGGAGTTTGGCGAAGGATCCTGATACCTTGACATGGTGTGGGGGCTTGCGTGGCTCCCTAATCTCCAAAGCTTCGTCGGGACCAATTTACTTACTCCCAAGAGTGTCACCTATGGCGATAAGGTCTGGAGTGAGGGCCCAGACCAAGTTCGGACCGTCTCGGTCGAGTGGGAGTCTTCTGGTGACAGAAATATATGTGAGAGTACTGAGCGTTGCGTTTTTATTTCATTTTCTCCGCTTTTCTTGTCATTCTCTCTTTTTTTCTCATCACTCTTTATTTTTTCTCCTCTGCACTTTTCTCTTTCTTGATCACTCACTCCATATTCTCAGAACATCCACAAACGTGGACGTACGTTAATTAAGTACACGGATATGATCAGGCGCAAAATGACCTCGCTGTCAACGCGCTTCCAAGGCCCATTGATCAAATCAGTATCTATGTATAAACTTATAAGTTATTGAGTTATTATCCTGTTAGTGTATATACGTCATACGATACAGAAAAATGAATATATATCAGGCGCACGTATCTATTTATATATATATATATATGTATATATATATATATATATATATATATATATAATATATATATATATATATATATATATATATGAATGTATATATATATATATATATATATATATATATATATATATATATATATATATATATATATATATATATATATATATATATATATATATATATATATATATTAAAATATACATATATATATATATATATATATATATATATATATATATATATATATATATATATATATATATATATATATATATATATATATATACCGTATATATGTATATATATATATATATATATATATATATATATATATATATATATATATATATATATATTTAAATATACATATATATATATATATATATATATATATATATTTAAAAATACATATATATATATACCGTATATATATATATATAAAAATTTATATATATATATATATATATATATATATATATATATATTTATATATATAAATTTAATATACAGTTGAAGTCAATGCTCACGATTGCGTTTAGACATTTTCAGTGGCGCTTTTCATGGCCAATGACGTACCGACTCGTTATTTATTAGTAAAGATCCCAAATCTACGAACCCTAAAAGGCCGATCGAATCGAAGCGAGATCTCTCGCATGACAATTCGACAATGTCTCTGAATTGCTCATGAGGCACAAACACACACACACACCTGTGTCGATAGCATCAATGCATATGTTCCAGCGTTGACTAAATGTTTGTTCGATCCATAGCTTACACATTCCCACATATTTCACCGTGCAAACATGTCGGGGAGTTGCGTTCGTGAAACCAGCCAGCCGAAGTTGGCCACGACGACGAGCGACGACGACAAACCCGATCCTGTCTGAGCCCGATGACACGCATTCACGATCCGTGTCCGTCCGGTTTACGCGCTACCGTCGTCGTCGACAACAAGAACCTGTTCGTCTGGAAACCCATCGGATCTAACATTTGGACGTAACACAATCTCATCTGCACGTTTTAAATAATATATTTACCGGAGAGATTCTCTACATGTGTGGATATCGATCATTCGAGTCGATACTGGAGACTGGAGAGTGAAGACCGTGGAAAAAGCCACCGTCCTCCAGAGAAAGAAAAAAAGAACGACGACAGTGGCAGTCACAAATGTGTTGCTGTTAATTCAGAACTTTCTGACACACTCGTTTGGCTACTACATTCAATGGTACTTTTTTCGGACTGATTTGACTTTATATATATATATATATATATATATATATATATATATATATATATATATATATATATATATATATATATATATATATATATATATATATATATAGTAATTCTTTCGATTCTGTTCCGATCTTCCTGTATGCTGATGTAATCTGTAACTGTCCTAGATCTTATCTGGCCATCTATCCGATCGACGTGCGTCCAAGAAGACTCGTCTGCCCATAAAACGTGAACAATTCCACGTAATAAGATTGGATAAGATAGAGTACGCAGTACGCTCTTTTGTTATATGTAGTTAAATTATTTCCATCCCCCCCTTCCCCCGCGTCCTCCTCCCTTCTCTTCCTCTCCCTCATCCCGCTCGAAAAAGACGCTAGAATCATTGGAGTGAGTTGCCCGACAGTAAACATCACTTGCTATTTCAGCAAGAAACAGTTTCGTTTGGAGACAAGCCAAAATGCTACTGTGTTCTTTTTTATATAAACTAAATTTAATAGATCGTAAAAAAAAGGATTTAATTAATGTCCATTGGAAAGCAATCAAATTTCACTGTTCACGACTGTACTGCAGCAAAACCAGTAATAAAATAATAGCACATCATCAATACTTTATTTTCATGTCTGACCAATTAGAGAAAGCTTCTGCTCTTCGGCTATAAGGGTGGGATCAATCCAAGGATTAACGTCATAAAAACACAACAAGTTATGACAGCAATCAAAATAATATAATATTAATAATCAAGGTGTTAATGAGATGGGCAATCAAAATAACACATCGTTTCACATCTTCTTTTTTATATTCGTATTTTACGAGGTCTTATGTGCAATATAACATATCGATGATGGCTTTTCTGCCTATAAAACAGGTTCGTATAAACGTTGACTGCTTAGCCGCTTGCACTTTCGTGTCAACGCCTATATGCGTTTGGCCGAGGTGTGTTTGCGGTGAGTACATCCCATGGTGCCATCCCGCAATCTATCCTCATGGCCTCGCCCAGGGTACTTACCATAGCGACGTCAACGAACGTCCTTGGTAAATAAACAACTGACGTGTGGTTTATTAATAATTGGTTATTTTGGCAATGAGTCTGCTTGTAATCGTTTGGCATGCGCGCGAGTCCGCGAAGTCACTGACAATGTCAATTAAACATGGCAGAATAGTAATGATCTTATGGCCAGTTTCAACCGATATAATCAACATCAACATGTTGATTGCGACACTCGGTTGGAGTTTCAGAGTGGAAAACAGATGAAAGTCGCAATAAGATGTTCGGCGTCGGAACATTAAAACTAAAGTCGAGTTGTCATAGCGCAGGTTTTAAAAGTATTCGTATTGGAATAAATTTCATTTTCACTTCGTACTAATTCATCAGAACTGCAGGAGTGTGTACAAAATTGATTAATTCAATTGATTGCTCAGCTTGACCTCATCACCCCATCATATCGTGTATCATTCACCGACGCCAATATATCGTAGTTATCAGTGAAGAGCGTCGTTAAACTCAATGTAAATTAATGAATAAACCAAGGGATAAACAACTAGTAAATTTGGTGTAGGCCTACACCTGATGTCGGAATTCAAGGGATTTCAGGGAGATTTCAAGAAGATTTCAAGGGATTTCATAGGATTTCAAGAGGATTCAATGACAAGTGTACACCAGATTTCAGGAGTTGTTAGCCCCTCGGAATAAACTAGTATGTAACCATGCGCATATAGGCCTTATAGGCACGTTACTGTTGCTGGCACTCCAACTAGTCTTGTTCCCTAATACTTGAGAAAAGTCTCTAAGCGTGGGTTTTCCAAGAGTTCATATTGAGACGCTTGCAGTTAGACTACGTGACCGATGTATATATATTAACTTACCCACGAGACAAAAATATCGTATATCAACTCGTATACAAAATCACCGGCACATTCAGCTCAGTTGCTAACGCGCTCGCTTCTTGGGATCCGGGAAGTGAGGGACATATCGGACCTGGTTCGATCCTGGTCACCAACCATCCTTACAAGGGTTTTTCGTGATTTTCCTATGATTTCTTCCTGGTTTTTCCCTATAGTCCAGACTAATACCGGGATGGGTTCCTACAATATAGGCCACGACCGCTGCTTACGCACTATATTTCTCATCACCCATGTGAATCTTCATCTCACCATCCCATCATCTCATTGATCATTCATTTGACGACAATATATCTCAGTTATCATCATAGTGCGTCGTTAAACCATATATGAATAAATGAATCAAGTAATAATACAATTTTCAGTTATTAGACGAGCTTTAGCGAGGATTCAATTTGACATACTGAAAAAAATTGGTGTTCGTTTTTATGTTGTTTTTTTTTATGTTTTTTTGTCGGTTCTCCACAGGTCAAACGGCTACAGCTATCAACTTGAAACTTTTTTTCATTATGGATCCTCATCCAGCTCAGATCTGTAAAGTTTTGTGGTAATGGGTGGTAACTTTTATTTTTATGAATTTCAAAAATTTCAAAAATACCCATTAGAATAACACAGCGGAAAAAAAAAATTACAATTTTTATTTTCAAAAGAATTGAAATTTTGTGTGAAGTTGAATAAAATCTTGATACACATTTCTGGAAATTCTCAGCTTGATCGAGTCAGCCATTTTGAAGAAAAAACATGAAATGTGCTAAATTGGTACCACTCGAAGCAATTTTTACCCATTTATAACTAAAATGTTACCCAATTGGCGAATTTAGGCAAAAGTTTGGCAATGAAATCGACATACTATTACTTTCTGCTCGTCTAACAACGCGTATATAGCGTTTTCCTAGTTTAATAATCACACTGCAACATTGGGGATTGAATGAATGGTAGTAATTTTGTTTACGTGAACTACGTTCTTAAGAATCATACCCTATAAACAAACCGATGGGGACCTCTACTTGCATGCATGGGTACATGTAGTCGTGAACAAATCAGCTGGCTTACATTCTGAGGTGCTATTCATTACTAGTGAGAATAATTCAATCAATTCAAGCTCTTAGCAAAAGTCGATGGTTTCGACTCATTATATATATGGATTTGAGACAGTTTGTATTCACCTTTCGACTATATTTTTTCATACTCGGCAGGAGTACTATGCTATGATTTGAAATGCCATTCGTTAATAATTTGTTCCTCTCGCCACGAGCTATGGAGGGTCAAAATCTTAATGGCATGATGGTAGCAGAGGAATCCAGTTGTATACTTTCAGTGTGTATGAGAAATGGATTCAAATCAAAACATGTTCAAATACAATTTTGTAATGTTATTATTGCTATATTACAGATTTTGATATGAAACATACGTTCATGTTTCCGTAATTCAAATGAATGTATCAAAATCATGAATAATAATATTCCATGACAATTAACTTAAATTGCCTCCCTTTCTCATATATGATATTTTCATAATATTCTCATTCACACCTCTACATTACTTATTATAGTTTATGCGAAAATTAGTATCGTACTCATAGCTTCATGTCTTTGCTTATTTATTATTATCTGATTAGTTACATTCTCTAGAACTATTACTATTCTTCCAATCAATTCTATCCATCGATCAATTATTCTTTGGCAACCATAGCAGCTCTATGTGAAAGGCAATCTTCATTGAATATAAATACTGGTATAGATGAATCACAAATATGAAGCAAATTACTATTAAAAAAATAAATTGCAATGAAACAAATAAATTACTACTGCAGTAATTTTCCCACGTGTAAGTTTTTTCATATTAGATATTTTAATGTGGTATTCAATATTCGTTCGGATGATTTGCCGAATGTATTATGAAGGTTGTTTATTTTTTCTGAATTACTATTGGAAATAGATCTGAACAAGATTATTCTCGACGCCCAAATTCGGGCACAAGCCGCACTAATGGAAAGGCAATGGATTTGTAGCCAAACAAGTTTTACGGCTATACGATATATATAAACTTTCAAGGTGTACGCGTCATCTCTCCTTCATCTATAATAATTCTTTCAACTTTTTATATCACATATATAACTAATTGAGAAGCTAACGAATAAAAAAAAAATGTATACATATAAATTACGTTAGAGCTAATAGTCTAATACTTCTGAACATAATTTTTGTTTACGATTATTGACCAATAAGACAGGTTATATAATAATTCAGCTTCAATTTCCACAGTTTATTACCAATTGTGTCTGGCCACCTTGGTCATTATTTACAGTGTTGTTCTTATCTTTTATATGAGGTAACTGTGATATGTTTGCGTAATTTTCATTGGATGAGCGTAGCGAAGACTCCTTTTACCGTAATCAGAAAAAACGAACATGATATTATTTTTCTGTTCGCGTTCTACAGGTCAATTGGAAGGCATTTTCTGATGAAACTTGGAATGATATATAGTGTAAAGTTTTGAGGCTCAATAGGTTTGAACCATTTCGTGAGAAAAATAATTCAAAATGCTGAAAATCCAAGTTTCAAATATCTACGGACTTGATTACATGAAGCATATACACATAATCCCGAAGTTTCACATAGATCGAGTGGCTGGCCGTATTGGAGATAAGAATTATTTTTATGTTCGATAAATTAATAAAAACTATCCATATGAGGTCAACAAGTAGAACCAATTAGATCAGAAAAAGACTGGAATAATCAATAGGTGAATCAGGAAGGCAGTGAGTGGAATGTATTGAATATAGAGGTGTCTATTCGACACTAAAAATAACAACAGAATGCGCTTCTGAATCTCAGTATGGTCAAATGGTTATAAAAGTTCAGTCAACAATGTAATATTCCAATCAATCTTTGTTGAAAATATGCACGCGCTTTGTTTTGTGACTTTTCTCTAGTTCCACTTTTCAACACTAAAAGCGAACCTTCAATTTTTTCTGGTGGATATACCACGATGTAGTGATACCAACATATTTTATCATGATATTCGAAACAAGGAGACCTAGCTCGGGTCTTGAAAGTGAAATATTTCCGGGGTCAGTTCCCGAGTCCGGTGTCCCGATTGGATGTAGCGCAACTATCGCTTTTATATCGAACCACATGAAACAACAATACTCAACAATGCTATACACGACCCAGTAGAATTATAATGTTGGCAGTTGTGCATTTGTTTTTTACGAGAATTATAGATTTCGTAAGTTCAACAATGCCACCGGTACCGTAGCCACTCTTATCTACATCTAGTTCACAAGAGAATCCGCTAAATTGTGACAGGCAATCGGGACGATTGGCTCTGAACTGACCGCAAGAAACCACAAATACCGTCCATGTTATCAGGATGTGAGTTGGGTCACCTTATTTTATTATGATAAAATAGGTTGGTATCACTACATCCTCAATGGACCTAGCTTTCCGTCACATCTCGTATAAAATCTCGCCCACCGCGCAACGCATGCTGCGTTTTCGTAGTTCATTATATCATCGAGAACCTTTTAGACAAAGTTATTGTTCACCGATTATGGCGAAAGATGACGGCATGTAGAATTGTTCGTACGAGGCACCACAAGGACGAGTTGAACACCCGACAAAAAATGAAAACTCATTTGACAAACTGTTAATAATACATTGATTAGTTCAGCCATGATAACAAACTAATCAATCATTTATGTCAGGTGAAAGGAACTTTGATCTTCATCTTCTTTCTCTTCTTCCTTCCCGATTCTCTTAATAATTGTCGTAATATCTTCGTTTTATCTCTGTTCCTTTCATTATTGTTCCACAGTTCTACTTTGTATTGGATCATTTTTCCGGTCGTGGCATGATTTTACATTCCATTATTCACTTTGACGACTGTGAAGAAGATTAAATTAGTGCAAAGTATATTTATGATTTTTTTTTTCTTTAAATTACATCGAAACTTGATACAAAATCACTGTTTCCCAATTAACGCAATGCATGAAAAATAGGATCGTTTGAACAGGGTACCACAAGGGCGATCTTACCACCCCAATTAAATCGTATACAAATTATACCAATTATAGTGTACAAGACACATTATAATTTCGTATTTAAATATTTCTGTTATGATTATCCATCACTGAGACAGGTGGACCAGTGGCTACTAAGTTGAATCATCAATCAGGAAACCGGGGTTCTATTCCTCCCATGATCGACAATCCTGGAAGAGTTTTTTTCGTGATTTCTTCCTGTTGAAGAATGTACCATCCTCAACAGACCACGAACGACTCATATCCACTATCGGAGGAGACACATGAAATTAAAATTTCATCTCATCTTTCCTTCATCATTCACTTATTTTTTATTCTTTATTTCATCTTATTCACCAGTACAGTGCTTCATTTGACCATATTTGATTGAATACCCAATCATTTATTCTCCTCATTCATCATTTATAGCTCTTCAAAAATTAATTGATTATTTTGCTTGAGGCTTATTCCATCTCTGACTATGATAACCCAATAACGACAATGTAAAATAATGACTGTATATAGTTAATCAGAAATAAAGACTACACCATATCATGGTCTTGCAGATTAGTTGTGATTATTGTAACAATTAACTAATTATACACTTAGTAATCTTGTATTATATTCTAAGAAAGACTGTTCTTATAGTCATGCCTATGCTATCCAATGACAACTAAACTGAAGGAAAAGTGACACCAACCATCGCATTAGTGGTACAAAGTATAAGATGTGTCAGTGTTGAACTTTATTTATTGAGCTGGTTAACCTATGGCGTGGATAGTTAACCTCAGTTAAACCTCCTTCAACTCCCATCCTCATCAATTGCGTCCGAAAGATCTAAATGAGTGTAGGACAACAGGACGACACCGGATGGACCCATAAGGCACAACGACTCGATTCTACTCGTTACTAACTGTAAATAATTCACTCGGTAGGTTTGGGTGGGTCTAGCTTATTTATCCGTCTACCACATATTCATAACGCTTGTATTTTTGTTTTTTATAATTTATATTCAATTGTTTGTTCATATAATATATATATATATATATATATATATATATATATATATATATATATATATATATATATATAATTCATATATATATATATATATATATATATATATATATATATATATATATATATATATATATATATATATATAATACATATATAAAATATATATATATGTAAATATTTATATATATATATATATATATATATATATATATATATGAATATTTACATATATATATATACATATATATATATATATATATATATATATATATATATATATATATATATATATATATATATATATATATATATATATATATATGTATAGTCCATACTTATTGTCTGTATATTATTAATGTTTATTATTTCTATTATTATTATAACCATTATACATGTATCATTCGTTTTGAATATTGATTGATGTTTAACGACTCTATCAAAAGCTATGTAATATCATTGATGGAAGATATATACTACCAAGACATGTCACTCAATGTTGAAATCAAACTGGAGCCCAGTTTTACCCCCACTACTTCATCACCACTTTTCTACTCTCCTCACCTGTAACACCTCCGTAGTACCCTACCAGTGCATTTCGCTGGAAAGCGCTACAAGCATGCTGGATTGTGCTGCTACCCAGCCGTCATCAGGGTGACGTTTCTTCAGTGTCAAGTATAGGCACTGATTGCAGAGGTGGGCGATATGAATGCATGAGGATTTATTCTTGTTCAGCCATAAAAGTCCTGGTATATACTATAAACGCTACCCAAATTTACTACGTAGGCTACCAGAGCAAGGAGGCTTTCTAGACGATCTATTAAGCTTTTTCTTCTTTTTCTTCTTATTAAGTATATCTCTCGTATATGGTGATATGCTATACGAATAAGCGTGTGATATTAGAACTATGAAGTGATGGAGTGAAAGAACATTCACAGAATCCATAAATTATGGAAGGTCCCAAACCCACGCCCGTCTGGTATCATGCAGACTAGAAAACTGTGGCTCTTACTCTGAGCCAAATGACCAACTCGATATAATTTAGTTGTGAGGCACAATCGGTTGCGTCTCATTTGATGAGAATCATTTCGAATTTTTTCGAATATCCGTGAGAATAACCAGGAGAGAAAATTTTGGAAAAATATTCTGTTCGAATGAATTTAAATTGTCATCGAATTTGAATATGATAGTGATACAAATTATTCCAGAGTTCCATACAAATTATTGATTATTTCCATCTCCGTGATAAGACGTCATCGAATGTACGTCTCTCATTGGCAGTTGAAACTTTTGTTGACAAGTGATTACACTTATCATGTGTCATTAAAACGAACTGTCGAGAACATTTAGTTATGATTATTGCAATTGTAAAGGTCACACGATAACTGTGATCAATTGAATTTTATTACACGAAGATTGTCATAAATTATGATTTAATAGAGTGAATTCTGTTGTTGAAATTGAAGAACCCAAACGAGTTCTCCCGGAGAGTTTGCACCGAATAACGAATAGTAATATATATATATATATATATATATATATATATATATATATATATATATATATATATATATATATATATATGAGCATTGAATTATTTTCTTCATTTTCATCTTTCCGGTCATTAATATTATTATAATGATAATAATAATATTAGTAATATAATATAATATAAATATATAAATATATATGAATATAAAATATATAAATATAGTAATACTAGTCAAACGCGAAATATGCGTTGTAAGATGAGCGAGATATCTCAATAAGGTATAAAAGTCCTTAAAGTAGTTCCACCCTTGCTACTTTATCGACTCTGATATTCTACACACCTTGATATCTGAATAAGCTATCAAAGTCGTTAAAGTAGTTCTACTCTTGCCACTTCATTGACTCTGGTGTTCTACACACCTTGACGCATATAAAAAATACTTCATTGTTGGTCAACTCTTGAATCTAGAAAGCAGTGAATCTCGACAACTTAATTCTGTCACAATTTGTATGATATATTTCATGAATATTATCAGTCATTTTATTTTTTTTCGTCAAAACGACTGATCAGAATTGCTTAAAAATCGTAATAATGTGTAAAATCCATGTATACACATTTAGAGAGAATTTCATTCCATTTGGAGAGATTTTATTTTTCAACATTTTCTGCCCAGCCAAATCTTATGGGGTTTTTAGAAACTTTGAGATAATTTTTCTCAAAATCGGTCCGACTGATTCATTCCAAAAACTATACAGTTCTGAGTTGGATGAGTTTGCGTGTACAAAAAAAGTTTCGTGTTGATCAGTCAACCCTTGCGACCTGTGGAGTGCTTACAAAAGAAAAAAAAAAAACACACAGACAAAGCCCTATAAGAGTGGGATGGAGACTTCGCTACGCTCATCAATTAGATTGAGAACGTGATCGTTCTGTCACAATTATTCGTTGCTTGGGAAAAGGTATGCCATTTCTATCAGTGTTATACATATTTCATTTAATATCATCCACTTCGAAAAAAATGATGTGAGGGATAATTATATATATATATATATATATATATATATATATATATATATATATATATATATATATATATATATATATATATATATATATATATACATATATTTATATATAAGAGAAACAAATATTCATTTTCAGTCCCAAAATGTCACTTATGAATATGAATGAAAATAAATATTTATTTTCAGTCCTAGAATGTCACTTATGAATTATACGATGAGATTGTGTAATGGAGCCTGGCACTATTTGTATTATCATTTCAAGAACCGAAATGCTTGGAATCGTTTCCGAAACCGTCTACTAAAATGGATAAACAAACGCAGCAACAATTTATATATATATTTTCTGGCACCTGGAAAGACACGTATATCTCATATCACGCGTGTGAATGACAGTGATTTGTCTACGCGGCATCAATAATCGGAGCCATCACGGGCTACATTATGAAAGATGCATGCAAATGCGTGTTGTTTTTGGCTCACGCGGGTGACTATAGGCTCCCCTCTGCGATCTTATAATTTGATGTTTTTCTTTCGGAGAAGAAAAAAAATCGAGTCAAAGTAAACAAGAATCAAACTGAGCCCATTTGCGAGCCGAATACAGTGAAAGTGAGTAATGATGAAGACGGAGGCATACGTATATACGGATGAGAAATACAGCTCCATATAACGTGATTACTAAGTGAAGAAAGATTATAATATATTTTGTATGTGGAAAGACGAAGTTGTGTGTGTGTGTGTTGTTTTTTGTGTGCCTCGCGCGGAAGTTTGTGTACATAAAACTTGACTGAAAGATATTTTCAGAATAATTCAAGTTTCAGTTTCGACTTTCGAGTAAAGTTGCGATGCCATAAAAAGGTGATGGCTCAATAAACGTGTCTAGAAGTTGGCATTTTACTCGTCTTTGCCATGATAGCGCTGTAAACTTCACTTGCGGCTGAGACCCGGCCTACTCAACAGCTGTTTACAAACAAGACAAAATTGACGACGATTTCAACCTTATTTATTGATTTAGTGAGTTAATTTTATTTCACCGCACAAACCATTTTGTATCGTATATAATTCAAAATGTTTACGCTATTGGACAGAAATGTGTGAAACCATTTTAGGCTTCTTCAGAAAGAATTAGATTGAAGTTCAACACGGGAATAGAGATCATGACACGCAATGCTCATGAAAGTCAAATTTGGAAATAATATGTCACGCATGTGGAAAGGGTCACCTTATAATAAGATTATAATAATGATATGTTGGAAACTTCTGGACCATTTTCATATACAGATTGCGATAAGGTACTGCCGAATAATTACATTTTAATGTGCACTAAAAGTATATACGTTGAAACAGAAATGTAAATTGGATGTTTATTTTCTACTCTCCATATTATATGTATATATATATATATATATATATATATATATATATATATATATATATATATATATATATATATATGTATATATATATATATATATATATATATATATATATATATATATATATATATATATATATATATATATATGTATATATATATATATATATATATATATATATATATATATATATATATATATATATATATATATATATATATATATATATATTCACACATCCACACGGTCTTCTGAAGGAGAGGTATTTATTCAACCTTGCTCATGCACATACGTGTAGAATATAGTTGATCGTCATAACTATCTAGTCATTAGCTTCGTCTATCTCGTATGTATACGGCATTTGGTCAAAAGTACGGGTCTGTATGATCTGACACGCGAAAAGGTCAACCAAATCTTGACAGAGAAAAACGAGAACACAGCATTCTAAAGACATGAACAACATGAGTAGGAATGTACACTGTGTCGTGGTGGTATTTATGGGTATCATATCGAATTCGATACCGATTGAATCACAATTACATCATCGAAATTTGAATGCATTTGAATGCATTCAAAGTTTCAAAAATATATAAATCAATTTGAAAACTGACATAAACATACATTCACACCGATCAATGGATAACAACCAATAGGTTGCAATGACAATTTGATTCACATGAATATATTTGTATTTGGTCATATATATATATATATATATATATATATATATATATATATATATATATATATATATATATATATATATATATATATATATATATAATATATATGAATATATATATATATATATAATTATATATATATATTTATATATATATATATATATATATATATATATATATATATATATATATTTATATGAATATATATATATATTTATATATATAAATATACATTCATATATATATATATATATATATATATATATATATATATATATATATATATATATATATATATATATATATAGGTATATATATATATATATATATATATATATATATATATATATATATATATATATATATTTATATATATATATATCGAATTTTATATACATTTATATATGGACCTATAGGAACCGATTTTGATCACGAAAATTTGAATCTGTGAATTATTTAGTTCATGAAAAATATGAAAAGTGTAATATCTCAAGACAATTCGAATCTCGGTAACAAATGTCAATTTATATCAACAAATTCAATGGACTCGTGAAAAAATCTGTCTTTTTTAACCTCACTTAATATTCAAATATTGTAGTTCGTGAATTCCAAACTGAATTAACACCTTGTAAATTCGTCTTGTTTCTGTCGGTAACCCGTGAGTGGTTCTGTTGCGATGAGCGGACGTGGGAGCGGACGTGCGTAGGCTGCGTACAGTGCAATCCGCGGACACTGAACTGCTATTAGTATAATTAGCCCGGTCAAGAGCAGAATATATGCACCTGTTGTTCAAGAGGATGTGAGATAGCGAGTTCGAAACGTAGCAGATTTCGTACCTGCATAGTAATTGTATATAGAGTTACTCGTCATTTGATCGTTAAAGAGGTTACGATATACGTTGTGATGCGTACAACAGAATATACTTAAGAAATAAAGTTCCGAGTTTGATGTAGAGGAAATGAGTGAGGGGAAAGAGGGGGAAGGGGATGAGATGCGGTGAGGAATTAGTTAAAATATAATTTGCATTTAGCCTATACGGTTTGTGAATCGCGTATTACTTTTGTTGAAATCTATGAGAGCGATAGAGCTTATATATACTTCATTAATGATAAACATAAATGATTTGTCCATTTTGTATAATGATCAACTTTACATTTGCTGTCAATGGAAAGATGTGATAGGCTAATTGCCCAAGAGACTTAGTTCAAAGTGGAAGATATCAACATTCGTGTGTTTATACTGAAATACTTTTATCTACGGCGGGAAATTATGGTCACAGACAGCGCAGTCCTGGTGTTGAAGTTCATTAGTTTTAAATAATCAAAATGGGGTGGTAAGATCGCCCTTGTGGTGCCCCGTCCGAATGATCCCATCTTTCATCCATAGTCTTAATTGGGGAACAATGATTTTGTATCAAGGTTCGATGTTATTAAAAAAAAAAAAATTAATGAAGACATGATCTCTAAAAATCCGTGTTTATATCACTCAAACAGATTGAGATTATATTACTTGGATTATTGGTCGTGTTCACAGTGATTCGCAGACGAAATACTGTTCAAGGCGGTGCGAAATAACAGAAACGTGTCAAACCCAACAATTAGGAGGGATGAAAGAGACTTCGCTCAAACATCCCCGCAGAGCGAACATATTCGAGATGATCAAAATATAGACGTAATTTATTATTTCATAATTACAAATTCAATTGAAGAATATTCAAATTGCAGTCTGATGACAATATACCATCTGACAAAACCATACAAAGCAAGTATAGTATTTAGGCAGTGCCTAGTCTGCCTATATAGCCTATTCAAGCCAGTATTTGCCGAACCATTACTGTCGATTTATAGGCCTAACGTTAGTATTCAGTAAGCTTGAAGCTGATTTCGAAATTCATTAGGAATATTTAATCCAAGTTATAAGCCTTGCTCGTTCTATTTTGCGAATTCGTAAAATGAACAATATATATTCATTCGAATCATGCATCACTGCCAAGCCCAGTTACTCTTTATCCGTGAGTTGATGAAAACAAATCTCATGGGTAACCATGGTGATAACAACTTTAAGCTGTCAGTTAGAGCTGTTCCCACGTTAAAATTCCGGCTCTAAATGGAAAATCCAATCGGATCTAGGGTTTTGTCACTCTATGTCAAGTCTGGTATTATGTTGATGATTCTATAACTTCATAACGTTTGATATTATTCTTTAACTATAATATTCTTTGAAAATATATGGATGTAGATTTTTCATCATCATGCTATATATATCCACCTTCATACTGAGAGGAGACCTCAGGTGAAAATCCTATCTTTGTCAATAATGATTGTATAGACCTCAATAACTGCACAAAGATAGATACATATCATGCCAAACTGAAAAAAATGTAGGTCATAAATATTCGTTTTTTACGAATTTTTTAGCAAAAAATTTCATTTTTGTTCTTCTCATATACAATTTTTTTTCTTCACGAAAATGTTGCTGGAGTATTGTTTCAGGGTTGGATTTAGACATATATTTTTGTCAATATTGTTTTCATATTCCAAGATATGATTCTATTGACAATGTTTTTGCTTTTTTATTGAATTTTATGTAAAATGTATTATATACGATCAAAATTATAAAATACAAATATTATATAATATTATATAATATTATCAAATACAATATTATAGTATTATAATACTATTAATTAGTATATATTTTTTATCTTCATTGTTGAATGAGATATCGAAAAAGCGACATGTGCAACCCCGGAAAAACTAACAATGAACATTCACAAAAAAAATCAAGACAATTTTATAATAACTTTTAGAGACGTAGCAAAAAAAAATCTTGTTTTCGTGAAAAAGAAGTGTATTTCAGTAAATATATCAAGATTGACATTGCGAATTGCTATATTGATAATACGAATACGACTCGATGCACATGTAACACTGAATAATTTATTTCAGGTATGATTATCGATATTTTCCAATATTTTGAAACATAATTGACTCAAATAAACATCCAAACCAATAACAATAATAATGATAAAAAAAAATGTCTGAAAAAATGAAAATTCCACTTGAGTCCCCCCTTAAAATCATTATTATTATTATTTTTGTATAGGTTCGACTTCAGAAACTCATTTGAATTATGGTTCTTATCTGTCAGTTACATTTGTACATTTGAAGGTTCCTCTCGCGGGCTTTTTCACTCAACTAAAATGTTTATTGTTATTTCGTATTTTGTATAGCTGTATCATGTTTTTCGTGTGAATAAAGAGTATACACGATGGAATCGGAATTCCAGATATATATTCACTTATTTATTCTTCTTTTCTATCACTTTGGATAGTCATATACACTGGTGGCAATGATCCCAAGTCTGAATTATATCCAAAATAGTGTCCATGTGAAAGGTATACCTCATTATAACTCAATAAACATAATGAAATATGCTATAATAATTATTATATATGAATATATTTCCTCCCACTTCAGTTCTCTTGCTCTTGCTGTAACAAAGCTTTGAATAATGTCAAATTCAATTTTTCAGATCCCAAAAATACATCATTATCTGAATCATTCCAGTCTCTCTCCATCCGATTCATGGAATATCCCACCTTTCATCCACAGCCTTTATTGGGGAGCAATGATTTTGTATCAAGTTTCGATGTAGAAAAAAATTGAGAAAATGAAGAATAAAAAAAAGTAAAAGAGAATGTCCCGCTATCTTCTTTGAAACTGTGAATTTTGACTTTCTTACAATGACTCATTCTGAATTTTGTACATGTATGGTTATGTGAAGCTCTGTCCTGGGGGTATGCGACCACACCGAGTGATTTTCACCTCCCAGTGCAATTATTCATCAGTATAGAGGCTCTGTCTTCTGTTAATAAAGTTGAATCGCAGAGTTATTCAACTGTGGGTTTCATTTTTTTCACTCATACATATTAATTAATGGTTTTTTGATGCTGACTGTGTGACAGCATGATGCTTCAACATTTCACTCTCCAGTATATGGCCAAGCCATTTAATTCATACAGTATCCTATGTATTGTACAATATCTTGTATTTTATTGAGACCTCATAACGTTTAATTTTCTCTTAGTTCTCACTCCTAAATAACTACAAGACAGTTTCACAATATTTATATGCAATATCATCGCAGCCCACCATATTATAGTATAGTTGAAAAAAAAAACTCGCATTTTGCTAAGCGTATTATATATTATGCCATCTAAACTGGTTGAGCTTTGGCCCATTCCCAAATAATAATGTTTAAGTAAGAAGTCCTTGGCAATTAATTATAAGCAAAGTAGTAAAAGAAGAAACGTTTTCGACGACGCTTTAAGGACATTCTATTAGAAATTTCTCTCAAATGAAGAGAATTAATTGTGACATAATTTTGCAAGCTCACAATACTCTTGAATGTCAAAAGACTGGCTGGCTTTCATAGGTTACACACATTCATAAATCACTACTATTTATCAAATAAATGGTAGCTCAGTTATAGAGATTAGCGAGCTATTTTTTTTATCTTGCTTACATTTTCAAAGAATAGCGACAAACAAGAATTCTGTATGTTGTACCCAATCTTTTGAGGTATATTCTACACGTATACTGGGACTGATGGATCAATCATTGAGTGCGGAACTGTCATTCGGGAGACTGCATGAAGGTAGTTTCCCGTGACGATCGACTATCCTGATCACAAAGGATTGGTTTTCCTCAGCAGTTACAGCGATTACTGGGATGATCGTCTTTATTTTCCATCATTCCAAGTGGCCAAGGACAGCTCTTGGAACTATCCATTAAAACAGATTAGCTAGAAACTGAACCATAAACGCCAATGAAATGATAATAATATATATATATATATATTTTTTATTATTGGTCACATACACTGATACAGAGAGAAAAACACAATCACAACAGAAAAAACATCCACAAATCCCTTCAAAAAAGGCTTGACTGTGGGTTGAAATAGTGAATTATAAGTACAATTCAAATTCGGACGTATTTCTCAAACATTAAAAATACTAAAGTAGTTGAAGTGAAAAGAAGAAAAGAAAAACATTGAGTGATTTGTTACATTCTACTTACGAGGTTTAAGGTATCTTTGATTACTATTAATTTCAAGCAATCAAGTCACATCAAGTAACGAAAAAAGTAGACAGTTGTACAAGATTGTAAGAAAAAAATAATTACATAAAAACCAGTATTAAGACACTTTGATTAGATGAGTATTCCGGCTGAAAGACACATGATAATATAGTATATTTTATAAATTGATAAGTCAAAATAATATTGATAGTATAAATAGTACATAATTATCAATCAAATATTGAAAAATTGGGTATTGACACCCTTCTAATTTCAACAATATAAACTACCCTGACCCTATATGTCCTGATATGACTAAATGTATGTGTCCCTGAATGTTCCTGTCCTCACATGGACAACGGACCAACTATCATCAATATAACAGTTTGAACAGTTTGCTCAATATTGTTATTTCTATCTTCAATATTATTACTTATATTGAATAGATGCATATATGTATACTTTTTGTAAATGCATGTCATACTCGATCGCTCGACCTTGAAGCTTATATCGTCAGAAAAATCCGATTGGGATTTTTTTTTAATATAATTATATATATATGTGTATATATATATATATATATATATATATATATATATATATATATATATATATATATATATATATATATATATATATATATATATATATATATATATATATATATATGTAGATTCATTTTCAATGATGGTATCAAGATACATTGGTGAAAAGACGTGATCTTTCCCGTGGGTCTTTGCTGATGAGAAGGGTTGTGACTCCTCTGTTCAAAGTTCAGGTGTTTCATAGAAATAATCGATCGTTATACGAACACAACACTTCGCCAAAACAAACCTTGGAAATAGTTCAATATGAATTTGGAATATTGAATACCGTTAAGATCACACATAGAATTTGTTGAATTTCATCTGTGACGCGATTTTCCAAAATCTTGATCGACATAATATATAGGATTTATGTTGTTGAACAGCCATAATACATTATGTTATTTCGATCTCTATGTCGATTCCATCTTGAAATCAACATTGCGTCCCACATCCAAACAAATCAACACCTTCAGCCCAGCTGTTATTATAAGTTGATCAAGATTTTATAAAACCACCCCTTTCCCCTCTCCCCCAATTCTATCACGATTCAAACTTTCATAGAACGTTTCCAACAATGGAATATTAAGGTCTATATAATTTAAGCTCTCCATTCTTACAACACTTAGGACTCACTTCGGGGAAAACTGAGAATGAAGTTTTGAAACTTGAAAAACTCGATGTCTTTCGCTCTTTGCATTGGACTTGAGAACATTATATTCTCGTCGTTTGACCCTGACCAAATTAACGAGCAGATTCGGTAGTAAAGAGCTATTCATTTCAGATGGAGAAATAAAATCGCAGTTAAAGCTTGCACAATCCGCAAGCAATAGTATGATACAAGTAGACAAGCCGAAGCATTTCACACGTTAGAATATAAACAAATGATGAAACAAATCCTAATATCACAAGACGGTGATTGGGAAAGTTCTCGAATTTGCAGAACATTTTTGTTTTCAACTCAATTATAGAAATGTGCCAGAATCACACAATACATGATATACATTTTATAAGTCACACCTAATCTAACAAAACAGTCACAATATAGGCCTAGGGCCTAGGGATTAGTAGCTTCAACACCGCATAGAATCATACAGAGAATTACCGGTTGAGTCAATATTGAACTTTCTCGCAAATAATTGCAGATAATATATATTTCTTCAATTATTATGTTTCTACTCGAATCGTTTTTTTGAAACTTGAAAATAAGAATAAATGAGAGATTACAAATCTATTTGCCTGTTCACCATATGAGTTGATAGTTAGTGGCTCTATTTATATGTCTTTATTACGTGTTTGATGTGAATGCATGAATGAATTCTTGTGTTCCTGTGAGCAATAATTTGATGTGATAAAGATAAGAAGATGCAATTGACGAACCGAAAAGGAATTGAAATCATACATATTTTGGTCGTGATTTTTCGACGAGATTATATTCAAAATCTTCTTCAAGTAAATATCAGTTGTGCATCCTCAAGATAAAATGCCATTTACAATAACACAAATAATAATAGTTTTGTCCTTATTTCATATATAGAGACGTGTTGACCCGAATTTGTCGCACAGCAAGGAAGTTGGTTGACATTATCGTTACAAGATCGGGGATCTAGATACTGTCTCTGAACATTGTATAGATGATGAGCTTCCATTATATCATTGTGGTCACAAGTGGGTATTAACATAAAACTTGACTTCTTGTGTTATTTCGAATGTTCAGACTAATTGGTTATTTTATATTCCAGCCACGGCCGCCACTAAGAAGGTCAATGCTCAAAGAAAACAATCAGGGACACGACGAATAAAAATTTTAAACACCAGAGTTGGAAAACACTGTTTTAAAAGCTTCCGTAGTGTGTGGAATTTAGACATTGGCCGCATAACTAATGTGATGTTGATCGTTTGTATCTATGACAGTGATGTTGGAAATGTTATAATATATTTTAGTGATTAGAGGGGAAGGTTTTTGTTGAGTAATTTTTTGAAATTTGAAAAGACAGTGTCACACCTGAAGGATTCCATTCGAATATTTAGATATCATCGATACAAATCATCTATCAATGTTTTATATATTCATTTCGTTCATTTTTCCGATTTGGTTCAGCTTATTCTTAATCATTCTTTGGGATGGTAAGATCGCCCATTTGGTGCCCTGTTCAAACGATCTTATTTTTCATCCATTGTCTCAAGTGGGGAATGTATCAAGTTGATTAAGTTGATGTAAAAAGTATGATTTTGTGTCAAGTTTCGATGTTATTGAAGAAAAAATCCCGATTATTAGTATTTTTTTCTTCATGTATAATCAAACATTATTTTGTATCAATTTCTATTCCATATCATCAAAATATTCGGTTAAAATATCATGTTCAATTCTATTTTTCATTCATTCAGTATTGATTGTTGTTCACTTTTGAACTCAGGTGCCAGTAAATGTTCATATAATAGGTCTATGAAGAACGGCTTAGCGAAAGTTACACTTGTCGGGTCGAAAGAATGAAATTATTGACAGAGTCGCAATCACCATCTGCTTTTGGACCGACGTTATAGTTTCGGGAAAACGCAAAGTAATTTCACTAAGAAGGTTGAGTGAGTGGAGTGAGAAATGTGTGATACTTATTACATTCATTGTGAAATGAATGAATATTTCATGATCTCAAAAAAACGAATATTAATTCGAGAATTGAAAGAATCATTTTCATCATAATTGTATCATAAGTTATATCATAATTGGATGAGGGTTAGCGGAAACTCAATTTTGACTCATTTGTCGATTTTTTTTTCACGCTTAATTGGTCATACGAAAACGTATATGTTGATGTACTTTTGCATAGACCCTACACATAAAATGACACAATTCAACTCTGTACAAAATCACAACCACAATCGCTCAACCACTAAAAAATAAATAATATCGAAATATCGAAAACTCCCAAAAGAATAACTCAGAGGTGAAAATGTGTAGAAATAATATTGTTTTTTTTCTCAAGAATGAAAGTTAATAGTTGAATTAAAATTAACCATTAATAACTATTGATTTTTACCCATTTCCAACTTAAATATTACCCAATTGGCGAATGTACGCAAAAGTTTGGCTATAAAAGTCGACATACTATCACTATCCACTCGTATAACAACGCATATATGGCGTTTTCCTAGTATAAAATAGTATATATATATATATATATATATATATATATATATATATATATATATATATATATATAAATAAATAAATATATATATATATATATATATATATATATATATATATATATATATATATATATAGCTATCCTTACTCAATCCCTTCAATAATATCACTTCAATGAACCGTTTAAAAGTTGAATCGTTCGTATGGAAAAAGAAGGTCAATCAATTATATGATCTTTCACAATATCAGATGAATTCAATCATTCCACCAAGGAAATACATCAACTATCGTTTACAAATACAAACGCCATACATTAGCAACCAACTGACCTTCACTCCCTTATAATACCATTATTATTATTGCGAGCATTTATTTCCGCATTTCAACAAGTGTGAGCTATGTGCCAACCACGACGGCTACCCTCCATACCAGAATGTCAGTCGCTCGACGTGTAACAACGATACTCGAGCGGTCGTACAGTGAGTCAACATCCCCCCACCCCCCCCCCCCCACCCCCACCCCCCACACCCCCCGACCGACACCACCCCCTGTCACTCACAGTCACTGCATGTATGCAATCATCACCCACCCTGCCTGTCCATTCACGATAGTGTATACTTCAATGTGGTCAGCATCAAAACCGTGTATAGGAAGTGATTTGATGGAATTCGAACTGAGACATGTGGTCGAGTGGGTGGTGCAACACTGAACCGTCATTCAGGAGACCGAGGTTCGATTCCCGGCATGGTCGACCATTTTGTTTTCGTTGGTTTCCCTATTTCGTTTGGGTTGATACTGGGATGGTTTCTTAACAATATGCCACGACCGACATCCTTCATCTATACGAAAACATATAATGAAATGATTTTTAACCATCATCCAGTCATTCCATTCATCATTCCACGACGCTAATAGATCCTAGTCATCAGTACAGTGAGTCGCTACACCAAATATAAATGCAAATGAAGTTCAAATACGACGGTGCCTGTGGATAGGGTTATATTTATTGAAACAATTGTATTCACGGAAGAAGAGGTTGCGATCGACCGTTCCCCCTATCCCACACAATAAGCGCACTGGTGGTTCGC
>OZ023326.1:10266231-10268731 GCA_964007535.1 Brachyptera risi
GGGGCAGGAAGAGGGCAGACAAACGAATATTTTGACAGCACAAACCAGCACAAATGTAGCACAAACGATTGGCGTGTATCAAAAGTTTGAGAACATCGAAAGGAGGCGATCAGGGACCTGATTACCCTGACAATACGAGATAATAACAGAGTCACGGCCTCTTAGAACGTAACAAAATGACGTATTGCAGCCCACCTCAAGAGCAGTGCTAGAATTTTGGGCTAACAACAATGGAAATACACAACCATTGGCGTGTTGTTATTAGCTCTATTAGTGAATAAGAACCAATCAAAATCCTCAGTCTCTTGGAGCTATAGCAAAAGGCCTGACGTTATTTCAAGTGGCAGTAGTTGTTGCGTTAAAGTTTCTGAATGCAGATTGGAAATAGAGCTGGAAATAAAATAATGGAAATAGAATGAAATAATAAAATGATAGACGTAGAAATTAAACTTATTATCATTATTATTATTATAATTTCATTTCGTTTCATTTCATTTTATTTTCGTCCAATGAAGGATTTACAAGTATATCATTGAAAAAACAACAATAAATAAAATTTAGATCATATAGACAGTCACTTAAAAATACATAGGCCTAATCACTGAAAAATTAAAAACTTGTAAAATGCATAAAATTTGATGTTTGATTGATAGTTCTCGTTCGAAATCGTGTCTTGAAATTTCGACATTTTTTTTTTTTTTTTGAATATCCATTTAATCGAACGTTTCTGCCAACAGCAACTGAGGTGATTCCTCCTAATTGCCGTCACTTCACTCGAGTGAACCGAAGTTCAGCCCGCCGCGTCACGCAACAGTTCTACAGATCACTTCACGCAGATGCGTATATAAGCACGCGTTTTCCTAAAACTGCGACGCAAAACCCTCTTCAGTTCCTAATGACGAATCGGTGTGTGGTTGTACACCACGGGCTAATGACTTCCTCATAAATCACATCCATACCTCATAACTTGTAAAAATTATAATTTCTGCATACTTAATTGTGACAAGCAGTTGTGGATTTGCATATCGGGCCCATGCCCCGTGCATGCCATCTCGTGTGAACTGGTCATAATCTCTATGAAAATACAGTTTACCACGGTATCAAGTCATAGTTGTAATGTAATGATGCAATTTGCTCTCTACTTATGACAACAGGTGCATGCATACAAGTAGAGGATAATGTACTTCGGAGGACCAGGTCAACATTAGAAGGGTTTAGTTTACAACAACAGTTTATACCCTTAATATAGTTTTTACACATTTTTTTCTTATATTTTTGTACAAAATACCGAGTGATAAGATCAGTTGCAATATTGTATGTGTGATGGAAAATTGTTTGGGGTCAATACATTTGGGTACAGTGACATACGTATATGTAGTTCATCCTGTTCTTTCCATTTATGAATATTTTCGTTAGGGTATTACATCATATACCTATACATATATATTATATATGAATATATATATATATATATATAATATATATATATATATATATATATTTATATATATATATATATATATATATATATATATATATATATATATATATATATATATATATATATACATATATATATATATATATATATATATATTGTCAGATTGGAAATTGTCAAATGCCGTAGACAACTTTTTTCTGTCTGTAAATATGAACAAGTATTCAATCTTCAGCTACATACAGCTAATTTGAATCTTCGTTATCTCTATTATTGTCCCTCCCTCCTTCATTCATTCATTAATTCATCAATTCATCCATATTTCAAATTCTGAATCCATACATTCATTCATTCATATTCTGTTCGATGACGCACGCAACGATGAATTAAATAGATTGGCGTCAGATGAATGAATGATGAATTGATGGATGAAGAAATGAATTTTTCTCAGGTATAATGATTGAAAGGTTTCTGGAAAGGGAGCTGTCGTGGCCTCTAGTGTAGGAAACCATTCCGGAATTTACCTTAGGCTTCAGAGAGAAGCCATAAAAACATGTATAAATAGATGGATTGTGGCGGGAATCGAATCGAGGTCCGATTTACTTCACTTCGCTGTTTTGAGGAGCGAGCACGTTAACCACTGAGCTACCGTTACCGGTTAGTTGATATTCAACTGAGGATATTGGGCCAGAAAAGTGGTCAAAGTAACGCAGCGCCCGAAGAGCAAATACCGGAATAAACTCGACTCGGTTTTATGACTTGAGTTTGGTTGTCCTATCTCACCCGATCCCTGAAACCACATCTACAACCATGAGTACCCCATAAGTAACCATGAGTACACCCGAAGCCCATGTCACACGACCAAGTCGACTCTATTCTGCTATACGCTCTTCAGCGCCCGCAAAGTTACTGATCAAACATGAAGGAAAACATTGCGGTATACATACCTTCCAGGCTCCAGCTCATTATGGTGAGCTCAATATAATAAAACGCTATTACGTTATTAGGTTTACCCCGCAATACCCCCCCCCCCCCCCACACAACACACTCCCACTTCATGGC
>OZ023326.1:10273731-10333731 GCA_964007535.1 Brachyptera risi
GAGTTACAAAGAAACATAATGAATATGGTTATAAGTGGATTCGTTGAATTTTCTCGCGATAAATTTCAATTCCGAAGGCGGAATACCAAAATGGCAATCCATCAAAGTTTTGAATTTTCTTTTATCGCTTTTACGGAACTAAGATATATATATAGGTGTTTCCGTTTCCGACCTGCATCAACTTGAAAACATGAAAGACTATTCCAGCCAGTAACTATACATGAGCTCATTGTTTTAAATTGCTGTATTAACTTCTGTCAACACAAAAGGTAGAACGCAATCGTTTCCATTTTTCTTTTGTATATCACGTGCATTATTATGAAATGAATTTACCCAGTCGGTCATGCAGATATTTGCATCGAAAGTATAGCTCGGAAATAAAAGTGGTGAATTACATTGATCACATGTTACTGTAATGATGAATGATGACTGAAAGAGATGTTTTCATTAAGTCAAAAACTGATAAGCTGATAATCGTGACATTTTTGCATTCGCATTCATTTACTGTGGTGTATCATTGTTATATTGTTATATTGCTTCATTTGTTATTACTATTGTTATTAGTGGGTAAACGAAGAATATGAATTCAGCATGCATATGATATCTATATGAAATGAACTCCAAAAAACCGGCATATGTAGCTGAGTGGTTAGTGCACTCGTTTCATGTGATCCGGGAGGTGAAGGGGCATAACGGACCCGGTTTGATCCCCGCCACTGTCCATCTTTACATGTTTTTTTCGTGGTTTCTTTCTGTAGTCTAGGCTAACGCTGAGATGTTTTCCACAATATAGGGCACGACCGCTAAGATACCTTTATCCCACCATCTCATTAAACATTCATCCGACGCCAATAGATCTTGGTTATCATAATAGCGCGTCGTTAAACCCAATGTGAATTGAACAAATTGATTTCTAAGAATCTACACACTCTGACTGGATACTTTTTTCGAATGTACACACCTTGACTGAGAAAGTTTATGTCTGAAAACCCGTAAATCATCATGTGTGTAAGATGCGGAAATAAGAGTTACATCTCTCTGATTTGTTTCCTGAATTAAGAACGCGAGAGTAGTTCTAACTGACAGGTAGGCTGTATCTGAGAATTGGTGAAGACGAATACCATGAGTAACCATTGGTGATAACAACTTCTAACTGCCAGTTAGAACTATTCCCATGCTGGTGATTACGGCACTAAGTTGAATGAGTCTGCGTGATCGCAAAAAGTGCCAAGTTGATCTTTCACAAAGAGTGTGACCTATGCAGTGCGTACAAACAAACAAACAAACAAACACAAAACAAAGTTTCATGAGAGTGGCATGGAGGTTTTCATCTATCGCCAATTTGAAGAATCGTATTTACCAACAGTCTACTCAGCTCGCTTAGAAAATTTTCATTCGACCAATTTATTACATTTACCATAACTTCGGATATGAATGGAATAATTTAATATAATAATAATTATAATATGAAAAAAAATAATAATAATATTTAATCATGAATATTAAGAAAATTAAATTTAAAAAAAAATTAAAATCAAATTAAAAAATGAAAAAAATTATAATAGACATTATTAGAATAACGAATTTGAGTTTTGTGAAAAGCCATTTTCTGAAATTATTCTCAAAACTCTTCTTGAAAATGAAGCATACTATTCGGTGGAAGAATATTTAAATGACAAAATCTGATTTCAGAATTTAAAATATTATTTTTGCTAAGTAGCACTTGTTTATATTTCCCTTAAACACCGGTATTATTTCATTGGGTAATGATTTTGTGAGACACTTCTTGTCTATATTTTATTGTGGATATTTGTAAATATGTAGACCTAACAAATATGTTTTCCATACACCCTTCATAGGATTTATCTTACAGGGTAATACAACTGTAGAAAGTTTTTGGAAATGAAATTATATTATTATTATTATTAATAATATGGAAATCGCTAATTTGAGAATAATTTGAGAATAGACACTAACGTATACGTATGAGAATACTAACAGAAGTCTATCGAGCCCATGGAATCATACAGATTGAATTCGATCATTTTTGGAGGAAAACACAACTCTGAAATTATAGATTGACGAATGATAAAGGTATCTACTTTCCCTAATTGCAGATAAAACTAGAATCCTCATCACAATTTCAAAAATCAGAATTCATTTATTCATCCTTCAGAACCCGGCCTTTTCCTGAGTCGTGACGTGAACATCACTCGATTCTGGCTATGTTTCTATCCAGAATCTGTAATGCCTTAATGACGCATGGTTTCTGGAGGATGACAAAATCAATTTCAATTTCTGAAATTGAGATGATGATCTTTAGTTCTCACTAGAATTAGGGAAATTAATAGCCAATCGTTACATTCATCAAAAACAAACTCAAGGGTTGTGTTGTCCTTCAAACAGAGTGCGATCAATTACTTTTCCACGTGACAAAACTATATTACAGTTATTTTCTTTTGTGAACTAACGTTCTCATGCATAATCAAATTTGGTATATTCAACTTGAAAACTGCAGATAATCAACTGTATATATACTACATCGACTGTTAACAATAAATTGAAATTGAAGTTCATCATTTGATTCTTGAAATCTATGAAACTCAATTTAAGTGGCATGAAAGCAGAGAACTGTACAAGCAACTGTAAATATAAAATAATGATCCACGGAAAAAAAATATGAAATTACATTTCAACTTTTAACTCTAGCGTGATGATCTTAATCACGGCTCCGTCTTGGCTCTAGAACTGAGAGAACGATCTGTACACATCATCGTTCGGAACTATCCCCCCCTCTCCCCCCCCCCCCCCCGCCCCATGCCCCCCGCCGAGCACAACACGCGACTGTGTACATCCCGACGTCCTATATACACGCAGCCTCTCGTCTAATGGTGACTTATATAAAATTTCAATTTCATGAAATTTTCATAATTGGATAAGCAAAGCGAAGACTCAATTTCACCGTATCGTACCAAAAAAATGAAGAGAATAGTTTTCTTTCTCGCGCTCCACAGGTCATGCAAAAAAAAACATATTCAATTGAAACTTGGCACACATAAGACGCAATCGGTAGCATAAACTCCTGAGAAAACCTATTCTCAAGTTTTCGAAAGCCCATGATAATAACCAAGAGGAAAAAATTCAGAAAAAAAACAATTTCCTTCGAATACATTCAAATTTTCACTGAATTTCATCATAACGACAACACAGTCACATCATTCCGAAGTTCCACAAAAATCGGATCAGCCGTTCTGATGAAACAAAATCATTAATTTAATCGTTCACATCGATCAAAGCTATCAAGAAACCCATCATGAATTTGAGCAACAGCTTTGACCAATCAAATTGTAAAACGATCAAAGTGAGTATTGAATAAAACTGGAATTGTCCTGAACATTTAGCTCCCCATAACATTTCATA
This sequence comes from Brachyptera risi, assembly GCA_964007535.1. Lineage (NCBI taxonomy): Eukaryota > Metazoa > Arthropoda > Insecta > Plecoptera > Taeniopterygidae > Brachyptera > Brachyptera risi. The sequence goes on from OZ023326.1 coordinate 10,277,152, forward strand.
TGTTCTAGTATTTCTAGTGAGGGCCTATAGCAGGTCGTCGCTGAAATACACTTTGTTTGAATTCCTTTAACCCCCCCCCCCCCCCCCCGAACCCACCGGGAAAATTGATACTTAAAAGTCCAGCAAACATATCTGCAACTGTACGTACAACCGTACTATCGATAAGCCTACCTCAGATTGCATATTGCACTGACTGAGATCTCTGATCGTAATCGCCGGCGATCGTTGAGGGCGTTGCCATGATATCGCAATCGTGACGTCACGTGATCGCTGGAAAACATCGCGCAGTCAAGTCTTATTCGAGCAATTACCTTCAGATCAAGTACATTCGGTAACATACCCTCTCCATGTCACCGTTTTATGGTATTATCATGACATGCAATTCGAGATTCGAGTAATGAACCTAAATTCAAGAATCAAAACATAATAGTATATAAGTTTATGTGGGGAAATATATGTTTTTTGTTTTTTTTGAGAATGTAATTTATATTGTTGGAGATAATGTATGAGATAAACTGTGAGATAATTTGCACGATTCGAGAGTAAAGGTATATACACTACCGTATTTCATGAACATTCTATAATATACAATTGGTTTTTATAATAGGGTGTTGTCGTTTAAATATTCATTCAACCATTGCAATAACTTATATTTCAAAGCACTTGCTCAGAATTATGTTAATTATTAATCTCCAGTTTTTATATTGATCAATTCGATTGATATTGAAGATGATAAAATCTTTGACTGATGACTGTTCATCGAATGTAATCCCAAATACAATTAGGCCCTACTCGAGATATATTAGGTCTGATTGAGCATTATCAATGTACTATACTTTTCTATACACTCAAGTCTCCGCCCCCTTGACGTCACAAATCATACCGTCCAATCAAAAGGGCTGTTAGAACTGAGGTGAAATTCAAATATACAATCGGTGTATCTTCAAACGACCACAAGTCATATAGATCCAACTGGCCAACTGGTAAAGCCACGCCTATTTCGAGTCGTCAATTGCATATGATGTTCCACATTGAAACATGTCCCATGCAAGAAGATTCTATTGAGTCGGTTAATGATTAGTTGGTTAACTTACTTGATGAATCAGTTAACGATCTGCATTAGAAACTGAAGTCAAGTCGGGTTTGGATTCGAGTCCCGTTGTATCAGTATGAATTTGTATGAATAATCTCTCACCTGAACTTTCACCTTTCACCTTATCGTTTCAGTGTCTCCCTTCCCTCATTCGCACGCCCATATCACCTAGCTGTTGGTATAAGGTCTATATTGTAAAATTGAAATCAATTCATCAAACTTTTCTGGGCACTTTTCGATTTTGAAATTGCATGGATGCAATATGATATGAATACAATATGAGTGAAATGAAAAAACTTCGCTACGGTCATCTAGTTAGGTCTACCATAAACGAAAGATATACTACAAAGACAGTTCCCACTGATGGCTGAATAACAATGAATATACCCATGCACCCTCTACTGGTTGGTGAATAGTTCCTGATATATGCTTGCCACATAATAGCGCACGATTCTAGTGACTGCTCGGTAGCAGCACAATCCAACATGCATCTAGCTCTTTCTAGAGATCTGCGTGGTTGGAACTTGAAGGGTGATTAAAGAGTGGTGATTAAATAGTGCGGGTAAGAGTGAGGTAAATTTTATTTCAACATTGCGTGACATGTCTTGGCAGTATATCTTTCGTCTATGAAGGCTACTTACAACAAACGAATGAACGATTCGAATCGGATTTATATTTAGAGTTTTCGTTATTCCAGCAAGTGCAACTGAAGATAAGGTCTTCAGTTAGTGAATTGTCATGATGGTTCGACTGACTTGTTGTTCGTTATCATCTATATCTGTCATTTTCCATATAGCACGTATACTCTGATGCCATTACTGAGGTGCGGTGAGTCAAGAGCTAATATATAATACAAATAATATAAACGTGCATGTGGCAACGTTGTAAGGGTAATATTTCTCTATCAATCATCTATAGCTGGACAATAGGATGACAAACAGTACGCGCCAATAACTGTACTGAAGCCTTTCTTCGGAGAAAGATCCAGCTGGGGGCGCCTGAAGATGGTATACCGGAATACGAATACTACCAAGAGTGAACGTGGGCTTGGCATGTACTATAATGCTGTGTAAGCTACTATTTTGAGGGTTTGGTTAGAGTACAGAGGAGCTGTGTAGTGACAGTTATTTGATAAGGCTTTGACCGTTTCCTCGAATAGGAACATCCTCTTGAGACGCCAAGCCCACGTTCACTCTTGGTAATATCCGTATTCCAGTATGCACTCTTCAGGCGCTCCCATCAATAAATCTGCTTCCCAGCTATGCCAAGCTGCAGTTGCATTTACATTTTCTTGACAAATCTGTAAAACCTGTGTCACAAACAGCCATTCATGAGCAGGCCACGTTTATCTGTTGCCATTATACGAATACCTAACATTTCCCGAAAGCTTTCGGCTTCGGTATTATCATACACTCTGTCTGGAACTGCTCCCGTTCAACTCGTCATCTGTCACTGTGCACATATTTCAGATACATAATCATCCGTGTCATATGCCAGCTGTTCTTTACGGTGTTCCATTTTACTCTGTTACTCTATACTTCAGGAGGTGAATTACTCTCAAATACACACACACACACACACACACACACCATACGCCGCGGTTTATATATATGCGCCCCTTTGCATTTCATCCCTTGGAATCGACAGCATATATATATATATATATATATATATATATATATATATATATATATATATATATATATATATATATATATATATATATATATATATGAATATACATATTTATATATATATATATATATATATATATATATATATATATATATATATATACATATATATATATATATATATATATATATATATATATATATATATATATATATATATATATATATAATAAATATATATATATATATATATATATATATATATATATATATATATATATATATATATATATATATATATATATACACTTCCCATTCAAAACGGCGGCATTGTACGGGAGAAATCCTAAACCCACATCGATATGAGTAATTCATACTTCATACATATTGTAACATCGTACAGAAAATCATCTCAATTTCTGCATTACCTTACCCCCCCCCCCCTCCTCCCCCCGCCCCCGCCCCCTTCTAGTCAGTCAGCGGCAAGGACTTCTCAAATAGGTACTTTATTAATATGGCAGAGAATACGATGGAGAGGGAGAGAGAACGAGAACGAGAGAGAGTGAGAGAGAGAGATAGAGAGAGAGAGAGAGAGAGAGAGGGAGAGTAAGAGAGAAAAAGAAAAAGAGAAGGAAAAATAGAGAGAAAAAGAGATAGAACGAGATCATCAAGAAGCATAATCATCAGCCAAATAATATTACAAATTGTTAATCATCATTTTTTCTTTTATCAGTATGCAATCTAATAATTATAAAAAATATCGATGAATTTGAGGTTTTGAGTGATTGTATAGCTATCACGATTCCTCTAATTGTTTCAAGCGGCAGATAAGATTGTGAAGATATAGCGGTGGTATGTACCGCTGTGTAAGAGAGGGTTGTTTCTCCCTCGCATATTGCTATGAGGTGTACACAAGGCGACATCTGAACGCTTTGTGAAGGGGTTGCTTCTCACGCGTGGCGTAGGCCGACGCTGAAAGCTTTTAGAGACAATACGATTCGCTATCCTGAACACCCCATTTAGGTATACATGCCCCTCTAGAAAACATGAATTTGATCAATATTTCAAAAGCTCTTAGCCTTTCATTTTATAATTTTGAATAACCATCAATCTAAGAGATAAGAAGTTAATAATGTTCAAATATTTGCTAAAACTCACAGTGTCTGTAATGCGATGTTGATGGAGAGGGTTAGTTAGGCGAGCGCACGCATTTCTACACGGCTTGGAATGCACCAAGGAATACTCCGTAATTGTCCCAGTTAAGTGAGGTACACTAGGTTTCAAACCGGGAGTTTCGCACCAGTCTGCGATTTCATCACCTGAAGAGTGAGTTTGTTCAGGTTTAATTATTGTTTGCTCGACGACCCCATCTACAGCTGGGTTGTTTGGGGTACGAATGAGCAGGTGATGATAAAACTATGAAGTGATTATGAGTGAAGGGACGCTCAAAAAAACAAATGCATGATGCGGGACTCGAACTCACGCACAACGGTGACTAGAGTTCCTGAAGCACTGTCAACTCCACAATCATTCTTGGATATTATATTTTTTCAATTTTTCCTCATTTTGTTACGGGGAAAACACAAAAATAATCCAACGAATCTAAGGACAAAATAACAGTGGATATTGAGGGAAATAGGTTCTACCTCAAAGTGACTTTTACGTAAAGTGAAACGATGAATTCAGGGTAGAATTCATTTTCCAGCCAATCATGACTTTTCTTCTGAACGATGCTACAATGTTTCTTCCTGACAATATAATCAGTATTTACAAGGCTGAGAAAAAAGGAAATACTTGCGTTACGTGACAAATGGAAAGGACCACTCTTGGAAATGGCAACAAAGGTCCACGCAATGCTCGTCTGACAACAGTCTGAGGTCAGAACCTCCGCGATGTTTCAGTACAAATGTCGGAAATTTCATTTGACGCAACAATGAAACGAAAAATTCAAGAAGAGTTTTTAATTGACCACTAGTGATAGGCGTGCCTAATCGCCAAAGCCACCTGGATCTATACTTCATGTGGGAATTTAGAGATACTTTGATAGGTCAATGTGAAATTTCCCACATAACAAAGCCCATTTGATTGGATGTTCTGTTTTGTGACGTTTATGGGCGGGTCAATCACTAGTCGTCAATTGACCACTTTGTTTTCTTGCCTCCTTGACGCCACAAAACGAAGCATCCAATCAAGTCGACTGTTAGTTAGTTAGGGGAGGGGGATTTTCGAAATCTACAACCAGGGTGTCTTATGTCAAATGAATTAAATTGGCCGATAACTGAGTCACACCCGAAGGGTAAACAACTAGTCAATTTGGTGTGCACCTGATTTCAGATCTCAAGAGATTTCACGGAGATTTTACGGGCTTTCAAGAAGATTTCAAGGGATTTCAAAAGATTTCAAGAAGATTTCATGAGAAGAGTATTTGAGGAGTTTTCAACCCCTCGGTCACACTAATCACTAGTCGCTAATTGCTCTTTCATCACCTCTCTTGATGGTTGTCCTCGGATATATTGGCGGATTCGATCGAGACTTGGCTCCATACGGAGAGGTGAGCCGATACGTCAACTCGGCCGGTTCAATTACACTCAATGAGATATTCACCAAGAATGCACGACTGCGCGTTTTTTCAACATTCTGAAATATGTGTTCTTTTAGCTGTGAATTCTCGACAATTATCCAATACGATTAAATAGTTTCATCTCATACCAACTTGAAGCATTAAATATATCCGTGTTTCACTCGCATTCGAATTTTGATATCTCATACCCTTCGAAAATTATTACCAAAAAACTGATATTCCGCTGAATCGACTTCCTTGACCTCTCAACATTGAAAACTTGACCTGACGTCATTGTTACCCAATTAAGTCCAAGGATGACAATAAAATAATATACAACCTTAAATAACAACATAACATGAGATATAATTTTACTGATCATTTCGATGCTCATCAATCACTCGACTTCAAGTAATTAGACAGCATTTTCCTGGAAAAGTAATTGAATGGAGTTCGTGGGCAAGGTTTTAACGGGCCACGTGTTTAAGTCAGGTAATAGAAGACGACGTAGTTCACTTGGCTGGAGGGCAGAGTGCGGGAGTTTGCATTGGTTCCACTTCCAGGCGGCGATCATAAATTGCCGCTGATCTGTTTACGAGCTAGTTTATGCGAAACGAAAAGATCAAGGCACCGAAATCAACAAATGAGTCGAGATTTACATCGTTTTAAATTTCGAACCACAACTAGAATTTAATTAGATTGCAGTGGAAATCACAGATGAGAGATTTTCGTCCGAGTGTGGTCTGCGGAAGAAGAAAGCGCGAACCACCAGTGCGCTCTCGGTGTGGAATAGGGGGGACGGTCGCTCGGAGCCCGCTTATTAGTATAGGTATAAGAATAGAACATGACGTTTCTTGGAAATATACAGAAATAAATGTAATGGATCATTAAAAATCAGCCTCCATCAATTATACCCCTTTTTATTGAGATTTGCATTTACCTATATAAACCTAGTCTTTTATGGATTATTAGTCGAAAACAAAATTCCTCCACATTTTTATGGCCAACGTAGCTTGGTTTAATTATCATATCGTAATGGTAAAATACTTCAACCAATTTGACGTAATATTTCACGTATATCACGTTATATCTTAGTTTTACGCGATTTCACGTGATTTCACGTAAATATTTTATGTAATAACATTCATACAAATGATATTCAAAAGTTCCACTATTAAACGTGGTAACTATCAGTATACACCTCTAATTGAAACACACAATGGAGTGTGTTTCTGACTATAATTAGGAAATAAATACCCAAACCTCGAGTAAATAATTAGATTTCGAACAATGATAGACCTTTTCTTCACCACTCACAGCCAAGTTCTATAGAATACATTCTAATTATGACCAACGCAACACTGGTCTGAATTATGAATACACTAATGGCTTACGATCATTAATTTCCGAGGCCATCTTTGATCTACGCTCCTACACACACCTTAATATTATTATCATCATCAGAGTTAATACCTTGATATGTAATTGTATAGTGTGTATAAAGCTCTATAGAGAATCGTACAATAGACATGTACATTATTTAGTGAACGTGAGAGAGGGATCATTTTCACCCCCCCCCCCCCCCCTCCTTCCTCTAACGCCCAACAGCTCATTCTCCAGATCAAACTGTTTGGTTGTGAGAATACACTTGTCAACGGTGACCGGATCAGCATGTGAAAGATTATTCAGGACGATTCAAACAGATCTTAATTGAATCTGACATTGTGAATACATTAGGTCAATCAATGTGTGACAATCAAAATGCTGAAATAACTTGATGGTCGATCGTTTTCTATTGGAAATTGATCACAGTTGATAGGATGAAGGTCATGAATGAATATTGGGGTTATAAGGAACATCGACAGCGAGATCATTTAGAGCCTTCAAAACGTATGATATTTGACATTTCAATTATTGATGAATTGAATTCCGATTTTTTTTTTAAAGATGTAAAACTAGGAAAACGCAGAATTTGCGTTGTGAGATGAGATTAGAAGTATATAAATCTAGAATGAAAAATATTTCGTCAGATCAATCCACATCTACGGATTACTTCAAACGTTCAAAAACCTCACCTGCAACTTGTTGATATTTATAGTGCTGCAACCCAAACTTATACACTTATATACTTTGCAAAACCAATTGCTCGCAATATTCAATAAAATGTATACTTTTATTGCGTTTTCTTCGGTCATTTTGTCATCAGATTATTGTGAGAGTCACTGAAAATATCCGTCATTATGTTTTCCATATCCAGTGAAAATTTTCCACATTTCAAGTATTTTCCATCCGTGTTATTCTTATGAGGATTTCTCAAACTTTCCGAATTTTTCCAGAAAACATTCCAACCAATTTTTCTGAAAAACGATTCCAACCTATTCTGGTGAGATAGAAATATGTAGAACAAGTTTCAAGTTGATAGATATTTTTTCCTGACCTGTATGCCGCGTACAAAATTACAAAAAAAAAACATAAAAACGAAGCTCATTTTTTTCGATATGTCAAATGGAATCTTCGCTACGCTCAATTAAATAGTCTGACTGACTGAGCAATGTGAATGAGCATATGTTTTCCAGAATCATATTCATAAGTCAGAACGATAAAGCGAAGCAGAAATGTAGATATATATGAATCGCTTTTACATATTTTTTAGAATAATTTTTTCATGTCTCAATTTTGTATGCTGTGTGCATCGTGTTTTTTCTGTAGCTAAACGCCGTTTAGTGAATATGGTATATCGTTATATTTAATTGTATTCTGTTTATGAAATCAACTGGGAACTCACGGAGTGAATGTTCTGTTCCATCAAATGTAGAAAAGTATCATTCCAGCTGGAATTTCCATCGTTTATAATAATATTATGTTTGAACCGAATGGTTGAAATTTTTTCCTCACATATATATGACTCATTGTTATCATTTCAACTTTCAATTCATTTCATCATGCCAATACGATGTTTTTGCACCTACAATTGCACGCCAGGGGTCTATAATGTTTTCAAGCGAATGTAATGTATATCTATATTTACCGCTCGCCTGCATAATCCTTTTTCCTATAGACCGCTCGGAAAGTTAAAACTCTAATAGCTAATGATGGCGAAAGAGGGGAGACTGGTATTAAAACGTATACTCACATACAGATCACACCCATGGGTTTTAAAAAATACTTCCAAGTTGATCTCAACAATGGCAATTGTTCTGATGTAAATTACTTTTGATCTATTATGCGTGTTTATAGTAATTATTGTGAAAAGACCTTGAACATGAATATATAACCAATTGTCTTCAGTGTATCCTAAGAGATGACGCATTGTCGTAAAGCAACGTTCAACAGAGTTTCATACAACTGAGAGATTTGCAAGGATTACAATTGACTGAACTTGACACAGCTAAGTTCATTAAAGGAGATTTCTAATTATTTTCGCCTTGATTAACTAGTTTTAGTACGATCGCACTTCCTATAATTACTTTCAGTTTCACGAAGTTTCTCTTCATGAATATGCCGTTTAAGCTCATTAAAGCTCATCTTAATGTGATGGAATATAATATCCGCGTCTGAATAGTTGAATGCATGATCAGTTCCATCCTTGAGGAATTATACATAAGTACAACACAAAATCTGACCTTGTATATACGCATTATACCATACATTTCCATTTGATCAAATTTCATCTGATATATATGAACATGGAACAAATATCTGAAGAAATATGATAAGAATGTGAATACGCCGAGTCGACATCACAGTACACATTTCAGTGGAGGCACCGAGTTTGGTGGAGGTGCCGATTCTGATGAATATGAGGGCAATTGACATGAACTCAACAATCCTGTCAACCACGCATATTCTGATGGAGGTGCCGTTTCAACATATATATATATATATATATATATATATATATATATATATATATATATATATATATATATATATATATATATATACATATAAATATATATATATATACATATATATATATATATATATATATATATATATATATATATATATATATATATATATATGTATATATATATATATATATATATATATATATATATATATATATATATATATATATATATATATATATATATATATATATACAGGCCTTATGGACGTGATTTTGATTGAAAACTGTTAGATTTTGTATATTCATGTTCATCGTTTAGGCCCACATTGGTTAATGGTTATATATATATATATATATATATATATATATATATATATATATATATATATATTCACTCATATATATATATATATATATACATATATATATATATATATATATATATATATATATATGTATATGTATATATATATATATATATATATATATATATATATATATATATATATATATATATATATATGTATATGTATATATATATATATGTATATATATATATGTATATATATATATATATATATATATATATATATATATATATATATATATATATATATATATATATATATAGGTCAATATATATACTTATATGTATGGTTATATAATATAGGTCACACTCATGAAAAAGTGAACTGAGTCGTCAAATTGTCATTTATAAAAACCCGAGTAAAAACCATTGCAAGAAAAAAACGTATAATGTTCAGTCACAAGTGTGGAAAAAAAAATTGACAAATTAATATCGTACGTTTTCTGCGCAATAAAAGTTAAACGGTCTACAGGGCAAACCATATCAAATTTTTCGACTCCAGAAACGACTTGTTATAAATTAAAAATAATGTAACCCTCTCACAGTAGCAAACTGTTTGCATACGTCCTAATATGAGTGGGTATACCATTCATATTCTCGGGCTATCCATTGTGTACGTCACTATAACCAACAAACATCAACCGACATCAGTCTTCTTATCGCGACAAGAGATAGGGCAAGACGAGGCCTATAAAACTGTATTATTACGCCGGCCGGGGCGCACAGATTTTATAACGAATGTAGAACGTGGAATATGACTCGTCCTGGCCGGGTCCCGCGTGAGCGGAATGCGGGGCCCAGCCCTTCGGTTGTCGCCCATAAGTCATCTGACTCGGTGTGCCTCTAAAGAGACCTGACCTGATATTAATCTGTGTCCTGCCTGGGCTATGCCACGACAATATATATCGCTCTGAAAATGTCCCACACAGAACACTGGAATAGAGGATTGGGTACATAAATGTACATATATTTATATATATATATATACATGTATATATGGTCGATGGTGCACCATCCTGACAGAAGTATTTCGTGGTTTTCCTCCGTCGTTCAGGCGAGGGGTGAACAACTAGTACATTTAGTGTACACCTGATTTCAGATATCAGGGAGATTTCTGGAAAATTTCACGGGATTTCGGGAACAATTCATGACACTAGTGTATACACCAGATTTCAGGAGTTGTTAACCCCTCGAGTTCAGGTGAATACTGGAATAATTCCTCAACAACAGGCCACAACCGACTCCTTCCCACAATCCGAAAGCACGTGATGAAATGACCTCTCACCTTATCATCTCATATACCATTCACCGACGTCAATAGATATAGCAGTCATCAGAGGAGTGCGTCGTTAAATCATATATATATATATATATATATATATATATATATATATATATATATATATATATATATATATATATATATAAACATGTGAGTATGTGTGTGCGTGTGTGTGTATGAAATACGTGAAAAATGATAATGTAAGTATATTTTTGTTGAATGGAAGCTTCTAGTGTAAGTCCGTATTTATGAGCTTTGAGTCAAGTTTGACGATATTGTACCGACAAACGCGGCGAAGCGTATTTTTTTTTTGTTCGAGAAACACTCACGTTGCAAATTCATGGACTCATTTTAATTTGAAGCTGCTCACGCGGTGTCTATGTGGATTGTGATGGTAAAAAAAATACAACGGTTCCAGAGATGCTGCTACACATATACACGATCGAAGAGTTATCAGAAATTATTCCCATTCCTCCCCTCCCTCCCCCCTTCTTTTGCCTCCCTCAACATTACATAATGCAAGTTTGTCTCCATTGAAAAATGGATTTTCAGTTCTATTTTTCTTTGTATAGTCTCGGAAAGTCGCGATATGTATATCCGAAAATGTTTGTCACAGCTCACAAGAGAACCAAGCTTTCACGCCGACTCTTCATTCTTCTTCGATTCAGATTGTATGAAAAACTTGCTCAAGCATATCTACTCATATTATAATATCTTTTCGGAATGGTGAGATCACCTTTGTGGTGCCCCGTTCAAATGATCCTGAACTTTCCTCCTCCGTCTTCATTGAGCTACAATGATTTCTCTCCGAGTTTCGATGTTATTCTTCAACTCAGCTCTCAAGAATCTGATGTTGAGCAAATCTTTCTAGAGTATAGAAGACTTTCCGCGTCTTCATTGATTTTCAATCACCAAGTTCCATCAGCTGGCTATCTAAATTTCATATATCCTTTCATTTTACTGTGATTTTTTTGTCCCAAACATATGTGTTTTTCATTTTTCACAATGTAACAAAATATAGTCTGTGACACGCCAGCTAATAAATACAATATACAATACAACTCTAGAACAATACGAAATCAGACTATTTTCGTTTTGTACCAACGATTCCGACTACTTTAAAACTGGGTATTATATGGATTCTGACACTTCCATCTCGCATCCATTTCGTTTGATGTTACAGAATAAGAACCCTGATGATACTCCATACCCTCTGCGCTGTTTTCTGAAATATTAGTGAGATTTTCTGATAATAATTGAACCATGCTGGTATAGCCCCCTGAGATCCATCATACACGACAGAGAGCGGTGTATACCGACGAAGAGGCATCTTTCTGATTGGCTGTAGCGAAAACTCAATTGGGGACCTTTGGGTAACGAGTGCGCTCGCATCACCATTCACCGCTCTCTGGAGATGAGATTGATTTTCGATTCAATTTTCAGTCTTGCGTCTCAAATACACCCCCTTTTCCCCCCCTCCTCTTACTCCACACCATGTTCCCCGTGGTCTTGAAATCATGGACGATACTTATCGAGGGATACATCGGCATCGGTCGTAGAGTTTAGTTTGTATTTCATCGTCACTTGACAGGGACAGTTTTATTACCAGAGGGCTAGCTGACTCACTCGCTGTAAGGTCTGCAGTGACTGCCCGGGTTAGGTATTCAAGAGAATGTGTTCGAAGAGTTGCATACACAAGACGGAGAGATCAGTTGCTAGTGCTGGACTGATATTCAGGAAACCAGGGCTCGATTTCCGTAACGATCCATCATTTCATTCATCGTTTCTCTAACGCCAATAAAACTTGATGAGTAATACAGAGCACCGTTAAACTCGATGTGAGAAAAGCACACATGATGTCGTGCTTCTGTAGCGATATGTGTACTACTCGAATTCGGGAGGAGGGAGTTGGATGATTATATATGATCAATTATTTTATTTTTCATTTTTTTTTTTCTGGTAAGATCACCCTTGTGATGTCCCGTCCAAACGATCCCACTTTCATCCATATCTTTGATTAGGGAGCAATGATTTTGTATCAAGTTTCGATGTCATTGATTTTTGACCATGTTACAGAGTATGTGAATTTCTATAATTGGATAGTCATTCATTTATGAAATGATGTAGGCCTATTCTGCGTGGAATGAGGGTGGTGAGATGTTGGAGGGGGGGGGGGGGGGGTTCAGCCCTGAACCACTATGAGATGATCCGATATGTACACGTTTGTTCATGACGACGAGAGCAAGAGCAATTGATTGATTCATTATCGAGAGGTTCAGTTGACAATCATTCATCGAAATCTTGAAAGAAAATCACTCTCTCTACAGTTGACAGCTTTATAAGAAAGGGATACACAGCTCAATTAAAGTATTATGCAAAGAGCAGAGTCTGGAATACGTAATGTAATTCGGGAGAGTCGAAAGACTAAACTCGTTCAGTTAGTAACGAATCGATCTTGAAATGAATCACGGTGAATTCTATATAGATACGCTTTCAAGCCAAATTAACAGGACAAAATCCGCATATAAATTAGTTTCCTTGGCCGTAAGACGAGCCGCAGAAGAAAACGCAGCTGAATACAAAACTCGCGTAACGCACTTTGAAATTATACTTCTTATTACTTTCCATCAGTATTACTCACAATTCGAGTCTCAAGTCACGTTCGAAATTTAATTCTAGAACAGTATTCGTATGCCAACAGTTGCCTTGTGCATTAATTAAAACGTAGGCTCGTTTAAAATTGCTCTTCTACTTCGCTGTACCTAATCTACAGTGAAATTAAAGCTCTCCACGTGAAACATTCCACTAGTCACGTGTCACATTCCTATGAGATCTACGTCATCCTTTAGGAACACAATTCGAAATGATCGTGTAATTATTATTGCTCTTTTTATCCGGCCCGATATCTGTGAGCACCTCCAACTCGGCGAACTGTATGTGTATATATATGAAGGAGCTATCTGAAAGTCATCTTTTTAATTTAGCTCGAGTCGAGATAAGAGGTTCGAAACGTTTTGAAGATAGTGGAGCCGAATGTTTCCCCGCAAGCCGCAGCTCGGTGGAGCGCATATTTCAAATTCCATAACCTCCGAAATGAACCGCGAGAGGATGAGACACGGCATTCAGAATTCAGATTTCCAGAGGCTGAAACCCACCAGGGAAAGGATTTATTGTAAAAGACGACGTTGCTATTTTCCTCGAGTACAGACACGGTTTTGAAAAAGCTTCCGGCATTTAAGAGTTCTTTTCTTGATGATTAATCAGCATTTTATTTCGCTCTCAATTCATCTATATGTAAATGATATTATATATGATATCCTATAATCCTATACATGAGATGATATTGTATTCAAGATATCAATTGAATAGATGTGTATCATGGAAACGAATAATAATAATATGTGAATGAGGCAAAAATTGATCAACGAATTAAAGTAGAGTATACATGCATTCGTTAATTTTCAAGAAATAATCTATAGAGATCAGCATCAGTGAATGATATATGAGATGATGGGAGATCGATGAGTGGTTATTTTATTGGATGTTTTTGGAGAGTGGGAAGGAATCGGTCGTGGCCTGTTAATTATTGAGGAACCATCCAAGTATTGACCTGAATGACAGAAAAGAACCACAGAAACCCCTGTCAAGATGGTCGACCATGACGGTGATCGAACACGGAGTCATGAATGACGGTTCAGTGTGCTAGCCACTCGATCACTCGTCTCAGTTCGATTGCAGGGGGAAATTAAAGTAGCTTTATATTTATATTTATAATATATATATTTATAATAATCTGGAGGGCCTTGGTTGTTGCCAATGCCAGTAAAATTCGAACCGTTCAAGGCAAAATAATGATTTAGGTTGGCAGTGAACCATTGAAATAAGAGGCTATTGTGGCCCACCTATGTCACTATACACTATAACACTATTGCTATTTCATAATCACTAGTCCTTATTTCAATTGTGAACCAGGCCTAACCAATCGTGTTCCCAGTATTATTCCAATTGCTGTTTAGACACAACAACTTGCTCGGATCAATACACGTCGCCTCGTCACATTTTCAACATTCGTAATCATTTCCGACGAGAATCATTCAATTTCACCAATTTGAGACGTAATGAGAAATGCCAAGTCATCAAGTCGTGATATTACATTTCGCACGTGGAGCAATAATTATAGGTAGACCTATTATATATACGTGTTCAGTTCTATTTCTGGGCACAGGACTGAAACCACTGAGGCGGGAATCCAGTTCTGTTCGATGATGGAAATATCTTCATTCAGCATGATACATACGTATATATATATATATATATATATATATATATATATATATATATATATATATATATATATATATATATATATATATATATATATGTATATATATATATATATATATATTCCTCGGTAGCTTAGTGGTAAAGCACCTGCCGGGCAAGCAGAAGGTCCCGGGCTCGAATCCCGGTCGAGGCGTATCTTTTTCGACATAACTATAAAATCCCATATATATATATATATATATATATATATATATATATATATATATATATATATACATAAATATATATATATATATATATATATATATATTTGTACAAATATATATATATATATATATATATATATATATATATATATTTATACAAATATATATATATATATATATATATATACATATATATATATTTGAATTTATATATATATATATATATATATATATATATATATATATATATATATATATATATATATATATATATGTATATATTGCGATACGGGCCAAGAGGCCACTATTCACGTACAGAAGGATTATTTCACAGGGATAAGACTGGGAAAGACATGTAGCTTCCGGAGGGGATAATGATGGTGGGCCTATATGTACGATTGATCACAAGGACAATCGGAATAAACCAACATTTATTTCAATCTATGAAATTGAAATGCGACTTCCAGTTTTCTCTCAAATTGAGAAATAATTACGTGCACGGGAAGAATCGAGTTCAATACATTGAATTATTGATTTTTTCCATTCCATTTTTTCATTTTGAAACCATTCTATTCACACTCAACGCTTGCATATCAAGTACTACAACAATCACATACAGGTAGTAGACAGAAAGGTACAAATGAACAAATAGACAGATAATGAAATCAAGAGTCAATAATTATGAACATATTAAAGCAATAGTGATAAATAATTTGATATAAAGTTTTGATAAAACTTTTAGAATTTAGGAATGATATTTTGTGAGTGCGAAGCTCGCATGAGTTAAATCTTGTGCGCGGGCTGTCTTGCTTGAAAAAAAATATAACGAGTGTAAATCCGACTCTAAAGCTTATTAATTAAGTCATAAGTAGGTTTACAAACAAACAAATATAAAAAAGTTACAAACTAATATAATATCATATAATATTGGTATTGGTTATTTGTCATTGGTATTGGTATGTCCAATGTATGTCTGATTGGTATTGTAATTTTTGTAATCGACCATCAGTTCTATGTAGATTGATGAGTATTCTTTTCAGAATTCGATACTGTTGAATGTTCGAATTCAGAATAGATCCTTTTTTCGAAAACCAAAATCTGTTAATAAGCTTCCTCCAAAGACCTTCCGTCAAAACACAATCAGCCATCAGCCTGTAGTAGTAGTCCGTCGTGCGGCATTGACGAGCACTCCACCAAAGCACATCACGAATATTACTTTTCCCTACTTGAACCTGTTTTTTCTCCGTCAACGTCTTCGTCTCGAGGTCTCTCGTTGCGTGCGGCGGTCCCCGTAGGATCCGCGTCTGATGAATTTGACGCACTGTATGTCGGAGCGCGTCGCCGCTAAATTGGAGGGGTTGTGTAAAACCCCAAGTCGACGTCGCTATGAGACGAGTACCTACGTAAGACATGACAAGGGAAGCGGGAGAAGACACCATGCCGCGGGGTGGGTGAAAGGGGGAAGAGGGGGGAGGGGGGAGAATGTAACTAATTCATGCCGGTAGTCTCTACATCATAGATTAATTTGTGATTTGAAGTAAACTAGCGAAAATTATAATGAATATATCATATATATTGAAATTGAATATATATATATATATATATATATATATATATATATATATATATATATATATATATATATATATATATGTATATATATTATTATATATACATATATGCATATATATATATATATATATATATATATATATATATATATATATATATATATATATATATATTTATATATTTATATATATATAGATATATATATATATATATATATATATATATATATATATATATATATATATATATATATATATATATATATATATTTAAATTGAGTTTTTCAATGTAGCACTAAGATGTAAGATCCATTGACTTCGGATTAATGATGAATGAGATGATGGGATGATGAGATGAAGGTTTCATAGGGATTGGGAAACATAGTTGGAAAGAAGCGGTCGTGGTCTATATTGTAGGAACCATCCCAGCATTGGTCTAGACTACAGAGGGAAACCACGAAAAACACCTGTAAAGATGGACGGTGGCGGAGATCGAACCAGGTCCGATCGATATGCCCACTGCCTCCCGGATCACAGGGGGCGAGCGCGTCAACCACTGACCTAATGCGCTGCAATTGCCGGTAACACACACACACACACACATATATATATATATATATATATATATATATATATATATATATATATATATATATATATATTTAAATATATATATATATATATATATATATATATATATATATATATATATATATATATATAAATATATATATATATATATATGTATATATATATATATATACATATATATATATATATATATATATATATATATATATATATATATATATATATACATATATATATATATATATATATATATATATAGGCCCATATATGTATATATATAAATATATATATATATATATATATATATATATATATATATATATATATATATATATATATATATATATATATATATAGCTCTTCTTGAGTTATACAGTATTGAATGAAAGTCATTATCTGATGTGTATTAAGAGAATGACCAGTAAAGGGCTACCGTAATGCATTGTAAACTACATTAATCACGGAAGCACAACGAACATCTTAGTTGTTTACAATAATGATAGTAATGGAAATGCTCTAATTCTACTATAAATATAAGAAATTATCTCGCTGGTGTGTTTTTCTTTAATCATTGCCGACACGTCTTTCTACGCGAAGAACTTCCTAATTACACCGCAAAAATAATTTATACTTTAATTATTAATATTAATAATCGCACATAAATCACGGTGCACACAGTCGTTAGTGTTGAGATTATGGTTGAAACTGCTCATCTAAGGCGGAACCGCGATGCTCAAGATCACTCCCCCCTCCCCCCTCCCCCCCCCCCCTGTGTGATAATCAAGACTTACGCAATAGTTGGCGGTACTTTGGAGGTCACAAAAGAATGGTAACAAATAAAAAAAAAAAGCTCGCCAGTCATAAATTAACTTGATTATCAAATCTCTCTGCACTGCCCTGGCCAGATTTCCAGTTAGCTTCATTTCACCATGGAGACTGGAGAGAGAGAGACATTCTAAACAGGATTGATGACAACAGTGGCAAAATGGGCACAGGCGAGGAAGTTTGACGGAGAGAAAGGGGTGAGAAGGAGGGGGGAGGGTGGGGGGGGGCAAGTTTCAATCACACCGAAGATGGCTCACAGATAATACGACCCTTCGTTCATGTTGTCTATCGTAAAGAGCCACGCATAATTCATTGCGAATTGAACCACTTCCATCAAACGTATAACCAGCCCCACGCACTATCTTGCCAAACGCGTGTAAAACATGGTGCGGGGCTTATAACGATGTATAATAGTCGTCCCTCAAACGCCGGCGTAATGGGTAGGCGGCCAATCAAGGAGTTGGAGAGAAAGAGACCGAGTCGCTGTTTTAACCACTCTCTACCACTTAACTAGGAAAAGTGAATGAGTTTCGAATGAGAGAATTATGGTGATAAGAGAGGAAATTAGGAAGAGAAGAAAACGGGCGATATAGGATAAAAGCTTGGCGGAAGAAATGGCAATGACAAAAAACGACTCGAGAAACGGAGAAAGGGATGACAAAAGGCGCAGAAGATTGTCTTGAGTTGAATATGGAAATCAGTCAACAATGGATGCACATTTCTTTCGAATGCTGGAGACAAGGACGAAGTGGAAGTAATGACGAACAGAAACTGAAAATACGCCGAGAAGTTTCGAATTGAGTATCGTTGGTACGCAATGGAGCTAGTGGAGCGTTAAAGTAGAAGATGATGCGTTCAAACTTCGGAATAAATTGAGCAATTATTTTCAACAATATATAATTTCCTTGTTGTTCAGTGCGCAAGTGCGAGGAGTATTAAACGAAGGTGGCGGTGATTTAGAGCAGGCTGTTGAATATCAATCATATCAATAAACCTTTTGTCTGAGAAATGTGCTCTAATATTTCTAATTGCAATTAAAACCGAACTAATCACTCTGAACCGAGTATGCTCGATCTTCTCTCATTCGATATGTTATGAATTATGAAAAGAGTAGGACATCTTGCTTTAATTCTGGGTTTTGACGAATGGAAAATTGAACTCAACATGTATATACAAAGCTGTAAACTATAACTGAGTTATAATGCAAAACTATATGCTTCGGACATCGTTTATACATGGTCGTGTTGAGACATTTTACATCCTTGGGCCAGAAATTATTGCCTTTCCCCCCTACCCATCACATACTCACTCTGAAAACCATCTACCATAGTTTTCAATAAAAATGTTTCGATCATTGTTTCTAATACTATATCCATTCATGAGTTGACATCTCACATCATGAGTATGAGATATTAAAATCCACTCAATATTGAATATACTCCTCTCTCAATTAATACGACTTGGTATAGCTTTTCCTTCTCAATAACAATGGACCGATGGTGAAAATGTTGACGCCCCTAAAATATTTGGCACCCTAGGGCGGGCCGCGGGCCTCGTGGATCCGTTCCTGCGTGTTTACCGACTCTTGCAGTGCCTATTTGCTGAAATTATCACCAAGCAACACGGAAAATATCATGGAGCAAAGTGAACAATTAGTAAAAACCATAACTCAATCACCTCCGAGCTCCGATGTGTATTCGATAGAATATACACACAAATAAGACTGTTATTATGTATTCTTCTTCGAATTATTCTACATATACTCTTATTTTTTATTCACGTCAATAACTTAACTTGTGTGGCTCTATAGTTTATACCATACACATCATCGAGTAATTCTTTTTTTTTTATTTCGTAATTACTGATGGAATAGAACGTTCCTCGAATTGAATTGAATTGAAATGTGTTACGCAAGATGGATTTAAATTCGAATCGTATAATACCAACGCAGTGAACCGTGTTCAAATCATATCCATAAATACACTCAAATCCATATTTATCAGAAAGTTAGTTGCCTTTATCGCGATTCTATGAATACGTTATACGCGAATATCGAAACGGAAGTATGAATGTGATACCCTGTCAAGCGCAGACTTCTTCGCGGCATTATATTGTTCAATGTGCACGACGATTACACACGGTGCTGAATGCTGAGCTAAGTGGGAAAATCTGTCAAAACACGTTTCCGATAGAAGGACGAAGCGTTCGTCTATCAGAACAAGATATGAACAAACACACTTGAGGAAAAAAAAAACACTTTTTCACGGAACCATTGATTCACTGTTTGATTTGCACACGTTTTCCAGCGAGAGAGCGTGTGTAAAACGTACCCCGAACGCGAAAGCATTGTGCTCCAAGTTATCTCAGGTCTCACGGCTCGTGAGTTGAGTTTCGCACTCGCTTTAGAGTGGGTCCTTACACCACGGTCGCTTTGCCCCATTCAGAAGAAATATATATATATATATATATATATATATATATATATATATATATATATATATATATATATATATATATATATATATATATATATATATATATATATATATATATATATATATATATGTGAAATCCTATATCCATATACACGTACACTTCCTCACACTTCGTTTCATATATATATATTTTTCAACAGAGGAAATGGAAAATCGTCAAGGATTTACACTCCAAACCCTTCACTTGTGTGAGCAGCGTGTTGCTATAACGCGTGTGATGTCCATAGCATACATATCATATCGTTTTTCAGTTCAATTCCTTTTCACATGAAAGATGCGTGAACTCAACGCGGAGAGCGGATCAGCAACAATAAAATTGTGTTAGTATAGTAAACGAATGAATAATGTAACATCTCGATGGGAAATAGAATAACGACCTATGGCTATACTCGGCTCCGCTGGACTTTGTATACTCTTCGACGATTAGCTCACCATGACAAATCCTCTGCCGACGGGATTAAGTGACGGCGATTTGTAAGCGTCGATTTTTTTCCACGTCCTCTTCACGATAGTTTTATTGTTTTAGTTCTGTTACAAATGTGTGTGTGTGTGTGTATTCGTCTCGAAGAAAGTTTTTTTTATGAATGTATATGGGGGGGATTGAGATTAGTGGTTAGTTGATATGATCATTAGCAAACTTCCAACTTCCATTCGACTAGATTGGAGTTTCACCAGTCAACATGTGATGTGGATAAAGAAAATGCATCCGAAGGCAAAGTCACCCCCAAGAAGAACAATCATTTACCGCCCGCCGGCACATATGTGTCTCTTTTTTCTCGTCTTTCACATGGAATTATTTCTTCTGACTTTAGCCTCGTGTCGGATCAACAATGAAATGGAACACACACACAAACATACACCAATACAACGACCGTGAAGGTGAAATATTTTCCAAGAGATTTTCGGATCGATTTTGTGAGAGAGAGAGCGCCCGAGCCGCATGAAGGGTTCCGAATCTCAAACGAGAAGACCGAGTATAGCTTTACATACCAATTATAAGTATTATATGCCGAATACTTTGCATTCCAAGATCATAATGCCCATTGATTTTGATATGACAATAGATCATTCACTTACGGTTCGACGGAAAATGGAATCTGGTATTCGAATGCCTCGAAGGGATAGACATTTTAAATATCTGAAATCAAGTCTGCGGCTGCATTAGTATTCAGAAATGGCAAAACTTTGATCGGGTAAAGGTAATATACATTATGAACCAATAAAAACGATAGAACGAACTGAAACATGTTTCTTGTCAAGGATATAACAGATATCATATGAGAATACCATATTGCGATAGGTTATAACGCAAGTCTGTGATGACGAGCATAAACCTGATCACGTGATCGAAAGTGAACAAATCTTGATAACTATAAGATTGCCTTCGAAATGATATTTTAGCTCTTGAAAATGCATCATGAGAAATGCTCTGATGGAACTGAAACAAAATTGTTTGAAAAATATCGATCTCTTGAATTCGGGATCGATTGAAGGGTTAATCGTTCTCTCTGATCGTTCTTCAATTAATCGATGGAATTCCTCATCTATGAACATTTGAAAAAATTGAAAAAAAATAAAAAAAAATTAAAATTAAAAAAAAAATAATAATTATATATATATATATATATATATATATATATATATATATATATATATATATATATATATATATATATATGCATAAATATATATGTATATATATATATATATATATATATATATATATATATATATATATATATATATATATTTATATATATATATGTGTGTGTGTATTATATCGCAACGTGCTTCAAAAGAAGGCTCAGACCGAATGAAAAAAAATATTGATAGCAGCAATATTTTGAATTTCCAACAACCGAAAATCAGATTATAATATCAGGATTCTATTTATAGAAGTGATAAAAAAATATCAACCTTCAATTTAGCAAATCTAAAATCCGTTGAGCCGAAATCGGCGACTACCGCCCTAAGCACCGCACACATGCACGAGCGGGACCAGCACAATAACAAACCCATTTCCTCAAACGGTGGAAATACTAGCGAAGAAACGAAAATCGAGTTTTCCATTCCGGATACGAGAGACCGTACGCTACGCGTTTTTTTCTCCTTCTATTTTCGGAAAATTGAAAATTGTGAGACGCGAAGCTTTCATACAGATGGCTTAGTTGTATACGGATTTTTTTTTCTTCTCGTTGATGACCCGACGACCAAAACGGCACTGGGTACGTGTGTACACGAGTGTTTTCGGGGCGGTTGAGGAGGTGGGGGGGAGAGGGGGGGGGATGTGGGCAATGTTTGTTTTTCCCGTTCTATCAAATCCCGGACGCTTTTCGTCGAGGGCTGCCGTCCTGTGCGTCCCATTTGTTATTGGTCAATATAATTATACAATAGGTGAAAGGGGTTATGGGAAAGAGACGTGCGTAACGGCCGGTGCATGTGTCAGATAGGCCTGCAGCCAATCGGCTTGAGAGATTTACTAGTATAATAAAAGGGGGATGCAATAGGAAGAATTACGGTTACGTATATATTGTACGGTACAATTCACGATCCAGATCGCCAATTAGTTATTGTTAGTGTCTAATTGTTAGTGTGTAATTTGAAAATGATGTGGATTCAATTTCTCTCGCCATGTTGTATTTTAATGTGTTGTATAAATGTTCAGAGATAGTCCCCTCAGATGCTGACGGTATGAATGTGATTGAGTAGGAAAATGCCAGAAGTGTCGTCGTGTCATGAGCGTGGGAATAGAAAAATCTTGATATGTTTTTTCATTCAAACAGCTGATGTGTCAGAAATATAATGGTTTGAGAACTCGATCCGAATAAATAACAACGCCATTTTTATTACAATCATAAAAATATATCATCCATGCATATTTCTATCTAAGACTTTCTATATGCATCTATTATCATCAGTGAGTCTCAATAAGTGTGTCTTATCCAACTGAGATTTCCATGCAATCTTTGAGTTACACGTATAATGTATTTATCCCAAGCCTATATCCGATTCATGGCGCTCATATCCACAATCATATTCAAACATACAAATTTGTGAATGGCAGAATTGCAAGTCAAAAAGAAAACATCTGGCCTGTGTGTTTGTCTTGCACCAACCTGCAATAGTGTTGCTGGTGCAGAAAATTATCCCTAAATGTTGAGGTACAAACAAACACGATTGTGTCGATTTCAACGGTTCCTATATATAGACACCAATTTTGAAAATGGGTGAAGTTATTTGGGTAAAATCACAGAGACGTAATTCTCTATATGTCAACTTGCTCAAAAATAATCACAACCCTTATTCAAATATTCAATTTTTCATTCTCATCGACACGAATTTGAGCGTCAACAACTTGTAAGCCTGATGCATAGTGTACAAGAAGACAAAAAGTGGGACAAGAAGAGAACATACAGAACTCGTTCGTCCCTGATTAGCTTGCCAACAACACGAACAATTGATGTGATCTCCCAGTACATGGTTCGTTCAGGCCCACCGCCCACTCAAGATGGCCGACCATTTAGGCGAACATCGGTAGTGGTGAAGCACGCATTTAGCAGTGTATATATAAGCATAACAAAGCCGGGGGGTAAAATTCGTCAAATCCACGCTCATACAATGTCTTTATATCTATACACTTGATGACATAACAGCAAAACATGAACGCTATACCGCAAGACACACTTTACACACACAAAAGACCACCCCCCCACTCATCCACCCACCCCTCTCGGCCACCCCCCATTCATACTGTTCATCTAAAACATCCATCTCATACAAAACAGGGTAATTCCATTCTCTCGCGCTGAACGTGTAGTGTTGTTCCCGATAACCATGATCACAATATACTCCCGTTATCCCGTTGTGCGACAATAACAGACCTGTTATTGATGGTGATTAGGTAAAGGATTTGATTCAATTCAGGAATACGTGTCTATCGTACCGTAATCTTACCGGTGATGTGAATCTAGAGAGTGACTTCCCCTCAGCAGAAACGACTGTCATTGAATGAGGTGCTATCGTTCATGTATGTATATGTGGAATATTCTAAGTTCCAAGCTGTATCTGACAAACTTGCTACACGTATTTTCAGTTCACTACCAACTCCTTCTCATTGCGATACGAAATACTGGATTCAGTATTTTTTTTCATCGATGAATAAGAAAATTGAAGAACACAAAAAAAACTGAAACTGAATTTTCAATTAATTATTACGGTATTTGTGTCCATCATTTTAGAGTGAACTAGAAATCATCATCTTCATTTCAGAAATTGGGATGTATTTATTTGTCCTCCAGGACCCGTCCTTCTCTGAGTCATCACGTACACTTCACTCGATTCTGTTTCTATTTCTATTTTCTATTGAGAAGCGGTGTTAACGCTCACTTCATGAATCATGTTCTCCGGAGAACTAGAAAGTTGATTATTTCATATTATATAGCCTATAACACGAACAATATACAATGTTATAACTGATTTGTAATATCCTCAGTGATTTGTGAATCATCTTTGTAAATTGTATTATTTTTGGTGAATTATTGATGACTGTCTTATATCTTGTTTTGGGATCAAAAAGACGAAATAAATTATTATTATTATTACTATTATTATTATTATTTCTGAAATTGAGATGATTCCCGGATTCACGAAGAGTCCTATCTTCAGGACGTCTCAAGTCAGGACCAATATTAGTCCCGACTCAGTAAAACAGTCCCAACTTAAGACTAATATTGGTTATAACTCAAGACGTCCTAAAGATAGAACTCTTTGAGAATCCGGACTCTGGTCTCGTCTAAAATTAGGTGAATTAAAATTGTCATTATTCTTTCAAATATAGTTTCACGGTTGTGATGACCTTCAAGATTTGTTTCTGGATTTAAAAAAAAATTTGGTGTCACATGATTGTTTTTGTCATTGTATATTTTGATAATTTTTCGGATATTTTTCATAATAGATTTCCACATTCGAATTTGATTCAGAAGCGAATGTATATAAATTAGCCAGAACACTTTTTTCCTCTCAATTCCTCATACCATATGGTCGGTTTGCGATAGGTATACTACCATGTATGTGTTCAACTGTCAGTTGACATTATGAAACATTGTTGGCTTTCGATATGAAAGTCTGATTGAAAAAAAAAACACGAAAGCGACTAAACATGCATTTCATTCACAGCTGTCATTATATAAGCAACAACGTCGGTAACATGAATGAGTGAGCATGTTCCACTGTGTGTGGTTCCACAAAAAACATCCTCCACTGACATTGATGAGTCGATAATAAGTATTGAGAACAGCAATGAATCAAATAAACATTACACACAAAAAGGGTGAATATTTTCCACAGCAATTATGTACGACGCGATTTTATATTGCCATATGAAGTGTCTCTATTGAACAGATCATGAATCTTCCACCCCTATTTCGCCTCTGCAGCTATGGTGGACGCAGAAATTTAATTCAAAAACCGAAATTCATTTTAAAAATATATATATATACACATAAACACGATGGCCATCCCCTACTTGAAATTTGATACCTCAAAAACATCAAAATGCTTTTGGTTCTGTCATATGCGGTAATCATTTCCAATTTAATTTCAGAGATACAATCCAACAGCGATCGTGTACAGTTTGAGGTTTGAATACCAGTTATATCACTATGGTACTTTTACACATTTGCACACACGTTGACAATGTCTGATTTCCCCAACTGATAGCGTGATACTTTTCAATCTTATTTTATATAACAAAAACATGGACACGAAAAAAATAAATTTCATGGGCAATTAAATTCTTTCTCCACTGAAACTTTAGCCTTATTATTCAACTGAAAAAAATGTTGGCCCATCAGATTCGAGATGACATATCGCCCGAGTGAGTCGGTAAACGACCTGACAAGAGCGACTCGGGTTACCTGGTGGGTCCACGTTATATGGCCCGGTGGACTTTTCGGGTGTGGGCGATTCTAGACAGACACATATTATACAATTACAATCTTGAATCTTTCTAGAGTATCTCTCTACCTACGGAGTCATTATAAAGGTTTTTTTCTCATGAAGTCTGGCAGAATTTAGTAGATACACGTACGCCTCAGTCGAAAGAGTTCACATTGGAGAGTCTCATGTGACATGTTCACTATATAGTTAGACCTAGACCTAGGTCCATAGACCTAGTTGTATCACTGTTCGTACCTTGTGAAGTGTTCGTACTGTCGCACTAAGAAGGCTATTATCAAAATGTCGATTCAAGTAGATTCATATGCTTACCAGTTAATGACTCAGGGCGTTACCGTATTAAATATTTCTTCTACGTGGTATTATTATTCATTACAAAACTCATAATATCATACATTTGTTACGCTAGAGTTCAGCCACCGTGTGGTGGTAATGTGTGACACAGAATTTAAAAAAAAAATGAGTCATGCGAAATTGTGGAACATTAGAATTCGCGAGCCTCAGTCAACGTCGATAAAGACACACAACTACTGCGTCCATATAGAAATCAGAGAGTGTTACGTATTCTTTTTTTTTCATTCACGTCGAAGTAAGGCCATCCTTATTGATAGTTCATGGTTAAATCCATGCAGCGCAGTGACTAACGCGCTCGCCTTACATGATCCGGGAAGTAAAGAGGCATATCGGACCCGGTTCGATCCCCGCCACCGTCCATCTTTACAGGTTTTTTTTGTGGTTTCCCTCTGTAGTCTAGTCTAATTCTGGGATGATTCCTACAATATAAGCCACGACCGCTTCCTTCTCTCTATCCTTCTCATTACCTAAGAAACATTCATCTCATCATCCCACCATCTCAATGATTGATCCGACGTCAAAAGATCTCAATTAATTATCATTATAGTGCGTCGCTAAAAACCAAATGAAAAAAAATTTACAGGTGAGGATTCTGATTTGATGTCTGATTTAAGATTCGAGGATGTGTGATCCGGGAGGTGAAGGGACATATCGGACCCGGTTCGATCCCCGCCACCGTCCATCTTTACAGGGGTTTTTCGTGGTTTCCCTCTGTATAGTCTAGGCTAATGCCGGGATGGTTCCCACAATATAGGCCACGACCGCTTCCTTCCCACTATCCTTCCCACTACCCATAAAAACCTGCATCTCATCATCCCATCATCTCATTAATCATTCATCCGACGCCAATAGATCTTAGTAATCATTACAGTGCGTCGTTAAAACCCAATCTAAAAAGAAAAAAAAAAAAAAAAAAAAAGATTCGAGGATTCTGATATGAATTTCCAATAAAAAATAAGTGGAGTGAAAAGTGCGGTTCCCTTCTAATCATCATATCACATCACGCGCCACAACAAGTTAATGAATCCAAGCCTTCGCAATGCGAGAAACTCGTATGCCAGGCGCGTCGCCGAATTAAGTCACGTCACATTAAACCGAACATTACTTACAATCATTTTCTTGCAAACACAATTAAGCCTCGGATTGTCACCACGTGGCACGTACGTATTGCACGGGGACGCGTCTTCGAGCAACAAACGTATTAAAAGGCTGGGTAAACTAAGTTAAGGTAATGTCTACCGGTTGCACAGCCGCCGATTGTTTCACTGTGGCGCTGTGGGGTGCTACGTGTTTGCGGTCATAAGAGGAACCCTCTTTAAGAGAGCGTGAGAGAAGATTGAGCGAGGAATCAGTTTTTGGGTGATGACTTCGGAATGTATGAGATATCAGAATCCTAGTGCAGGAAATACACAGATGACTTCGGAATGTATGAGATATCAGAATCCTAGTGCAGGAAATACACAGATGACTTCGGAATGTATGAGATATCAGAATCCTAGTGCAGGAAATACACAGATGACTTCGGAATGTATGAGATATCAGAATCCTAGTGCAGGAAATACACAGATGACTTCGGAATGTATGAGATATCAGAATCCTAGTGCAGGAAATACACAGATGACTTCGGAATGTATGAGATATCAGAATCCTAGTGCAGGAAATACACAGATGACTTCGGAATGTATGAGATATCAGAATCCTAGTGCAGGAAATACACAGATGACTTCGGAATGTATGAGATATCAGAATCCTAGTGCAGGAAATACACAGATGACTTCGGAATGTATGAGATATCAGAATCCTAGTGCAGGAAATACACAGATGATTTCGATGATTATGAAATGATTTGGAGTCAGACATTTTAACATCTTCATAGGTAGGCATATTCCTGACCGTTCAATTTCTGCATTGAAATTTCTGACCGTGATCCTACACATATCGGGATCAAACTTTTCAACAGCCTGAAAGAGAAATTCAAAAACCTGACTGTCTCAAGACAAATGTTCAAAAATAGGATCAAAGACTTTTTAATTGTACATGCCTTTTATATTATTTTTTTTTTTTTAATAACATCGAAACTTGATACAAAATCATTGTTCCCCAATTAATGCTATGGATGAAAGATAGGATCGTTTGGACGGGGCACCACAAGGGCGATCTAACCACCCCATTTTGATTATTTAAAACTAATGGTCTTCAACACCAGGACTGCGCTGTCTGTGACCATAATTTTTCGCAGTAGATAAAAGTCTTTCAGTATAAACACACGAATGTTGATATCTTCCACTTTGAACTAAGTCTCTTGGGCAATGATTAATTACTTCTTTCCCTTGACAGCAGATGTAAAATTGATCATTATACAAAATGCACAAATTAAATTAGTGATAGGCCTATAATGTTATAATTAGGCCTATCGCTCTACTAATTAATGGTCGTGGCCAATTAGTACTTCATCCAAGCATTTGCTTCGAGGACTGTGGGAAACCACGAAAAACCACGTCAGGATGGATAAAATATAATATGATAAAATATGGATGGATAAAAGATGGATAAAATATTTATATTATCGACGAATTCTGTGATGCCAAGTATTGTCAATGTACCTTTTGTTCAATTATCTGATTGAAATTAATCTCCTATTCACAATATTTGACATGTTTATTTTCGTTTCAGTATTATCATTATTATTATTATTTTTATTTTTTTTACCGACTTATTTCTTATACCCGTGACAATACATCTTGTATACTTAAGGGTGAGTGTATGTATTATGTATGTATCACTATAAAATAATAAACATCTATCCATCTATCAATCATAAACGATTGAAAAATGTTATAAAACTTCATTCAAGGGTTCATGAATGGGTTCCAGAATGACAGATGTAATCAAACTAAGTTCTTTTTTTGATCGTTCCAAGATTTCATGAAATATTCTCTGTTCATATATTCGTCTGTAAGTATACATATAAATCGAGTATGTTGAATTACCTATTTCAATTATTCGGACCTGATGTTCCCGCCATCGATTGCACTCGTTTTGTTCTCCAGATAACATACATAGGCTGGAGTCATGACGTAGATTACACTGATTCTGTATAGAAACCTAATCAGAATCTAATCTAATAACGCCTACGTCATGATTCAGAGGAAGAACCGGGTTCTAGAGAACAAATAGATTGTTCATAATTTTCGAAATTGAGACGATAATTTTCAGTTTTCTCTCAAATTGGGGAGGTGAATATCGTCGTCATTCGATGAAATCCAGAATCAGTGTTGTAACGTCCTCAACAATGGCTATCTTGATAATAATAACATCGCTAGTTTGATGCGTGTCTATACTATATTGAATAATTCTGTAAGATGCAGAATGGAATGATAAGCCCAGCGAGGTTTCAATGATTTGTTAGATGAGCGTAGCAAAGATTCCATCCCACTCTTATAGAACTTTTTTTTATAATTTTTTTTCCTCATGTTTTTTTTTTTTTTTTTTTTTTTGTCAGCACTGCACAGGTCACATGGGTAAACTGATCAACATGAAACTTTTTTTGCACAAGCCAACGTTTACAACTTAGAACTGTATAGTTTTTGGAATGAATTGGTTGAATAGATTTTTAGAAATATCATATCAAAGTTTTGAAAAACCCCTTAAGATTCTTTTAAAAAGAAAATTAAAAAAAAAACATCTCCGAAAAAAATAAAATTCTCTCTGAGTGTTCAAACATGAATGATACACATAACCATCATTTTGTGAGCAATTCGAACCAGCCGTTTTGAAGAAAAAATTCAAATAACTGTTTTTATTCATCAAATAATATATGGAAATGAGCCAAGATTCACTGCTTCCTAGATTCGATATTTGCCCAAGAATAACCCATTCTTCATATTCGTCAAGGTGTGTAGACTACCAGAGAAGATAAAGTAGCAATAAAATGAAGGACAAAGTGTGCATGTAGAATACCAGAGTCGATAAAGTGTAGGACTGTTATTATACCTTATTCAGATATCTCGCTCAACTTACAACGCATATTTCGCGTTTGCCCAGTATCCTTTCACGAATGTATACAACATTTCCATTATCATGATATTTTCGCTCAACTAGATTCGCCAAGTTGAAATATAGTAGCATTGGATTGCATGGAGTGTAGGGATTTGATTTCCGTACATTCATAGAATATCATAATAATATAAAAGAAGAAATTTTATGTGTATAAGGCCATACTTGCCTATACATGAATTTGGTTTTAAAATGGTCTGACTTTTGACTGAAAACGGATATGAATGAACGAAAAGTTTAATTGGATTTCATTTCGTTTCAAGTAAAACTTTCGAAACCAGCTGCATGCGAAGTCATTGAATAAAATCAAACCGCCCCCCCCTCCCCTCCCCCTCCCCCTCTCCAACGCCCAGCGAGCGGCTCAGTGCAGCCGAGCGATAACTTAATAAACCAATATTCGACAACATCTGGGGGTGGGAGGGGGTGAATGGTGGGGGGGGAGGAAACCTCGGGGAGTCTAATTGAGTGGCTGAAAAGTTAAAAAGAGTGACGGGCCATCAGAATAATATGTTCCTTCCAGAGGCGCGCTCGCAATGCATACCTTGATTTGGTTCGAACGTTTCCTGGCAATTCCTGGCAATATACCGCGTAAAGCGCGGGGGAATTATAGTTCGACTACCTTGATGAAGTCACTGAGATCTCAAATAGCTCGAATCTGAAACTTTTTTGATAATATACGTGTGGATAACGGAATAAATAACGTTCATGTACGCATTTTGGAATATTGTTGTATGCAGAATGATGTATGTCTACTTTTTTCTCGTGAAATACATCGTGAAATATCAGACATAGAAAAGTTGAATATATAAACCGACAATATCGCAATGGTGAACCATCAAATGAGCATTATGTGTTCATTCATTATTCTTATTCGCCTATTCAGACTTATATTCACGAAATAAGAAAGACGTATAAAAACTGAATAATTTCAAAATGTCGGTAATAACATACTCTAACTGCAACTTTCCTTAAAGAGACACGGCACTGAAAATCACGATTTGTTTTTTATTATTATTATTATTATTATTATTATTATTATTATTATTATTATTATTCATTTGAGAGTACAATAGTGTAACTCGTGCACGGTGGCACAGAACCTCAAATTAAAGAACTAAATTACAGAACCTTAAGAAGTTTTGCCTCGTTTGGAGACCTCTGTCACAATATCAAACGTGAAGATGTCATATTTCAAGCCATTGTAGTGAATGAAGATTAAACATTTGTATTGCCTGTAACTCCTTTCAGTATTTTCATACGCATGCGATATTGAAAATCGTTACTCCTTTTCAGCTGTCATACTTGAAGAACTGATTTTTGTAATGTGAATCAAATGTGATATTTTTGATAATGAATGTGGAGCACATTCTCAATTCAAGTCATAGTGTCCTTTAAATACATTTTCAAATTGAGTTATTTTGTCCAAAACTGAGAAGAAAAATATTTGCGAAGATCCAGTTTTGAAAAAAAAATATTTTGGGATAAACTCCAGAATGGCTCCCCATTTATTTTGTATACATTTGTGCAGAATGATATGAAAGAATACCAACTTCAAAAATATGAGAAGTGTGAGAGGAGTAGTAGGCATACTGAAAAAAAAAAAATCTATTGGAAAAATTGAAAAAAAATTGCCCACATTTTTTCAATTTTTTTTCCAAATATTTCGTTTTGATCAAAAATACATCATGTTCGAAAATTTCATCACCTTTTAACCCTTATCTGGGAAGATAGGAATTTCAGTGGCTTTTGCCCCCTTAATTATACACAGTTAGATGCGTTCGTAAACCTTGACCTTAAAAATCGTAATGATATTAAAATACTAGAGCTGGACAAATATGATCGTGATATTTGTATTTTTCAAGTTGGTAGATGACCTTCTGCTTTCGCGGATACAAATCCAATGATGCGGCACTTCCACGGTTGATTCTATCAAACCCGGCACCTCCACCAGTATATCGAGTATTACGTTGGTTTTATGTTGGATCCGAGAGAAAAGCTCGTCATATCACACGGCTATCACGTGTCCCTCAGTACACCTTGGCACTATGATTCCGGACTCTGCATTACAATTATTACTAGGCAAACGCAACATAGGCGTTGTAAGATGAGCGAGATATCTGAATAAGGTATAATAGTCGCTAAAGTAGTTCTACCCTTGCTACTTTATCGACTCTGGTATTCTACACACCTTAATGCATATGAAGGAGACTTAATTGTTGGGAAAATATCGGATCGAGAAGGCAGTGAAACTCGGCAACCTGGATCTGCTTCAATTTCTATAATATATTTGGTGAACAAGGGTGAGCGAGCTCACCCTTGAACGCCCTTATATAGAAAATTGAACCTTAAATTGATTGCTTCTATTGACAGAAAACCTTAAATGGATTCTTCTGTGAAAATAAATTCTGAAATTGATTGCTTCTATCGAAAGAAATCTTGAATACATTGCTTCTATTTACAAAGAAACGTTACATGATTTCTTCTATAAACAGAGAATCCTGAATTAAATTCTCTTATCAACAGAGTGGAGTACTTTTGATATTTTGCTTATAGGCGTAATAATCTAAAACTTCAATTAAATGCTTTTTTCATGTTGCCCAACGACCCCACCAACTGCTAGGTTATAGAGGGTACGAATGAGTGAGTGATAAGGAAACAGTGAGGTGATGATGGATGAGAGGACATTTGAAAAAAACCCATACTTTACGCAGGATTTGAACCTGCGGCCCTGGAACCAGAAGCAGATGCGCTACCTCTAGACCAAGGAGGGTGGTTCAATTGCTTCTGTTGACAGAAAACTTTCAATATATATATTAATATATATATATATATATATATATATATATATATATATATATATATATACTCATATATATATATATATATATATATATATATATATATATATATATATATATATATATATATATATATATATATATATACATATATATATATATACATATATATATATATATATATATATATATATATATATATATTTATGTATATATATATATATATATATATATATATATATATATATATATATATATATATATATATATATATATATATATATAGGCCTATATGTATATATATATATATATATATATATATATATATATATATATATATATATATATATATGTATATATATATATATGTATATATATATATATATATATATATATATATATATATAAATATATATATATATATATATATATATATATATATATATAAATATATATATATATATATATATATTTATATATATATATATATATATATATATATATATATATATATATATATATATATATATATGAATTTATATATATATATGTATATATATTTATATATATATATATATATATATATATATATATATATATATATATTTATATATATATATATATATATATATATATATATATATATATATATATATATATGAATTTATATATATATATATGTATATATATTTATATATATATATATATATATATATATATATATATATATATATATATATATATATATATATATATGTATATATATAAATATATAAATATATATATATGAATATATATTACTTCTGGTGCATTGTTTCAGTAGGATAAAACCTTGTATTACAACCTCGTATTGTTTACAGAAACCTAAAAAAAAGTACAAGAGCAATTTTGTATGTATGCAGTGTTGAATTCAGAGATTTTGTTGCGGGGTGGCCTTTGTGTTTCCCGGGGGGGCAATGGAAAACCGAAATACAAGTTTCTGAAAGAATACACTATGTATCTAGTGCTCAATGTTTTTATCCCGGGGGGGCAAATGACATCCTGCGGGGGGGGGGGCAAAGTCCCCCCGCAGGTATGCCTGAATTCAACACTGTATATGTAAATGTATAATTTTGTCGTGTACCACACATTGTGTTGATAGTCAACATGCATATTATTTTCTAAACATGAATAATTGGCCTAAAGTCCATTCATATAAGCGTGTTAGTGATGCAACGATTCAACTTGAACCACACGATACACAAAATTACAAAATACACAAAATGATTTCACAATGAATTTTTTTCTATTTTTCGTTATTTTTTCGATTTTTTATTTTTCTCCGATTTTTCGTATTTTTTCTTACTTTTCGTGCTTTATTTGATTTTTCTCGATTTTTTTTCCCGTGATTTTTTTTCCAAGTGTAGTCCTTATACCTGATTTTTTCAGTTTTTATCTCTCGGGACTCAAATTCATTTTCTATAGCAGCTGTTTATTCTTCTTCAGTTTTTTAACTGGCCTTAAACTGTACCCAAAGTTTCCGATGGTTCATTAGTGGCCGAGATTTAATCGTCGATACAACGGTATTCTTCTTTTCTAAAAGTTATTATTTCAGTCTCTTCCGGTTAAACATGATTAATTGACCAATCTCGCACATACAATCGATCTGGTATATTTATTCAAACACATCTTTGAAATATCATTGGAATATGACGTGAAGATTTTTAAAAATAATTAAAACTTGAAAAATTCGTGTAAAATTACCTTACTTCCGGTTTTCAAAAGCAACTTCCGGTTGAAAGATCCAAGTCACAATTTCACATGAGTTCACATAATCCCTAAAATTCAGACACATCGGACGATTTGTCGATACGACAGTATTCTTCATTTATGAAAGTTATTATTCCAATCTTTTCCGGTTGAAAACGATTAATTGACAAATCTCGCACACACGATCGATCTGGTATATTCATACATACATATTTTCGAAATGTCATCGAAATAATGTCGTGAAATGATTTAACAAAATCATACAAACTTGAAGAGAGAGTTTAATATGACCTTATTTCCTGTTTTCAAAAGCAACTTGCGCTTAAAAATTGGAAAGACACAATTTCATATGAGTTCACATAATCCTGAAAAAATTAGACAAATCGGACGATTCGTTTGGCCCTTAGCCAAGTTCTTAGCTGACGACGAAAGGAGGAGGAGGGTGAAACGGAAAAAGTAGTCTTTTCACAGTGCTATAACTTCCAGACGTTTGTTCAGATATATATATTCAATTGTCGTGTTGATTATGGCGCCTCATTCCATTACAACAAAGTAGAGGTATCTAGGTTGTTAGTTCCGGAGATACAGTATGTTAAAAACCGCCTGGAAATACTTCGTGTAAACTGTGTAAGCGTGTAGCTGAGACTTCGCACAGACTTGGCTCTCGTCGATCTATCGCTCGACTGGATGAACTCACATGTATTTTCTATGAATCCTGCCACTTATTCACCTACCTTCACCAACCAGGAATCATAGTTCAAAAACTGCTCAAACAACAATCAGACTGGCCAGATAGGTTAGCACCTAGAACCAAGAAGAAGAAGAAGAAGAAAAACTTTCAAGAAGAGGAACTTTCTGTTTGCACTGTCACTGTCAGTTATTAGGTTTAACCAACCACCTCAAATTCAATGGTTAAACTACATTAGTTTTTTTACTGATGTAAAGGGCACGAATGGTAAGGGTTAAGTAGGGTAAGGTTTTGTATTGAATGTACAACTAGAGAAGCCATTGCGGCTTAACCCCGCCGCACAAATGAAGACTCATTGTTATTATTATTATTATTATTGTAATTTTAGGGTTCGTGCCCTGCCCTACTAACCCTAACAATCGTCAACCATCCACCACCTAACATATAACCCTCAAAACATAGGTTAAAGACACGGCATATTTACCGGAATCTCATTTCTCCATTATTTAATAGTATAGGCCTAGGCCTAGTCCTACCTTGTTGAAACAGGGCGAGTGCCCAACAACTAAGGGAGTCGAGTCAGACAGTTTGTTTCTTGCTCAAATAGACCTAGAGACCCAGGCTAACATTGGTTAACATTAAATTCAGGTCAGGTTCATGATTGAATAGGCCTACACCTTACAAGTCACCACATCAATCTGCCCATTTAATAAATTATCAGGTTATGTTTTTAGTTTAAGGCACTGAGTTTGTATTATAAACTCCATTGTTGAAGTTTGTTGATGATGGCCAAGGCCAAGGGGTTAGGTAGGGCTTTGGCATTCATTTTATAACCATACTTAATAAAATCACGGTGTGAGATAATTTTTGTGTCGAGTGGATGAAGCTGCAGTTTTACGGTTCAAACCTTTCGCGTCCCAACCCTAACCATCCCGTAAGAACCCTGCAGATCGGCAGTATCTTTCACGAATAATTGACTGCTATTTTAAGTACCGGTAGGTGTAATCATACCTTAGGCCTAGATCTACAGAGGAAAATTCCTTGAAACCATTGTTGAATGGTATTTAAATATGGGCCT
This sequence comes from Brachyptera risi, assembly GCA_964007535.1. NCBI lineage: Eukaryota > Metazoa > Arthropoda > Insecta > Plecoptera > Taeniopterygidae > Brachyptera > Brachyptera risi. Next base: position 10,314,591 of record OZ023326.1, read on the forward strand.
ATATTACAAGAATTAAATTACAAATTGAACCCAATAATTGATCAAAGTGGCTATTCCCACTACCCACAACCGGGTAGTGGCAATAGCAGTACCCGCGCTGTGCGGCTATTCCCACTACCCGGTCGTGGGTAGTGAGAAAATTCCCACCGCACGACCCATTATATCCCTCGTCACGGCCAAAATTCCCTGTCAAACTTGACAACACCGCGCTGATTTCATAGGCGGGAAAGCTCGACCCAGACGGCTTCAGGAGAGAGAGAGAGAGAGAGAGAGAGAAAGAGAAAGAGTGTGAGAGAAAGAGAGAGAGAGAAAAGAAGATGGAGAGAGAGAGAGTGTGAGAGAAAGAGAGAGAGAGAGAGAGATATAGAGAGAGTGTGTGAGAGAAAGAGAGAGAGAAAAAGTGTGTGAGAGAGAGAGAGATAGAGAGAGAGAGAGTGTGTGTCAGAGATAGAGAGTGTGAGAGAGAGAGAAAGAGTGAGAGATAGAGAGAGTGTGAGAGAGAGAGAGAGAGAGAGAGAGAGAGTGTGTGTATGTCAGAGAGTGAGAGAGAGAGAGAGTGAGTGACTGAGAGTGAGAGAAAGAGAGAGTGTATGTGTCAGAGAGAGAGAGAGTTGTTCTACGGCGATGCCAAAACTTTTGGACGGAGGGAATTCTGAGGGAAATGTACGTGTCAATAGCTGCACAGCTCGGATGCTGCTATTCCCACTACCCGGTAGTGGATAGTGGGTAGTGGCAATAGCAGTATCCATGCTGTGTGGCTATTCCCACTACCCGGTCGTGGGTAGTGGCACGACCGGGTAGTGGGAATAGCAGTATCAATAATTGATGGCCTAGAATGGCCTATAGATGGAACGAGGTATTAGTCACATTATAGTATAATAGTAGGCTACAACAATTTCATGATGACTTGATCAATTTGATCACCTAGGCCTACTCATCTAGTATAAGCAATAATGAATCTTGACGCTTTATTTCAATGAGAGAATTCATAAATCATTATGGTATTGGTGGAATGATATTTTACCAAGACCCGGTTTTAACCGATAGTAGTGGATTAACTTGATATCACTCTTGGTTATGTATGTTTTTTTTGTACCTCGAGTAATAGTTGGAGCCTACATAATGATTCTGTAACTACGAGTTCATAAAACCGGCTCTGACTGATGTAAATTATTTCAAGGTAAGCTGTTGGTTCTGTAAACTGCTGTTGTAAGTTTTACCGTAAGTTTACTGTAATTTTTTTTTTTTTACTGTCAGTAACGTTTACTAAGGGTATTTTGTCAGATAAACCAACTATTGCAAAGTATTCAGGAATGGTAACAACAGTCTTGTATATCGTGAATCGTCTCTTCCGTAGCTCTTAACTTCTTCCGGCTCCATCAAGTTGGCTCCACCCAATTTGAATTTCTTAAAAATTATTGAACAGGCATTTTGAGCTCGTTTTGAGCTGAATTGTGCCGCCGACTAATCGTTTTGAGCTCATCCCCTAGCCGAGATATTTCAACTTATTGTGGGCAGAACCAAGTTGACGGGTGGCTTCGCCCAACTTGAGGAACAGCGTTAACGTGACCCATCGTTTCTGAAAATCTTTCTCTCGGAAAATCACACATCACCAATTCTAAATCTTTCATCATGAGATCTAAAGGCCTACCACAAAATATATGTGAATTTTCAGAATTTGTCCTGACATTGGAGGAGCTGCGTGAACTTGACCCCTCATGTTTTGAAAATTGATTTTCTCGTAAAATTACTCAGCACAAACTCTGAAAGTCTTGGCATGAAATCTGAAGGCCTATAGCAAAAACTCCGGACAAATTTTCAGAATTTGTGCTGATAGAGGAAGGGAGGAGGCGGGTTCACGGACCTAAAATATCTTGGTTAGGAGATGAGCTCAAACAGATGATTACCATGTCAACTTGGCTCTGCCCACAAAAAGTTGATATATCTCGGTCAGGAGATGAGCTCAGAAGGATTGAAGGGCAGCACAATTCAGCTCAAAACGAGCTCAAAACGATGGTCTTCGTCCGGTTTCGATCTGACGAGTTGACCTAAACCCCCATCTGATTAACACGTCAACTTGGCTCCACCCACAAGAAGGTAAAATATCTCGGTCAGGAGATGAGCTCAGAAGGAATGGAGCTCAATTCAGCTCAAAACGACAGTTTTTGTCCGGTTCTGATCCGAAGAGTTGAGCGGAGCCACCCGTCAACTTGGCTCCGACCACAATAAATTAAAATATCTTGATTAGGGGATGAGCTCAAAACGATTAGAAGGCAGCACAACTCAGCTCAAAACGAGCTCAATTGATTAATTTTTAGGAATTCGAATCGGGCATAGCCAACTCAACAGCTAGAACAACGTCTTCCGAAACAAAGTCTTCAGTTATGAAACAATTTCACATTATTTATATCTGAATAACTGATCATCCCGAGTTGAAGGTGAGCAGTCAAGGAGTAATTGAAGTCATGATAGGGTTAGGCCTATCATATTCACCAATATAAAAATGAGGACAATTCATATTTCAGACCATCCTGACTTGGCTTTTCGTGGCATCCCACAGTTCTCGAAGCAAATGCTTGGATGAAGTAGGCCTACTAATTGACTACGACCTTTAATTAGTAGAGTGATAGGCCCAATTATAACTGTTTAAGCCCATCTCTCATTTTTTACTATTTTGTATTATGATAAACTTCACATTGCTGTCAATGGGAAAAAGTGATCATTGCCCAAGAGACTTAGGCCTAGTTCAAAGTGGAAGATATCAACATTCGTGTGTTCTGTTTACTCTTATTACCAATGCTAGAAATGTATGGACGGATATATATCACAGGAATGGTTTTTACTTACACAGTAATGTGAAAAATTATGGTCACAGACAGCGTAGTTCTGATGTAGAAGCTAATTGGTTTTAAATAATTAACATGGGGTGGTAAGATCGCCCTTGTGGTACCCCGTCCAAACGATCCTACCTTTCATCCATAGCCTTGATTGGGGAGCAATGATTCTGTATCAAATTTTGATGGTATTGAAAAAAATAAATAATAATCATAATAATAATTTATATTACGCACCGGTAATTTAACTTTGTTAAAGCATACGGCACGCCCTAGCTGTCATAAGCCATAATGTTCCTGTCTGCGTCACCTGGATGTCACTTGCAGCAAGGGCTAGCAAACAATTTACCCCAGTAGAGCTCTAGATTCAAATACAAATATGATGAACATCATGATGTATACTTCGTAGTGTTTTTCATTGCTGGTATGTAGTAAGAGATGAGGGAGGCCCAGGAGTATTCTAGGTGGGAACGGTCTATCGTGGCACTTCAACCTTCACTCAACTCGGCAGACATCTCTTCCAAATGGACCGAGACAACTTCATCGCTTGACTGAAATCACACCATTTCATTGGAATAACTTGTACTTGGAGTCACAAAAGTTTTTATCCAAGAAATCATATATATCATAACAGTTGTCCAAGCTTGCTAAGCTGAACCATTGAATTTCAATGGCTAAACTCATAGCCACAAGGTTATAGGGTCAGTGGTAATTAATATGATAATGCCCGTACGTGTACCCACAAGTACAAGCGTAGGCTAGTTGATATTCTCAATGTATTGTACTATTGAATAGTTGTGAATCGATTCAAGACTAAGTAGATTTGTTCACAATATTAAACCGGTACATATTTTAGTGAAAATGGGTGAGCTGGCCTATGTGTTCTAATTTTGCTGTACAGCTCAAATTATTATTTCAAGAGTCAAATTATATTACTTAGGTGCCTAGGCCAACTAGCATATTTAAAAAAAAATTGTAAAATCTTAGCTTCAATTGCACGATATTTGTACCAGATTCAATTATGAATATCTCCAAGGAAGGTATTATGAGTAGAAATTTTGCTGTGGACCTAATAATCAGTTTGAGCAATACCGAGTATTAGGTTAATGCTGTTTGCCATGCAGATTACAGTAATATCACATTTTATTGTGGGCCCTAGCATTGCTTTCTGTGTGGCACTGCCAAAGTTTTGTCTTAGGCTCCTGTATTTTTCTGTGGTTTCCTACCATTAATTATTGTCAATTACTCTACATGTTTCTTTCTGTAGAATGGTAATCCATGCCAGTGTTGAGCAAATGTTAGGCCTAGTTATTATCGGATGCAGCAGAACTCAATTGGTTGAGATGTCTTCATCTTGACTGGTCTATTTTGCCTTCCAGTTTTTCTCATCTTCTAAGCCTTCTCCCTTTGCCACTTTTCGTTTTTTTTCAACCATAATAATGTAAAGTGAAAACAATTGAATGCTATGTTGAAAATATCTGTGAACGCCTAGGATCAGTCTTTTTCAGAACATCCAGTCCATGGAATAAATAAGCAAAATCTATCGGCCAATATTGCACAGTTTATATTACTTGCCCCAGATGTGGCCTACGCCATTGTGGTGCAGTTAACTCGTGAATCACCTTATTTTATGATAATTTGCTGGTAGTTTTGCATGTTGATGTATACAAGTGATAGATGTAATGCAATTTGTGAATCCAGCTCTTCCCAACTGCATAAAGCAATGTTGGAATCAATTTCATTTGAATTGGCCAATCTGAACTTTAAATACATTGTAAAAGCTAGTTAAGAGCCAGACTGCTATATTTACCAATTGATAACTGGATAATCAGTTATCATCTACGAGAAAGATCAGAAGCAATGCATCGAGACCCGTGGCCAAGTGGTAACACACTAAACCATCATTCGGGAGACTGGGGTTCGATTCCTGCCATGGTCGATCATCCTGAGAGGAGTTTTTCGTGGTTTCCCTCTGGCGTTCAGGTTGATACTGGGATGGCTCCTTAACAGGCCACGACCGACTCCTTCCCACCATCCAAAACACCTGATGAAATAACCTTCCATCTCATTCATCATCCACCGACGCCAATAGATCGTAGCCATCAATATAGTGCGTCGTTAAGACCCAATGTAAAAAAAAGCAATGCAATTATACAACTATGTTCTATACATTGCAATATGAGCCTAATATGTACGATTTGATTTGAAATTGCGAATCTCAGAAATGTACACGACAGCGCATGTCATGGCTAAACATGTTTGGATAGATAATATTTCACATGTAAGCCTATATAGGCCTACTACTTGCACGTAGTAGAGGGGAATATGTCAAGCTTTGTTGAGCTTTCTAGTTTTTATGGTCACTAGAGAAGATGATAGAGAAATAAGATGATAATTACCTGAATAATAAATGCTGACGTAGGCCTAAATCTTGCCCTCGGAACTGGCTAGAATTTGACGACATTTACACGTAGTTTCGGCAATTCATCGTAAAGGTAATGCCACTAGAGCTGCTTCCATCATGGTGAAAATGGTCTGATTTTAAAAGGATAGGAAATATGCCATGTTGCTCATCTTGTTACGTAATCGATAGTCATTTTCATTAGTCATTAGTCATAGATATTCTGTTTATCCAAAGTAAAAAATTAAATTTCAGAAGATGTCAGTAGCCTACGATGTAGGTATTGGTCGATCAAAATTGAACGCTGTCATCTTCAAAAGGTTTAAAATGGTTGAATAATTATCAGTGTATATACTTACAGTTCACCAATACTGACCGTAAATTAACGTAAGGAAACTCATTCTTATGATAACTCTAAAAAAAGATGGTATTGGACAGATGATTAACAAATTAATGGTAGCAATATCTTCAAAAACTAAGTCAAAGAAGCCTAGCCTATGAATGCATAATATGTAATCTCCAATACAACTTCAATTATGTCATATAATATTTGGCACTGATACTTTCCTTGAAGTTGGCTTGTACAGAACTGCTTGTCAATGTTGACTGAATTGAAAAAAGGGTTGTTTTGTCACTCAAATTACTGATAAATCAGATTAAAACCAGAAGATGATATAAACACATCCGTTGTTTATAACATGTTACCATGGTTACGAGAAAACCAAAAGTGGGTGCTACCCACATTTTTTCCGGTTTTTATTTAATTATAAAATATTTAGGCCACGTGGACAAAAGTTATTATCGTATGGCCATAGATTATAACTAATTACAACTTTTAAGCGCTTAAATTTCCAATTTACGTGGAAAACCAGCGATTCTATTAACGCGCAAGCAAAAGTCTACGCCATGGCAAAAAGTGGGCGTGGCCAAAGCAGTTTTCCTTTAATTCATTAATTAGAAAATATACAGGCTATGTGGACAAGTTTTATTACTACGTAGTTGAAGATTGTAAAAATTTGCATAATCCAAGCTCAATAATTTTCAATTTACGTAGAAATTCAGCGATTCTACGCGACGAATAGGTTTTTTCGGTCCCTTTTGAATCAAACATATAAGTGTGTTTCCACAGTGTGGTGAACACGCTGAAAACATGGAAAGTCCATAATTTTCGACCGGGCCTATTGAATATCTCTCTTATGGGGAATAACATGTAACGCTTTTTTGAGCTAGGAACGTAGAAGAACTAAGATAGGTAGAGAAAAAGTGTTCCCACAAAATATCTGCGCTCGAATGTCATCTTTCGTCTGATATGTATAACATAGCTACTTATTTTCGCCATATGATTTCAATTGATCAACTCGCATGGCGTGTGGCTTTATTGTTGCAGATTTTCTAGTTTTAGTACAAGGGCTCACATTATAAAATAAACCCGCCTACATTCCACTCTGAATGATTGCATTTTAGAATGAGTATCTGTGTTAAAAGCAGGTAATAAATTCTCCCGTTAGGTATGTTCAGCATAATGAATAGGCAAGGGTCGAAACATGATTTGCTAGACTGATGACAGACTATCCTCTACAGGGAGGGAGAGAGTTGAGTATGACGTCAGAACCTTTTCCCCCGCCACGTTAGATTAGGCACTTCGCTGGGGGTGAGGTTCGAAGCTCTTGACGGGATGGTAGCCGAAAGGGTCTATTACCTGCGCCGGAAGGAACAATAGAAGTCGAATTGTCATTATAGAAATAAATTAAAATCACCGTCGAAGAATCAAGATGATTATATACGGAAGATATGCATTGAAAATGAAAATCTAAACAATTTACTTTTTTATTGGAAAAAATCCACTCATATGTGACCGAAATACGTCGAAATGTATACGAAACGTCCCACAAACATATCGACGTATCTCGGCCGCATATGAGTGGATTTTTTACAATAAAGAAGTAAATTGCTTAGATTTTCATTTCCAATGCATATCTTCGGTATATAACAATCTTGATTCTTCGACAACGATTTTAATTTATTTCTATAATGGTTATTCAACTTCTATTGTTCCTTCCGGCGCAGGTAATAGACCCTTTCGGCTACGATACGGTCAAGAGCTTCGAACATCACCCCCAGCGAAGTGCTTAGTGTAGGACCACGTTGCGGGAAAAAAAGCTCCGACGACTGATGTCAGTCTCAACTCTATTCACTGACACTTAGGACACTTAGGCGATAAAAGTTGTTTAATTTATAAATTATGTCACTTCGGGGCAATTGTGAAAATGAATTATGACTAAAAGATGATTCACATACTAAAAATATAAATCCGCTATTTTAAAGCATTTTTTGTGTCCACACATTTTTCATCCGATTTCACCAAAGTGTCCCCCCGTCTCGCCAAAGTGTCTGTCCCCCCCCCCCCCCGTTTCACCAAAGTGTCCGGTTTTGAAGTAGGCCTATGTTAAAAGCATATACTTGCCCATCATGAAGATGTCGATATATATATATATATATATATATATATATATATATATATATATATATATATATATATTTATGATATCCAATTTAATATGATTGTGAGCAATTTAATTGCATGTTTTTTATTTTGGAGGAATGAAATGCTCAAAGAATGGATTGTTGAAAACATTGTTCTTGTGTCAAGTTTTGAAGTTTCTACCCTGAAATTTGAAAGAATCAGAATAGATTGAATTGAATTGGAATATCTGATAATTTGGCGGATGACTATTCAAAAACATTAAAAACATTAAATTAAATTGGAAATATAAAACATATTATTGAGTTAGAAATTTTAATCAAGGATGCCCTTCATCTTTCTACTGATTCCCTATTCTATGGTAATTAAAATTGCAAGTTCTACACCTCAGAGAATTGTGTTTATAGGCCTATAATGATGTTGCAATTAGGACAGTTATCAATATTTACGTAACATTTCTTCGTGGGGAAAATTAATTGTGTTGGTTAAATGCAGGTCTTTGCTCTAGTTTTTGAGAATTTGAATTCAATAATTATCAATGTTTACAAAATTGCAAAAGCAGAAATGTTACGAAACTTAAAATTGAAATATTGAAAATTGATAGAGAAATGAAAAATAACAAATAATCTGATGGTTTCAATACAGAACATTTTCCCAACATGACCTGTAATTTAATTTGAATCTGTGGAGTTTCAAGTTTTTTAATAATTATATTGTGTCTCTTTCCATTCCATGTATAGGCCTAAGCACTCCATATACTACTGGTATAACCTTCTATGGCGTTTTTTCCTTTCCCATTTATGGCGTTTTGTCCTTTGAACCCGTGTTAATCAATGCTAACTAGGAAAACGCTATAAGTACGCGTTGATGGACGAGCGATGTTGAAAAAAGTGTTAAAAGGGTCACTTTTCATTTTTTCTCTTCAAAATGGCTGAGCTGGAAAAATTGAAAATTTCTAAAATGATAGACAATTGCGTTCTACATATCCAGTACATTTTTCTTTTTTAATTTCTTTTCTTCTCTAATAAGCCTTTGACCATGTAAAATTGGCCGTCGCCCATGTGTCCGTCGCCTAAATGTCCAATGATCAAAGTGGATTAAAGTAGATCGCCCAAGTGTCCGTCGCCTAAACGTCTCTCGCCTAAGTGTCCGTATACCCTCCCTGACATGGACATTAGTCTCGATTAGTCTATAGCTGAATTTAAATAATAACATAGTAAGAATAGTAGGCCTAACCATAATAATCATAATAATATAATGAGTAATAACAGATATAATCTGAGAAATACATGTTTTAAGACTTCAAGGCGATACTAATTCAATCATTTCTTCTACAGACAAGAACCGAAAGGGTCGCTTCCCTCTCTATGCTTCAATCGATTGATTGATGGGTTGATAAGTTGTAAAACAACATATTTCTCAAACCAGATTGTATGAAGGTTCGCTTCTTGCGAAGCGAGTTTGTGGTTTATCTAATTATTGTTAATTTGTTATTACTTTATAACTTTCAAAATCCAAGCATCACATACACAGAATATTATTTACAATTATACGAGGATAATATTAAGATTTGATTTGGGGCTTATTCACTGTAAAATAGTAAGTATTCGAATATGAACACTTGATTATTCGCCGTGTAATAATAATAATAATACCGTGATTACTGCATTTGTCATTTGTGTAAATATAGGTCTACACTTGGAATACTGCTCAAGTGTTGTTATACTAATTAATGACTACTAGCACTAATCAGCGCCAAGTTAGGGTCAATAGGGTCATTGCGTGCTAGAACGAGAGGATTGATATATCAAATATCAATCGCAGTTTATTTTTATTGCGCGCCAAACACGGCTAGCAGATTGCTCGCAGCGGCGATGTGCTATGGTCCGCTGCCAGTCGAGAGTGAGTAGTTTTAGGAGAAAACCGCTCGCTTCGGAGGGCGCTACCAGCTAGTCTGTCGACCCAAGAATCGACACTAGCTCTACCTATAAATTTCTCGACTAGATGGGCCGAACCCTCAAACTGGCTTGGCGCAGAGGCTCCCATATACGTGTCCTATCTTCAACCTTACAAAATCAATGACCATAGGCCTGTACATGTAGGGTACCGTACCACCCTTGGGTTGCATAACTGATACACCGAAAATATGGTGAATTGAGAAAAACGTAGGCCTACACTGAAAATCCAATAGGCCTACACCGTAAGCATTATTTCAGATGATGACTGAATAGGGAGGCTACGATATTGCATTTGAATAGTGTGAGACTATCCTTTTCTCCCCACAATAATATACTAGCCATCATGCATGAAAATATTTTTCTTGCGGTGTACGAGATTTTCGGTTCAAGTTAGCTAAACCTAACTCAACTTGACTCTAACATCAGATCCCAGTCTGTGTATGACAGTTCAGTGTACTAGCAACTAATAACCTCAGCAACGTACCTGCTTCAACTCTGGCAACGTATGCCTCATTTTCAATAGGGAAGGATATGAACTGGAGGGAGTGTTGAACCAATGCGTTGCTAATGTCACACAAAACTCGCGAGCAACTGGCTTGACTTATGCCTGTTACATCGCCCATAACGAGCTGGAACGTTCCAGACGCGTAGAATCGCAATGCAGTAAGAACTTGCGTCGGTCTGGTCAAATGGCCTTCCAAAATGCTGCACAGTTCCAAGACGATATGTCTTGGAAACCTGTACCGTTTAATCAGATGGTCATCCGACACATTTAATGAATCCAGCCTATCTTTGAATACTCTGCCAGGTCTAACAATGATAGGCCCCTCCTGATTAGGCCTCGGCCTAGCCTCATCCAGAATTGGGAAAAGCCCAGCATTGAACATTGTAATATAATTAGTAGGAAATAGGCCTAGGCCTATTATAACTGTATATATAATTAGTGTTTTAGTGGTTATATTAGTAATCATAAGTTACATTTCAGCTAGGTAGGCATATAGGCCTAGTAATAGTGGTACACTCTTTGACAGGTTAGGCTAGAGTAGACAGACAAGGTGAGTGGTCAGAGGTGACACTGACAGTTGCACCCGCTAGGCCTAGGCCTAGTCGAGATCAAGCAAAACGTTGAGGTTAGATGTACAACCGGATTTATAAAATACGTAAATCAAATTGCGCGGTATTTAAAAATATCCTTACCGTGTTTTGGTGGGTAGAATTTACATTTTCTGTCAAATTCAGCCATAAAATCATTGTAAATTGATATTCAAAGTCAAGAGGTGATCACTTACTAGGGCCTAGGCCTACCAGTCAATTTTTTAGGTACTTCTCTCTGGACAATAGATGAAAGAACAGCTATTAGGATCTCAGACACTTGCTAGGGATTGGTGGGACGATCAAATATTTCTTCATGAGTTTGGATTAGGACAAAATATGGTATTATCTCGAAAGAAGTTCGTAACTTTGAGCCAAATCAAAGTTATGACCTTGTGTGAATTCGGGCCCAGAAGATAATATGAACACATCCGTTGTTTATAAAATGTTACCATGGTTTTCAGAGGGCCAAACCAAAGAGGTTAGTATTTTAACCTCCTTGACCAAAAATGGGGTATACTCAATCTTTTTTCGGTTTTTATTTAATTATAAAATATTAAGGCTACGTGGACAAAAGTTATTATCGTAACGCGGTAGATTATAACCAATTACAACTTGAAAGCGCTTAAATTTCTAATTTACGTGGAAAACCAGCGATTCTATTAACGCGCAAAATATGGTATAAAAGTCCACGCCATTCCAAGGTCGATAGAGTTTTTTTCTTTATTTCGTTGATTTGAAAATATACAGGCTATGTGGACAAGTTTCATTACTACGTATTCGAAGATTGTAAAAAAATACATAATCCAAGCTCGATAATTTTCAATTTACGTAGAAATTCAGCGATTCTACGCGACGAATAGATTTTTTCGGTCCCTTTTGAATCAAACGTATAAGTGTGTTTCCACAGTGTGGTGAACACGCTAAAAACAGTCAATTTAATTTTTTTCTTCAAAACGGCTGGTTCGAATTGCATATAAAATGGTGATGAAGTGTATAATTCATGTACACAAATTCAGAGGGAATGTCATCTCATTTGAAAAGATTTTATTTTTCAACATTTTCCACCCAGCCTTATCTTATGTGGTTTTTAGAAACTTTGAGATGATATTTCTCAAAATCAGTTCGACCGATTCATTCCAAAAACTATTCAGTTCTGAGTTGGATGAGTTAGCGTGTGGAAAAAAGTTTCTTGTCGATCAGTCAACCCCTGCAACCTGTGCAGTGCCCACAAAATAAAACACACTCACTTAGACAATACCCTTATAAGAGTGGTATGGAATCTTCGCTAAAGCTCATCTAACAATGAGTATTTTAAATAATTGGAATACTGAAATATTCAAACAATGGTGGTGACGTAATTTCTCATGTCGATTGTTTTGGCATGTTTATGTGGAGGTACCTACCTAGATAGAGGGAATCTAGATATAAGATCACCTGCGATTTACACTCGATATAATTTACCAGAATATCGAGTGCTTTGGTACCGCTCTTCATCATATGGGTATATCCCGGTAACATGTATTCATATACATGCACTGATTTTATAGAGTACGTAGGTCATAATCTGACCCGACTCTCCGAAAACAAACTGACTGAAGAATGAATTGACCGATGATGAATTCAATCCATTACCATATATATACTTCATCACTTTTTTCTCACTCTCAAAAAAATGTTTTGTTTTACAAAATCAAATTTTGTACCAAACTTTGGACGCCCCTGGAAGCCAAACCCACCGTTTTTTGAGCATTAAACAAGCAAAAATGGAAAGAGCGTGAAAAATCCTATTAGAAACTATTCTCAAACCTTCTGCCGTCAAGGGGAGGATGGGGGTATATGTTGGCTCAAAGTCTAATTTACTTCATATCTCTAAGAGATAGTGAACCAATTGGGCCTGTCCAAATGTTTTTTTTTCATTCAGTCTGAAAATGGAGAGACTGATCACTCTCCGGTGGTCACTTTTCCGAACCGTTTCATTTCCGCTGTATATCCAACATTTTTTCAGGTGACTTTTTCGGCCACTTCATTTTTGACGTATTTATTTTTCGGATAGCTTATATCGGACTTTTTCGGACACTACATTTGGCGGACAGTTCATTTTCTTCGTATAGTTCATCATTCTCATATAGGTGAAACACTCCTCAGTCTAGATTACTGCCCGTCATGTCGTGTCAAAACCCAATCAAATTTGAGACAAGAGCTATACTCGGTCTGAAACCAACGGGCTGGTAATAAAACGCTTTCCGTCATTCAGTTGCGTGAAACGGCCTGGCCTTCTTACGCAACCAATCAGCTAATGCATGTGATGTTGATGCTTATAGATTTATTAGAATCATGTGGACATAAGAAAATTGAGAGAAAATTGTCTTATTACGTGAATTGATATGATTATCTTGTGTTGGAGCTTGTTTGCTGTTTGATCATGCACCCCGTGTTAAGTGTGGGTGATGGTTTGTGTCAATATTTGTTTACTAAACGTGAGTACGAATATTGGTCGTATGGAGGTGTCCTGATGGAAGATGGTCCAAGTATCAAGTTTACGGTTGAATAATCTAAGCTGATCCATATCGTTGAAACTAACTCAGGTGAATTCAAATTATATAACATTCAAGATTCATAATGAATTACCAGGTGCGATAATGAATTTAGAATCATCATCGGAATTCAAAATTGAATTCAAAACACTTCTTATAGGCGAATCTTATCATTCTTTGGGTGGATACTTGTCAACATGATAATGTGGGTTCAGAATGACTTTTGAAAATATAGTTTTAATCGTCAATAATAATAATATACTCGTTGTAATTGTCCAAATGTACAGGCTCATTTTCATCAAGATGCAATTCAACATAAATAACATCCTATAACATCCTGTCTCAATATACTTCAATAATAAAATGTAAAATGTTCATTTGGTAATTGTATATATATATTGAACGGAAGCAATGAATATATTATGAATATGAATAAATGAATGGCTGTCCCAAGTGAATAGAAATTTTGGAAAGTAATTGGGATGAACAATAGGTCAACTTTCGGAATTTATTGAAAATTCAGAAAGTTTTTGATGACATTGTTAAGCCTATACGGCCCACATGGAATGGATTTCTGAATGTGCGATGACATTTTTCAACTATGTGGAATAGTTCAGCTCAGTTTCGAATTTATGAATTCTCCATTGGTGAAAATAAAGACTCCACCTCACTAAAGGTTTCCCGTTAGACACAGAATAATATATATAAAAATGATTATAACAGATTGGTAAACATAGCAGAAAGACAATAAACTGGTGTTTGATACAAAAATGTATAGTAATATTGAGCTACAGTCCAGAAAAATTCAATATTGTAATTGATTACTCATTTAGAAAAAGGAAAAAAAAATATCTAAAATATTGAGGAGAGAGGAAAAAATATTCGAAAAAATTATGTATTTCTTTCCTTCATTTTCTATTTGTTGCTACTTTTCGAATACTCACTTTCAATATAGCTTATTCAAATGGAGTATTCTTCCTAAATTTGATGAATAATCTGAGGAACAATTATGGACTCCTGGCACTCGTGATTTTGTGTTATTTTTCCGAATATTCTAATGTAAAGTCTTTAAAAATGTATGCTGAAAATTCTCATTCATTTTTTTTCCATCCGAGCTAAACACAACACATTCTGATGTTGAATGAAGAAAAATTGAGAATCATCCATACCATCAAATAGAAGGCGATCTTATTACCGCCAAAAATAGAAAAGATATACAAAATTTGAACCTGTGATTTTTCTTTTGTGTATATGAGTGGGGCCTATATCTATATGTGCCATCCATGAATGAGTCGATAATTCACTGTACAAAATAATGTGTCGATAAATATAAGAAAATCGGAGAGCTGAAACGAACAAACATTTGCAATGAGTCAGCAACACTTGTATGAAGGGCGTACATCGTGTGAGATTGATTGTTGTCATTAGCGTATATTTGATATTGTCATAATTGAGGAATGCAATAAAATGGTTGTGTTTTTACCTGAGTTAGGATTCACAAACATCCCAGAAGATTAAAGGAAGATCAATTGACCGATGTAGATCGTCCGCCCTCGTGATGTCACAAAATATAAAAACCAATCAAGTGGACAGTGAAGCAGGGGAAAATAGGGAAATAACCAATCAAGGTATTTGAAATTTCCCCTGCTTCTTATAAGTCACGCCCATCTACATTGGTCAATTCTGTAATGGATACAAGTAGGCTCACAGAGAAAAAGAGAGGAGAAAGAATATTCGAGTTTTTTTCGACCTCACTGTGGATGTTTCATTTGTTTTCTAATCCAGGCATTTTCACCTCAAGATTTATTGTTCATTGAATGAGTTATCTCATTTTCAATTATTCTTGGGGGTGATGAGATCGCCCTTGTCGTGCCCAAATGATATCATCTTTCATCCATCGCCTTAAATGAGGAACAATGATTTTATAACAAGTTTCGATGTTATTAAAGGAAATGATAATTATTTCCTCAACGACCCCACCAACAGCCAGGTTTTACGGGGGGACGAATGAACAGATGATTATGAAACTATGAAATAATGTGACGTTTACAAAAATCCATGCCTTATGATGGGATTTGAACTCACGCCCAGCGGTGACTTCAGTTTCTGAAGCGGTGTCTCAGATCACTGAGCTACCGTGGACGGCTATCAAAGGAAAAAAGATTCACAATTCATTCGTGAGATAATACGTTCGTGGTTGTAAGACTTTTCGCCTGGTAACCTAGCTACATTATGTTTTGAGATGAAGTTGATGTGAAATTTGACTACGTCTCGACTCTGTATATATGGTCTCATTAACTCTAAGCTGCGGAAAGCCCTACAAAATGAATGATGGAACTTTCCGCCATGCTGCGGGCATAACCGTCACACATTCTTTGATAATCTCGGCTCAGGTTGACAATATTTGTAATTGCACAAGTGAAAGCCGGTTGCCCTGGGAGTCAACTCATCACCCGTGGCTACGTATGTTATTTATTGAATACTGGGCAAACGCAACATCAGCGTTGTAAGATGAGCGAGATATCTGGATAAGGTATAATAGTCGTTGAAGTAGTGCTACCCTTGCTACTTTATCAACTCTGGTATTCTATACATCTTAACGTATATTCAAAATTCCTTCATTGTTGCGTACATATCGAATCTAGAAAGCAGTGAATCTTGGCAACCTAAATCTTATTTTATTTCCATAATATATTTGGTGAATAAAAACAGTTTATTTTATTATTCTATTCAAAACGGTTAGTTCGAATTGCATAAAAATTGTGATAATGTGTATCATTCATGTGTACACATTCACAGGAAATTTCATCTCATTTGGAAAGATTTTATTTTTTCAGATTTTCTTGCCCAGCCCAATCTTATGGGTTTTTTTAGAAACTTTGAGTTGATATTTCTCAAAATTGGTCTGACCGATTTATTCCAAAAACTACACAGTTTCAAGTTGGATAAGTTTGCTCATAAAAAAAGTGTTATGTCGATCAGTCAACCCCTGCGACCTGTGCAGTACCCAAGAAGAAGAAAAAAACACAGACAAAGCCCTATAAGAGTGGGATGGAATCTTCGCTCACACTCATCTAACTATTCTATCCTATGATATATCATGTTTATTTTCATGCAGCGCATTGGTTCACCCGCTCGCTTCATGTGATCTAGAGGGTGCAGCGAATTTCGGACCCGGTTCGATCCCCGTCACCGTCCATCTTGACAGTTTTTTTGTATGGTTCATCTCCGTACTCCAGACTAATGCCGGGATGGTTTCTACACTATAAGTCGGTCATGACCGCTTCCTTTCCACTATCATTCCCATTATCACATGGCACTTGTGGGACCTTGGCTCCGTTGTTCATGAATGATAAATGCAAATAAAATAGATGAATAAATAAATAAAACATTGATCAAATAATTGACATTCAATTATCAGTTGGTATACGACCGATTGTTGACGAAGAAAAAGATACGCATTCGGACAGATTAAAATTACGCATACGTGTGTCCACAATACATATCATATATTACCACACGCTACAAAGGACACATATCAGTACGTATTCCATTCAAGTGAAAGGGGAGGATAATCGCTATTCAAATTACGATTTACAAAGCTATTTCATCATAATTATAATATTATTGTTGTCAATCAAAACGAAGATCCTTTGACTGGTAATCAATTTGTCATAACCATTACAGAGACTAAACAAAACAGCTTAACCACTCCTCGACATGTTTTGATTTTGCGACTTAACCGAAATAAACCACCATAGCACCCACTAATTAAACTCGATGTCGGAGCATGAAAACCTCGCCGTCTCTGTTGGTATCAAACCGCAGTCAATGGTTTACAAACCTTAAAACACTGTTTAATTAATTACATCATAGCATAGGGTGTGTATGATGAAGGGTTTTAGGTGGGGGGGGGGGTGAGAGGGGGTGTCTAAGGGAAGGGGGTGTTGGAGGGCAAATACGATTGTTGGGAAAGTGCTCGATAGATTCACCACTCGATCCCTATAACCCTCTACAGCTCCCGATACAGCGTGTACACTCCGAAACCAATTAAATACAAACCGAACCTCAACTTTAGAAGCCATTTATTCACATTCAATCTACTTTACAGGCTCGAAACTTGGTTGGCTTGAAGGTACTACATCTCTTCAACAATTGCGTTCGAATATAATGTTTGTGAAGTGTGTGCTTATTGAATCGTCGGGCGGTGAATTGGGGAGCATGGGACCAGTTGGGAGCACGAGGTATACACGGGAGGGGATGTGGGAAATACTCAGCTGGCAGGATATTGGCTGGGGATTGGAATAGGACTGATGCATGATGGACCGGGAGATTGTCAGGAGTTAGGGGTTCGATTCGCCCCCCCACCCCCTTCGTCCCCGGTCCACCCCCCCCCCCCCCCACCCACCTATCCACCTCGTTTCAACCCGTGCGGGTATATATCGACGATACGTCACTGAACAGTCCTTCTTCAACACACACACACACACACACACACATACCCCTTTCATCTCCCCACCCCTCCAGGTCCACCCACCCAGTTCCCTCATCCCCAATAACACAGAGAAAATACATTTCACTTTATATAAAGACCTAAACATATAGCTTAAATAGGGTCGATCGGGTTGGTGGACTTCGCGGTTGCTCACGGGGGCCGCGAGGTATGAATATTGAATATGGAACGAAGGCATATCAGGCTATGGAGATTACCTCTCAACAATCAGTGTCTGGTGAAGCTTTCAAGAATGAAGAAAAATGAGGATTGTTTCTAATCATGAGGATGTATCGAATTCTGAAATATTATCATTTTCATTCACAGAGAAATATGATATATGAGTCGACTTTCATTTATTGAGAGAATAAATTATCATTGATGGTATACGTAGGACAATATATATATATATATATATATATATATATATATATATATATATATATATATATATATATATATATATATATGTATATATATATATATATATATATATATATATATATATATATATATATATATATATATATATATATATATATATATATAAAGTACAGGACCCGCAGTGAATCTACCTCTCTGTCAACGAAAAGGCAAGACGCGTCAAAATGTTATTTTAAGTAATTGAAATACCTCGATGCAATTTTCTTTCCGTCCATTTTCTTCCTGAACGTATATATATATATATATATATATATATATATATATATATATATATATATATATATATATATATATATATATATATATATATATATATATATATATATATATATATATATATAGGCCTATATATATATATATATATATATATATATATATATATATATATATATATATATATATATATATATATATATATATAATCACACACACACACATACACATGTGGGCGAATGTACGGATCTGCTTCTTTTATAGTCATGCATATCCATCTCACTCTCTCTCTCATTTTCTGTATTCACTTGCTCACTCCCCCCTCCCACCCTCACCCTCATCCGACACCTTTCTTTCTATCACAGTTCTGTCCCCCCCCCCACCCATCCCCTCTCACGCCTTCCATGTTATCTGCACTTCAACTGGCCGGTCGCTCCAACGGTTCCTTGAGCCGTCTTTTCACGCGGGGGAGAGCCACCGACGTCGCATCAAGATGAAGGAAACATCAGCATTCACCGCACACATACCCCCCCTACCCCCCGCCGGCCAAGCACGTCTATCCATCTTCACTCGAGTACCCGTAAACCGTATTTACTTCACACGATTTTCCCTCATTACGAAAATATTATTAATAATATCTTCATTATTTTATACTTCATTTATCAGAGTTAGAATTGTTATAGTTTAT
>OZ023326.1:10343731-10353879 GCA_964007535.1 Brachyptera risi
AATGTTTGGTTAGTGTAGTGAACTTGAATACATGTATTCGAATAAGCAAAGCGAAGACTCAATTTCATCGTACTAAAAAAAAAGATTTTTCCTCGCATTCCACGTGTCAAAAGAAAGTACAAATCCAGTTGAAACTTGACATACACATGATTGTGTCATCATCTAATGAGATACTTTAAACAGGGGCTATTTGAGGAGCAATCGGTTGCACCACGTCTGAGAGAAACCATTTCAAAGTTCTTGAAACCTCAGAGAAAGAACCCACAAGAGAAAATTAGGACAAATATTTCCTCTGAATAGGTCCTACATTCAAATTTTCACGAAACTTGAAAATGATGATAATACAGACTATTCCAAAGGTCCATATATAATACTGATTCCGCTTCATCAACGGATATATGATGTAATTATCCACATCAGTATTGACGCCACTATCTAGTTGTGAAGCTCTTTTATTCAAGGTTCTTCATTACATATAACAAAATTAAATTGACACTGGACATGGATTCACAAACCCCCGAAAGTGTTCATCTGTGGGATAGGTACACATACAAATAAATTGGATAATGAACAGAAATCTTTTTTTTAGTTTCAAGAAACCTATTGAGAGGAACCACAGGTATCACCAATTGAATCATTCATCGATTAAAATGAACGATAGATGAAACAGAGCGGCAGTGACATAATCAGTTTGAAACTCAACCAAGGTATACACATCACATGTATACACAATCAGTACATTCTAAATGATCCTTTTTACTCAATTGACGAATTTTTATCTAGCTGCACATCTCAACAATAATCACTATGCAATAAGTTCTATCCCAACTTCTAAGGCCCGGTATTACCAAGTCCAGTTAGTATTTATCTGAGAGTTGGTGAAAACAAATACCACAGGTAACCATGGTGATAACAAGTTTCAACTGTCAGATAAAGGATAACCAGACTTGGTAATACCGGGCCTTAGTCATTCATTTTTTATTCATTGAACAATATTTTAATGTCTTTGTATACAGTTGCATAATGTTGTTTGTCTAGTTTTGTATCATATCATATTGTTTGTCGTAGGTCGGAAAAGCTTGGTATGTTTGTATGTATTGTTTATATGCTAATAAATACTAAATCAATCAAATCAATATATTTATTATTGACTTGCCATATAATTGCAGATGTATGCCAATTCCCAAGGATGAATAAAAATATCAAATATCAAATATCAAATATCATACATCCATAAACTGAAAATATTGTTCCGATCCACTAGCAAAACTACACAATATAATTCGACGTTTTCAGGCTGTTTCCAGTCGTATTTTCAAGAACATAATTGAATGTAACCCCTAAAGAAACTACAATTCCAGAGGCTTAAGCATCGAGCGACGAGTAATTGTGTTCGAACCCCAACGAGTTTTAAGGGTGGAGTGGTTTTAAAATCAAGAGTAATTGATTGATGTTCGTTTTGTTTCCCCTGAAAATTCTGAGCTCCCCTTCCACCCCTTCCTTCTCGGCGGGGGGCAGAACAAGATCGTTTCATAACCCGCAGAGCATTATGCATTCTTCGATATGCTGCAGCATACAATCGCATACCTATTGTTGTTCCCTTGTCACAGGTCAAACAAGTAAATTGACTCCCATCTGTTATATTACGTTTTCGAATTGGAATCAAACGACCATTTTCAACAAATCTGTATATTCAGAATGTCATGTATAACTGAGAACAACTTATAGAATGATTGATCTCCTAGCCTTCAGTCCCATGTGTGTGACCCTTTACACCACACACTTCTCCGGTTTCAGTAAATTAGTGTTGTCCGTTAATTGTTTAGTCTTTTAAACATCGAGGTATTCTAATCAAAATTTCACTCGTACCTTGGTATAACACTATTTATCTAACTGTGCGGGAACTTTTTTGGCAGGTGGTAAATGACCTTGCTGTCGATGTGCCTCAAGAGTCCACGCGGGAGTCGATTTGTCGAAATATCAGTTTCTTGGTAATAACTTTCGAACGGTATGAGATATCAAAATTCTAAAACGCGAAATGCACAGATAATCACAATAGCTTCAAGGTGAACAGTCAAAGCGCTGTGATGGAACTGAACAAATGGATGAAGTAACTATTCAGTAATTGCATGGTGTTTCGAGCATATACAAGTTAATATAGGGGATGATTTGTTCTATTTTATATTTCAGACTATAGAAACGTCAAACGATATGAACAAAAAACACGGTATAGAGTGGTAGATGTGTTTGTCATGTTGAGGAAAATAAACATCAAAAGATCAACCAGATTATTTAGTTCCATTTCTGTCGTTCAATATGGAAAAAACGTCTTCATAACCCATGTACAAATAATTATTTTACTTCATTCATATTTTCATTTTCAACCTTGCGCTTTTAGCTGAACGAATACAAGATTCTAGATACTGAAATAATTCCTCTAAACAACCCAGCTGTAGATGAAGTCTTCGATCCAACAATAAAAGCATTAACCACAATTCTATTTTTAGACACATTCGGACAAGAAATGTACGAACACAGTCTTCTTGATTACAATATGTCATTAAAATTCACATTGAAGAATCTTAAAATTCAATGTGGCTCTGATATTTGATGTCACCAAGTGGGTAATTGTGGTTAATGCTATAATCGACCAACATCAGTTGATAGAACTGAAATATGGATTCATTTGTGGATAAAATCAATGGTTACTTTTTTAAGAAATACTGCAATTGTATATGGTTATGCGAACTGTAAATCATCATACGCAGAATGCAGATGCGTGATTGAAAAATTACTAGGCCTATTCATTTTTTCTATACCGAAATACATTTTTTGTTCAGATTCTGTCTCGTATTGAAATTCTGTTTCTCCGCAAAAAGATAATCCATTTCTTTATATCGCCCTGAAAGATCAAGTGGTGAACTACGAATTACGAACACGGTACTAAAATATTTCCCCAAAACGAGTTCAACCGTATATGAAAAAAAAAATCTTATATAGATTTAAAAGATCCAAGCTTCAGAGATCCTTATGGCACAAGTTTTTGCCGTATTTCCTGTTGTTCTTTCAACTTTATGCTATATAACTCCTGCGATGTTTAAAAGGCCACAGGGGTACATTTCCATTTCAACACAACTTCTAGCGCGGATGACAAAACTTGTCAGGAAATGAACGGCCAAATGCACGTACATTGAAGGGAATCTAGAAAACCCTTCGCTTTTCCACGCGTCTAAAATGTAACATATATACATGCAGTGTCGGTGTTTTCGTCGGAACTAGTACTGTACACTTGCGGACATATAAAATGGTTCAATCCAAAATCAAAAGGATAATTTCGATAAAATCTATGTACATTTAACCGCTGAATGTTTCATAAACCATGGGTTTTCGATAATATTTTTTTTTCTCCCACGGTCAAGTCTCTCGGAGACATCGTGGATTTCATTTGACTGTTCAGTGTATTCATTTTGTAAGTAAGAAAGTAAAAAAAAAAATAATGGTACGTTTGCTGATTATCTTCTGGATTTAAAGCGCACTAGATCAGTATATTTTCTTTAGGATGCATTTTAATGTATCTTGATCGACCACTTAAGGTGACCGTACTTATGCTATAACTGTAATGGTGAATCCGCTATAAACACTGAGATGAGTGGTTGAGTGGCTAGCATACTAAACCGTCATCAGATAGAACGAAGTTCGATTCTCGCCATGGTCAATCATTCTGACAGGGGTCTTTCATGGTTAACCTTCGTCGTTCAGGTCAATACTGGAATGATTCCTTGGCAACAGGCCACGACCGACTCCTTACTACTATCCAAAAATACCTAATAGAATAACCTCTCATTTCATCACCTCATAGTCTCATATATCATTCATCGACGCCAATAGATCTCAGTCATCATTGCAGTGCGGCGTTGAACCCAATACGAATAGAATCCAGTATACAGAAGAACGAATGTAAGTTTTCGCCAGAAGATTTTTTTTAAGGCGTTTTATTGACACGTTATAATAATGACAATAATGATAATGGAAGTTTAATAGTTCATTATGAAGTATTGAAGACAACAGTCTTCGTTAAGATCAGTCACGTATGCATGATATACGACGTCAGTCAATAATATAATACGATATCATTATGTACACACAAACAATATGTAACAAATATAACACAAACATAAGAGAAAAAGCTTAATCCGTGTTAGTCATGGATTATGTTACGGAGTGAAAACATTTTCTCTTAAAGTATGTGTCTTGAAATCTTTCTGAAACTTCCCACAGTTTGGTTATTGAATAGTTCAATGATGCTGGCGTTAGTTGTGTGTATGACGCATGACCGTATGATGTAGGCTGCCGATTGGTATTTTCAGCAATGAGCCAAAAGGGTGATGAAATTGAACAGTTTCATGATGACTGAATTAGTACAATCATATATATCTCCATCTTGAGCGAACATATTCCTGACTCAATCACTTTACCAAATAATAATTAAAACCCCATTTTGTATCGGTTTTCCTCAGTTTCATGCATCATTCATCACAAAGGTGATCATATATTAAGAAGATTTATCCAAAGAAGATGAATCATGAATCATGAATCATGAATCATGAATCATGAATCATGATTCACGAATCATGAATCATGATTCATGAATCATGATTCATGATTCATGAATCATGAATCATGATATATATGAAACATATATGAAACATTCGTGTATTTGAATAATATCACTAGATCCAGCTGGCTCGGGTTCACATATAGTCATATCTTTAGGACGTCTCAAGCTAGGACCATTTCACCGAGTTGGGAGTAGAACCATTTTACCAAGTTTTTACCAATTTTGGTCCTAACTCAGAAAAACGGTCCCAAAATTAAGACGTTCTAAAGACAGGACTCTTGTGCATCTGGGCCCTAACGGGCATATGCGTCACTGATCTGAGCCAAATCATTTTATGTTTCTCTTTCACTAATTGATAGCTGATCTTTCCAATAAGAATACAATCATGTATGTCAGTTCATTTAATACCATTCAAATAACATGTTTTGTGTAAACCGACAACTGATTGTTCTATATATAAACCTATACTGGGATCTAACAGCAACTTGTTCGCTTTTACACATGGTACATTCAATTTCAATTTCAATTGATACATCTTTTTATTCTTCAACTTATTCACAACAGGATAACACGAAAACAATACAAACAGTAAGAAAGTGAACCAAATATATACATTTGGGTTAACATGTAGAAATCAAAAAAGGAGAAAAGAAGAAGCCCGCGTATGAACTGAATCTTGTCTGCGGGCATTACCAGCAAAAGATAATATTTATGTTGACGAAACTATAACAAATAATGATTCGAGCCTTCTTCACTGTCCTTGATTTTCCAAATGTAGATAATGAAGAAATACAAGCAAACAATTATAAATAGATATGAACCAACTCAAAAAGAATATAACAAAACAAAGATAATATTAGTTGAATAAAATAAAATAATTCATAGATCAAGACACTGTAGTCATACTCAATGAATGAGTAGTATAGACAACGTGCATTCGAAAACATAATTACAATCGAGTAGTTCTGATGAATTCATGAATGTCTTTTTTGAAAGTGAATAAATTCATTCATCTACTCCATCCATGTAACACTGACTACAGAGCCGTGATCAACATAACTTACTTGACTCTCTTTATTTCAATATATAACTTATTTTATCCGATGATGAAGCATAATAATATTGGATTTCGAATTTGATTGTTTAAACTTTGTTTCTGCTCTCCTGAACATTTCAACTTCAGTGAATTACCTGTTTGTTATCTGGCTGTATATAGTGATATATGCAATGAGAACAGCAGAGTCAATACGTTCGGTTTAACTAATGAAACACGTGAAGCTTCCTACTTTTAACCGGAACTCCAGTCAATAATCTCGAATCAATCAGAAACCTTAACTCAGCGTGCGCTGTATATATTAACAATCTCCCAATAAATGACTGTCAAATGTAAATAGCGAGGGGTTTTTAAAATTCCGAGTAGTGTAGTCGTGGCTTAAAAGATTACATTACTTTAAATCAGAGAGGAAGAGAGATGGAGAGTGGAGAGTGAGATAGAGAGAGAGAGAGAGAGAGAGAGAGAGGAAGGAGAGAGAGAGAGAGAGAGAGAGAGAGAGAGAGATAGAGAGAGGGAGAAAGAGAGAGGGAGAGGGAGAAAGAGAGAGGGAGAAAGAGAAAGAGAGGAAGAGAGAAAGAGAGAGAGAGAGAGAGAGAGAGAAAGAGAGAGACCGAGAGAGAAAGAGAGAGAGAAAGAAAGACAGATAAAAAGGGATAGAGAGAGAAAGGGAGATAGAGAGAGAAGGAGATCTAGAGATAGAGGAAGGAAGAGAGAAAAAATATAAAGAGAAAGAGAGAGAGAGAGAGAGAGAGAGAGAGAGAGAGAGAGAGAGAGAGAGGGAGAGGAAGAGAGAGACCAAGATAGAGAAAAAAGAGAGGGAAAGAGGGAGAGAGGGAGAAGAAAAGAGAGAGATACTAAGAGAGGGAAAGAAAGAGAGAGACCGAGAGAGAGAAAGAGAGAGGGATAGAAATACAGAGAAAGAGGGATACAGAGAGAAAGGGAGATAGAGGGAGGAAGAGAGAAAGAGGACAAAGAGAGAGAGAGGGAGAAAGAGAGAGAAAGAGAGAGAAAGAGAGAGGGAAAGAGAGAGAGAGAGAGAGTGAGAGAAATACAGAGAAAGAGGGATACAGAGAGAAAGGGAGATAGAGGGTGGAAGAGAGAGAGAGAGAGAGAGAGAGATAGAGAAAGAGAGAAAGAGAAAGAGAGAAAGAGGACAAAGAGAGAGAGAGAGGGAGAAAGAGAGAGAAAGAGAGAGGGCAATGGAAAAAAACGTGCGTTCATCGATCGACGGTATCTCACGCCGAACCCTCAGCACACAGTGCACGGCCTTTTTCTGTCACTTGGTAATGATCCGCCGTGTTCACCGTGAAGCCTCGTAAAAAAGTTAACATGGTCTTGACTGCCCTTATTCTCGACCTATTCTCCTCCCCTTCCCCCTACCCCCACCCCTCCCCCCACCACCCCCACCCGACTCAAAATACGCAGTTGTGACGATCACCCAGCACTTGAATATCGTCAAAGACGCTGTCGAGAGGGGAGCAATGTGCAACTAATAGGCTTATACTCGCTTCTTTTCGGAGTTGAATATATCTGATGATGATTATTATTTCATTCTTTTCTATATTGGGTTTTAACGACACACTATACTGATGTCTACGATCTATTCGCGTCGGTGGATGATGGATGAGATGATGGGATGGTGAGATGAAAAGTTATTTTATTAGGTGTTTTGGATGGTGGGAAGGAGTCGGTCGTGGCCTGTTGTTAAGGAACCATCCCAGTATTGACCTGAACGACAGAAGGAAACCACGAAAAACCCCTGTCAGGATGGTCGACCATGGCGAGAATCGAACCCCGGACTCCCGAATGACGGTTCAGTGTGTTACCACTCGGCCACGCGTCTCGGTATGATCATTATTGTTTGCATCATGACCCCACCAACAGCCAAGTTGTACGGGGGTACGAATGAGCTGGTGATTTGGAATGTATGAAGTGATGGTTAGTGAGAGGATATATTCACACAAAAAAACACACATGCCTTATGCGGAATTAGAACCCACGCCCAACGGTGACTTCAGTTTCTGAAGCGGTGCCTCAGCTGACCGAGCTACAGAGAGTGGCATTGTATATATCCATATGCAACAAACAGTAGTTACAGAGCAAAATTGCAATACTTGACCGCGACGTTTCAAGTATTCTCACATCACGTCGAAAGCATTGAAGAGAGTGCGATTGTACGTACAAGGCGTATTGGAGGTCATATTGAATATTTCATTGACATTATTATTCATACAGTTGCTAAACGTGCGATGATTTTGTTGATATCTTGTCTGTTGGTGAAGCTGAATGCTATAAAACTTCATCAATACTCCGTTGGGGGTGGGGGGGGGGGGAATGTCTTTTTTTCATGAATTATGAATTTTTGTCAGTCGATTCGTTTTGATGCGTTGGCCTACGATATTGAATTTATATATTATATTTATATATTTATATATAAATATATAAATATATATATTTATTTATATAAATATATAATATATAAAAATATATATTATAATATAATATATATATATATATATATATATATATATATATATATATATATATATATATATATATATATATATATATATATATATATATATGAATATATGAATATATAATATATGTATATTGAATATATTGAAGTTATGCTAGCCAGGCTGACGTTTGAGATAATATCGAAACGAGGTTCGGATATTTCCTCTTCGAATATATTCTCCTTGGATATTTTGGATACTTGGGATATTTCCTCATTATTTAGCACTCATCTTTCAAAATGTATGTAATTACTAATTTTATTATCGAACCAACTACTACAATATACTGATAGTAATTGAATCAGGTGAAAAAGATTCCCAGTGAAAGATTTTTCCCAGATGTGAAAAATCTGTTCCCATTGAAATGGAGATATTTTGAGTATAATTATTCAATTTTGAATATATATTGTGTATAGGTATAAGCATTCCCATATTCGAATTAAAATCATACTACTCGGGAGAGAAGATCATTTTCCACGGAAATTGAGAGAAAATAGCAAGTTAGTTCAAGTGCTATAGTTCCGTCGAGAAAATGTGACTGTACTTTCTATAAATATTACTTTTCAGGAATATACTTATTTTGTTCAATGGTGAATTATGATCAATTTGTTTCTACTTGGGTGACCAAACGGCAGATACATTTTCAAGACTTTTTTTTTTTTTAATAACATCGAAACTTGATACAAAATCATTGTTTCCCAATTAAGGCTATGGATGAAAGATAGGATCGTTTGACTTATGAGATGTAAAATATGCTCAACCGTGTTCAATTGTTTTTGTTTTCTCATTTTGTTGCTTCAGCATCACTTGTCGAATTGTTTTGAAAATGAAAGATGATCAACGTTTCAATGAAAAATCCTTCGTCTCCCAAAAATATACGTTAGGAAATAACTGAGGATCCAAGTGTTGACTTTTGAAATTCGATTTGGACACATATCATCTAACTCGATACTGTGTATAGTTTTGAGGCGTAATCGATTAAACCACTCGCAGAAAAAAAAACATTTCGGAAATGAGCAGAATCAGATAGAACATTCGGGGGAATTATTTTTCTCTCGAATAAATTCAAATTTTTGCGGTTTTGAAGGACATATATATCATTCCGAAGTTCGTCAGATATAGGCCATTCGAGGGAAAAAATGAGCATGTAATCATTTCAACAATTAGGCCTAAATCTATCAAGAAAATAAACATGTAAAACTAGTAGAGCGTGAAACAATCAGAATAATCAACAAGTATATCAATTGGAGCAACAAGACAGTGACTGAATAGTTTCGAAGTCAAGGTGTGTATATAAGTTCAAGCTCGTCTTGCAACGCATCAACTGCGTTTTTCATCTCTTCAGCGTTTCTCAATAAACTTGAAATCTGATTCTATCGAATCCATTATTCTATTAATAATTCTATTATTACTCAATTATATTGAGTATGTTGAGTTTTTGATTTAATCACCATCATTTTATAAGTCATTTTCAATTTCGGCAATAAAAATTCCAAATTTATAGTAAGCTGAACCTTCATGGTCAGCCATCGTGAAGATGAACAGCCGTCATAAATAAATGATTTTCTCTCTGTGAGTCAATACGTATTCATGTAAAAACGCATAAAAAGAAAGTAAGAGAGAAAAATTATCCCTCTAACTTATTCTCTATACAACTTCTTCGTTATAATCATAACATGACCTTATGAACTTCAATACCGACCATCGGCACACGTTTATAAATACATTAAAACGATCCGATTGGAACGCTTTCCAGCACACGTTTCATTGGATCGAAACCGAACATTATTATACTCTTTAGAACACAATTTTACTAGTTACATCACATGTCGTGACGCGCACAGAATTGAGTTTCCATTAGTAGACGGTATTTTCTGATACGGGAAAGTGGAGTGTAATTTAATTTTTCATCTCTGATGATTGAAGACTGGAATTGTGTAACATATTCGATTCTTGC
>OZ023326.1:10354079-10361579 GCA_964007535.1 Brachyptera risi
TATATAGACATATATATATATATATATATATATATATATATATATATATATATTATATATATATATATATATATATATATATATATACATATATATATATATATATATATATATATATATATATATATATATTTATATATATATATATATATATATATATATATATATATATATATATATATATATATATATATGCGGAGAGAGAGAAAAGAGAGAGTTAATTCACATCATGATGGGATGTATTGTCTCATGCCCAAATAGTTAATATGGTAGTGGAATTTCACTTCTTACACAAAATAGCTTGTTTATCTGTGCTTCCTATAGAGAATCTGGAAAAGTCGAAGTTAATTTTTCTGCTCATAAAATTAGTGTCATGATTTTGAACAAAATTTGAATCAAATAAGAATCTGAAATTCAAATTGAACTAGAATCAATGTCCGGTCTTTTCGAGCTCTAATTAATTTTCTCCTGTAGTTCATGCGGTCAAAAGTGAATAATATTCAATAAAATTCAATGCTGTAATAATAACTCACATGAATAGTTATTATTACATTAATAATACATTAATATACATGAATAATAACTTTCATGAACTGAGTGCCGAGTAGAACAATCCTTCAAATCATCATCATGTGTTGATATTTCATGTCACAATATATGAATGTGAGAATGTCTTCAATATATATAATTCGTATAATGTTTTAATCTATGAAATTAATTATTTAATAATGAATGAATGAATGAATGAATGGATTAATGAATTAATGAATGAATGCACAAATAACGTGCGAAAATAGTCCAATAGAATTGTTCTGCGTATTTGATACAGTGAATGTATTTTCCTATCTCCAGGCGTATGCTTTGAAGACTTCGTTCTTTTGAAATATTTTTTCCATTTTTTCTATATGATGAAGGTCCACTCTTCTTTGTCTGAATCGACCCAAATTACTGTTAGCCTACAGGGATTGTTCAATTCTATATTAACTCATCCGAATTGTAATTATCCTCTCTGTATAGTACGCCCAATGCAGTTTTCTCATCTTCAAAATAGCTGAGAAGAATTTCCCCAACACAATTCTTGATCAACAGAGGGAAAGGTATATGCCCTATACAAAATGAAACCGACTATTTCTTTTTCATCTGTCAATAACGGCGACTTCATATTCTCCCTTTCGAACGAATAAAAGTTTCCATATTCTTATATAAATTGTTGTCAATTCCAGATCTTTGCTTATTGATCTCCATTTATCAACAATGGCTACTTCAAATGTGTATTTGAATAATTTTTTTAGATGAAACTTATTATTTTAAGTGCCTTCAAGCAACGTCATAATGATATAACTTCCCCTCCCACATAAGCACGAACAACTAATCAATATCGCTGATAGAAGAACACGTTTTGCTACAAATGACATTAATGTCCCGAAGGAGTATATAAAGAAGACAAAACGGGCACAAGCAGGGGTGAGGGACAAAAAACCTTCCAGTCTAGACTCCAGTGGGTTCAATCCCAATACACCATTTCCTTGGGAGAATCGAGAAATAGGAGGAAATATTCGAAGAAATATTTGATGGAGGAAGTATTTGATCTTTCAAAAAACTCAAAACTCGAATAGAAGTATTATTTAATAATTAAATAATGACTCTATATCACGTATACGATGAAGACATGAAGTTTGAGAAATTATTCCAGTTCTAATTATTCTCACCTGTTTGAAAAAAAATTGTGATGAATTCATTGGACATGGTAATAATAACATTTTTTTTCATTTTTTTCATTCCAAACTAATTTTATTCTCATTTTACACACTTTACAATTTTCTTCTTTTTTTTCAACAATTTTTTAATAAAGATGAGAAGCCCACATAGAGAAAATTCTCTGTGTGTGGACTGAAATTTGAAAATATTAAATTAAATGTAATATCCAAGATGACAGTATTATAGTAATGGAACAAGTGTGCAACAGAAGTGCAGTTCTTTTTCACTAGAAACAACATCCCTCATACCATTAAATCATTAATCATTTATCATTAATAACTTGAACCAAATCTGAGTATACGGACAAACATATACACCACATTTATATCAATACTGTGATGCTCTGTTATCCTGTCTCACATTTTCCCTAGTACGATCATACAATTCATTGAGAAAGTATTCTGAAATCTAAACTTACTTCGTGTAACGAAATTTTATAAATGATAGGCATAATTGAATACTACATTATGCACCCCAACGAAATTCAGCCATTCAAGTCTCTCACGTTTCTTGAAAGTGTAGCATCTGACAGGCGAAGGAAAAAAGTAGATTCATCTCAAAATTATAGCATAAGTGTGCCCCATATTTTACGAGATAAAGCAAAGTCTTACCTTTACGTCCAGGAGCGAGTGATGTGCCTCTTCCACTCTCGCGAAATTTCCTTTCCCCAGTAGACGACCAGTCAGCTTATAATATCCGATTTTATGTAATATCCGAGAACTGGTTTTGTATTCAGGTTTTGTCATTGTATTTTGCTCCAAACACGATTGTCATAAACTGAAATATATGCTATTATATCAAAATACATACGGTGACTCAAACATAAGGACCCGGTAGAGGAAATATATTT
Organism: Brachyptera risi; assembly: GCA_964007535.1. Taxonomy (NCBI): domain Eukaryota; kingdom Metazoa; phylum Arthropoda; class Insecta; order Plecoptera; family Taeniopterygidae; genus Brachyptera; species Brachyptera risi. Next base: position 10,356,688 of record OZ023326.1, read on the forward strand.
TAGTCACATGGAAATGTACGTGGAAGATGTCTAGAAGTTTGACAGTTTTAAATGGAAACAAACAAACTCGATCAATAAACTGGGCTTATTGACAATTACGTGCAAATATTATGATCACGGCCGAATTGAAATTTCCACATAACGTCACGGTTTCCTTGATCTCATCTCATAGCAGGCTAGAGGCTAGATACTCAGAAATTGTTACACCATAATGCTGTTAAAAATACGTACTACATTCAAAATAATAAAATGTATTATACCATTGAGGCAATTCCGACTGATACTAAAATGCAATAATGAGACCTGGGAATGTTCGTCTAGCGTTAGCAGTTAGCGCAGCTAGCATCATATTCAGTGAGAATTTTTCCTGACAGGTCCAAATTGAATCGAGGGTCGATTGTGATGGAATTATCAGCTGACAATGGATGTATTCCTCCGGAATGATTGAATTGATCACATACAAGACAAGTGATGAGTGATCACAAATTATTAGATTCGCTGGATTGGGTAGAATAAATGACCGAGCTAGTTCCGGTTTCACTGGAACGTTGAAGAGTATGCTAATCGACTTTGTATGAACATAAAGTCGATCAATAGAATGAAAGTAACCGAGTGATACGAAGTGAGGAATAAGTGATCCACCTTCATTGACAATATGAATTACCAGGTACAAAGACCACGTTCAACAAGGAAATGAGTATATGGTAATCAAGCTATTTATTAATAACGGTACAAAAATATTTTATAGGTGACCAGGGGTCAAAACAAGTCAATTCGTTGATCATCACTCAATCGACAAATCTACTCATCTTGGAATTACGAGCGAGAGTAACACTATATTTTGTCAGTTGAAAGTTGCTATCACCATGGTTACCCATGCTATTTGTTTTCACTAACTCACAGATGAAAACCAACTGGACGTGGTAATACCGGACCTCAGAATTAAAAGATGTGCATACAGTTTCTCTTCACTTCTATACATATTAATACTCATTACATACCTAATATATATATACATATATATAAATATATATATATATATATATATATATATATATATATATGAATATATATTCATATATATATATATATATATATATATATAATATATATATATATATATATATACATATATATATATATATATATATATATATATATATATATATATATACATATATATATATATATATATATATATATATATATATATATATATATATATATATATATAGATATATTTATATATATATATATATATATATATATATATATATATATATATATATATGAATATATAACTATATATATATATATATATATATATATATATATATATATATGTATATATATATATATATATATATATATATATATATATATATATATATATATATATATATATATATATATATGTATGTATATATATATATATATTTCGATTTCAATTTGAATATCATTTTATTCTTGTTCATGTAATACAGTTACAAACATACATTCGAACATATATAGTTTTATAACAATATCATAATACCGAATCAACAATACATGGAACCAATACCTCGACTCTTTACATATTTACGTCAATTTCGAACGTTTTAAGGTAAAATGGAATTGATCGCAAGAATTTAATTTTAATTTTAAGAAAGAAATTTAAATTGTGATGCTTTTTAGTCTCAATTTAGAAACAAGAATATATATATATATATATATATATATATATATATATATATATATATATATATATATATATTCATATATATATATATATATATATATATATATATGTATATATATATATATATATATATATATATATATATATATATATATACATATATATATATATATATACATATATATATATATATATATATATATATATATATATATATATATATATATAAATATATATATATATATATACATATATATTTATACATAAATATATATTCATATATATATATAATTTACATTTATATATTTATTATGATATATTCATTTATATTCTTATATGTATGTATGTATATATATATATATATATATATATATATATATATATATATATATATATATATAAGAAAAAAAAAAATATATATATATATATATATATATATATATATACATATATATGTGTGATAATTAAATTACTTGGATGCGGTCCAATATCGAGATATTTGGGATATTATAGTTATGTCGAAAAAGAGACGCCTCGACCGGGATCCCGGTCGAGGCGTATATATATATATATATATATATATATATATATATATATATATATATATATATATATATATATTTATATGTATATATATATATATATATATATATATGTATATATATACACAATAAGGAACGTGACTGCATCTTGCAGAACCCTCATCCGTCGTAAAGTTGCAGCTAGATTATCTAATCACTGAAGTTGGTACCGTCATGAAGTAAGTAGATCTTCTCGTCTCTCTCTCACGTCCACGTATTAAACTCTTGCTGACTCTCTTCATGTCCCATTCGACGCGACTCGGAAGTGGTCTTTTGATGGCCGAAGACACTCATGCAGAGTGGGTATATACTCAGGCTTAAGGCTAACTGTGCAATTGGCTAGAGCCAGATTGCGAAGTTGGACGTAATTGAGCAGAGGCCCGGGCCTATGGGGTGATATTTGAAGGAGCAAATTTACATCACCTCATTAGAGATTTTTTTCTTATTTATATTGGGTTTTAACGACGCACTGTAATGATGTCTGAGATCTATTAGCGTCGGATGGATGATTAATGAGATGATGGGATGATGTGATGAAGTTTTTTATCGGTAATGGAGAGGATAGTGGGAAGGAAGCGGTCGTGGCCTATATTCTGGGAACCATCCCGGCATTAGCCTAGAGTACAGAGGGAAACCACGAAAAACCCCTGTGAAGATGGACGGTGGCGGGGAACGAACCGGGTCCGATATGTTCCTTCATCTCCCAGGTCACATGAAGCGAGTGTGCTAACCACTCAGCTACTGTGCCGGTAAGAAAAGAATAGATTATTCTAATTATAAATATAATCATAATTGAATATATATAATATAAATATATTCAATATATAATATTTAATATATATGAAATATATAATATATAATATATATTCAAATATATAATATTTATTTATAATATTTAATAAATATATTGAATATATGAATATAATTTTTTTTCCAAGTAGTGTACTCAATATTATATAGGCCTTCATTATTCATATTGACAGATGTCGACCCATGAATGGAGAGAATATAAAAAAATAATCCTTGAAAAATATTTATAGAAATCTATGAATCCGATGATAAATTGCTTTCAAGTGAATGTGGGGGGGAGGGGTGATAAAGCAAAAATTTCAGGGCTCAGGGGCTCAAAATGTTTCAACATGATCCTGCTCAGAAGTGGTCCTCTGATGGCCGCGAAGACACTCATGCAGTGTCTGGTTGGAGTTAGATTGCGAAGTGAATCTGCATCCAATTCATCTCAGCAAGATGCTGACTGACTTATGCGTTCTATCAGCTGAGATGTTCAAAACAATTACCTGAGCCCATCACTTGACTATATCTACCCTCTTGACCCCCTGCACCCCCCTATGTGCCACACATCCTTGGTCACAAAGCACAAAACAGAGATATTAAAATCATCCAATTATCCAAACTACTAATTCATTGACTATGACTATACAGTGTATTAATCTATGAATTAACTTTTATTTCATTTCATCAAACTAATATTATGTATGTTTTGTGATATTATTCAAGTTGGTTTCTACGTGTCTTTAATTATTGTATGTTTGCATTTCTTCAGTTGATCTACACTTGGAAAATCAAGAACAGTAAAATACGTATGATTATTCGCTATGGTTCGCCAACATGAATATTAATTTTAATTAGGCCCAGTATAACCGAGTCCAGTCAACTTGTATCTGAGAGTTAGTGAAAACAAATAAGATGGGTAACCATGGTGACAACAACTCATAACCGCCAGTTAGAACTACTCCCACGTTGATGATTCCGGCACTTAATGATGCCCGCCCACAAGATTCAGTTCTTACGCGGGCTTCTTCTCTCATTTTTGATTTTGCAGTGTCAATCTACACATATTGGTTTCAATTCATAACTGTTTATATTGTTTTTCTGTTCTCTTGGTCTGTGAATAAAATGCTGAATGAAAAGATTTGAATATGAAAAAATGAAAAATAAAATTATATAGTTAGTTTAACGACGCACTGTAGGCCGAATGATGACTGAGATCAATCGGTGGATGATTAATGAGAAGAAGACTGGAAAGATGAGACGTAAGGTCATGTTATTAGGTGTTTTTAATAGTGAGAAGGAAAAGGTCATGACCTGTTGCTAAGTTACCATATGGACAGTATCCACCTGAACGTCATGGGGAAACCAGAAGAAACATCTGTTAGAATGGTCGATCATGGCGGGAAACGAGCCACGGTCTCTTGTAAGACAGTTCTGTATGCGTTGTGTACAATAATATCTAAAAGTGAATGAACAAATAGTCAACATCTCACGCCTTAGCCCTCATTATATGACAGCAAACGAAATAAAAGAGCTTCGAAAACGTTCAAGCCCATTCCATACACCATGTTGATTGTTGAAGTATACGGAAAAGACATATCAGAACTAAGATTGACAGCTTTCATGTCGTTTCAGAGTTATAGAATAAGAGAACCATGCGGGGATATTACCTAGATCTAATTGCCATCCACCATAGGAAATAGCAGACACGACAAAAACTTCAGGGTTAATTAAAACCTATAGAGAACGAAGACAAAGTCTAAAATTGCTCTGGTCTGGTATTGTAACACGTTGACGCGTGGTTTTTGTATAGTTTCAAGATAAATTGCCATTAAGGAATAAGG
>OZ023326.1:10366579-10381579 GCA_964007535.1 Brachyptera risi
ATATATATATATATATATATATATATATATATATATATATATATATATATATGTCTCTGGACGAATATTCCATATAAACCTAAATGTAAGCCTCAAATACTATTTCTATATTTGATCTATTGTAATCAATGATGCTGATAAAGTATGAACAAAGTTCATTGTTACCATTTTGTGATTAGATCTCGAAGATATCTTATTTCGAATGCATATCAATCAGATGGAGAACGATTGAAGAATCAATATATATACAATCTGAAACACATATTTCAAAGAAGAACGATTTTATAAATATAACACATATTCTGAAATAAAAATAAGGTCGATATTTATATCCGACATATCAACAATGTAACATATCTGATCATAAATCATGTTCTAATATTTAAATTGAAATGCGCATGCGTGCAGACTTGACTGACCTTATATACTTTTCATCGTATAATTAGAATAGTTTGTATTTCCTAATATAGACCTTGCTCGTAGGAAAAAATATATATTCATTTCAAATTGTTCGTGAGAAAATAGCGTTATCAGTAAATCTCGGGGTCTACAAGTTTAATTCACTCTTGATCATATTCATAAGCTAATTACCATAATCACATGCGTCTGGCTGTGATTTAATCTGATTCTCATTGCAACAGATGACAGGCCTCAATGGCACATTAGGAAAAGATAATTGATATTTTAGTAAGCATTGAAAGATCATGATAATAGCAATATTCAGACCTCATATAATAATATATATATATATATATATTTTTTTATGTATATATATATATATATATATATATATATATATATATATATATATATATATATATATATATATATATATATATGTTCATATATATATATATATATATATATATATATATATATATATATATATATATATATTTATATATATACATATATATATATATATATATATATATATATATATATATATATATATATATATATATATATACATATATATATATATATATATATATATATATATATATATATATATATATATATATATATATATATATATTCATATATATATAAATACATATATATATATATATATATATATATATATCTACATATATATATATATATATATATATATATATATATATATATATATATATATCTACATATATATATATATATATATATATATATATATATATATATATATATATATATATATATATATATATATATATATATATATATTTATATATAAAATGGATATCCAGGCCTATTCATATTCTCATGAATAGATCAAGAATGATCTGTCCTCGTCCATTCTGTTGAAGATAGTTGACTGTGATATATTTTTTCCGTATTCAATATATTGTATTAATTTCCTGAAACATGTATTGTCGGTCGTCTCCCAAGTAACACACTACAACAACACTATGTAATTTGACGGAAAGGCAATCAACATCTGTGGTATCAACTTTATCTCATGGTAATTCATCACGTGGAACTTCATGAGCAGTTTTTTCACGACGAAATTAGCTCTAAAAAATGGACAATTGTTACCTTGATACTGTGTGGACTAATAACGACCTTCATGCTGACTTATGTAGGAGTATAAGTTGGTAACTGGCCTTCAAATTTCAGGTAAGGCCTAATTTAGAATCAGGAATATTCATGTGGAAAAAAGATTGTGTAGTTTTATTTGGACTGTCAGTGTTTTCTCACATTTATTTGGTTCATTAGATGTTTACTGAAGAACCGATATATCACGATGTTTAATGCCTTTTTGCTTGAACCTACACTCAGAGTTAGTAAACTGGAACAATACTTCTTCAAATAAGTGATTCTATACTGTGAGAAAATTCTTGACTGATTAATATGACTGTATTTCATTTTTTGTATTTCGACTCTTTTCAATATCTATTTTGTGTACTGTTTTTTTTTTATATTCCGACTATGTATTTATTCTGACTCATCTTATAACATTTGCATGTTCAATCAAGATCGATAAGAAATACAATGAAATAATAAAAGGAAATATATTCCTCAAGATATCACTATGAATTTTATGATAATCATGAGAACTATTACAATGAAATATGATATATCAAATTTTGTTATATTAATTTTTGTTGGATAACGTACCCATTATTTTTCACAGAAAAGCCTGTTTGAGGCTTTGTGGTTATTTTATGAACGTAAAACATTATATAACATTGTACAAAACTATTCAAATTTATTTTAAAAAAAAATACATCGGCATTTTTTGTCAACCGAATTTTGTATCCATTGAGTAGAACAATTGAAGCGAGTGAAGCACAATTATTACTTCGTACAATTTTACTACAATTTTTCAAGCACAATATGGAAACTGAAAGTAGAATTGTCTCATAGTTGTGTCCTAGTTATCTACGAAAGTTGGAGACTTAAAAATCGAAAGAGTAAATATAATTCACGAATTTTTTCAATTCAACAATAATGTGAATTGGATTTTTTACGTAAAAACGACTCTTTTCTCAGTTGTCTGGCTTTTTGATAGTTTTTAGTTGGTCTGGAAAGTTTCAAACTGAGTCATTACTTGATATTCTGTAACGACTTCTCGGAAAATCAACAGATATCGCTAGCAGTCACTATCACATTGACTGCTAGTCTCTTTCGAATTCCGAACCTAATCTCCGTTAGAAGTTTGAAACATTCGTAACATTTACTCACCGAGAAAAGAAACAAAATGTTCACCTGAATCTATTAGTTTATTCATTTATTTATTCATCAGAGAATTCATTAGTTTCTACTCGAAATGGATTATTCATCAAAAACACTTCTGAGATTTTGTTTTTTGGAAGTTTTCCAATAAAACAATGCCTATGCTAAACTGTTGCTTTTCTCAAACGTCAAATAATGACTGCTGGAAATTATGAGAGCACGTAGAATGAAAATTGAATACAATTTTAGTTTTTCGCGAAAGATGAATTGAAAAACACTACCGGCACAGTAGCTGAGTGGTTAGCGCACTTGCTTCGTGTGACCCGGTAGGTGAAGGGACAGATCGGACCCAGTTCGATCCCCGCCACCGTCCATCTTTACAGGGGTTTTTCGTGGTTTTCCTCTGAAGTCCAGGCTAATGCCGGGATGGTTCTCACAATATAGGCTACGACCACTTCCTTCCCACTATCCTTCCCACTACCCATAAAACCTTCATCTCATCATCCCATCATCTCATTAATCATTCACCCGACGCCAATAGAACTCAGTCATCATTACAGTGCGTCGTTAAAACCCAATATATAAAAAACACTATAATGTTGTATGTTGAAGTGTTTTGTTTTGTTTCTTTTATGTACAAAGTAAAGACACCATGATGAGACATAGAATTCGTTTCCTGACAATTTTGTAGAATCAACAAATTCGCAAGAAGTGTATTTGAAAATCACTTTCTTAAATTCTTGGCAAATCTGCACAAATTCTACCTGATCATTTTTGATTCTGCAGCCCAGAGATTCAATTCACACTGACAAAAAAATTGTTGAAAATATCGATAGTAATGAAAACATTTGTCTTGTTTAGTCCCTATTATATGTGTACATATCCCTATTCAATTTGTCCCAGAAATAATTCAATATTTTTTCCGGTCTTGATGAACCATTTTTTTAAGAATACGCTGGAATCCAGCGGTCACTCACCCCAGTGCCCCACAACAGTCATCGAATGGGAACGATTCCTGCTGAAAATTTTCGAAAATATTTCAATAGGGTTTTGTCCATGCACTTCACAGGTGAGAAGCATATTACTCTACCGTCGGAAATAACCACATCGAAACAAGAACAGTATGATACATGGTTAACCGCGTGCTATCTCTCTTCATTTGAGAGAATATTGAAATATCAATCAATGCCTCTAATATGATAAATGTAGCAATGGAAAACTGATCACCTTAAATTAATATATATATATATATATATATATATATATATATATATATATATATATATATATATATATATATATATATATATATATTTATATATAAAGGCCCTATGTATATATATCTAAATATATATATATATATATATATATTTATATATATATATATATATATATATATATATATATATATATATATATATATATATATATACGTATATATTTATGTATAAATACAATCATGCATTGCCAATTTTTGTTAGTTTGAACGGTGAGAAATGTCTCAATTACTTTCCAATTCAATTACATCGTATCACAATTATATTCTGTATCTTCTATCACACATAAACACACATACATGTGGATTGTATCTGTTTGTTTCAAATTTATTATGTTTCTGTAGTGTTCTATTTTATTCTTTCTGAAGTATTTCCAAATGCGTTCATATTCTCAATGACTATATTTGATGAATGGTAATTCTGACAATACTAATTTTCTGTATCATAATTCATATCTTCCATCAAGAGAAAATCGAAAATATAGCATCACCTGATGAGAATAAAATAAATAAGCTCATATAAATTAATAAATATTTGTATTTCTAATAATATACCGAATCAATATTGTAATCCCACAGATGCTTTCAAACATCATTATGTCCCTCAGTTGCCAGACTGCTTGGCGACTTGAATGATAAGATAACACAATCTTAACACATAAGTGATAATAAATTGAGCCTAAGTGATTATTAAAAATAGGTCAGTATATATATTGAATATGTTTTCACTTTGATGAATAATCAACAGATGTGATGGATCTATGTAAATATAGTGTGACTTGTACACGTCATGTAAAGTGCCTTGACTCGGATTTCATCATTGTAGGAAAGGAGGGTATTGACATATTGACGTATGATTAATGATTATTGAACTGGGAAAACGCGGTACATTGCGTTGTGAGATGAGTGATATAAACCAATTGACGACTCGCAGTCTCCGCCTCCTTGACGTCAGAAAGCTTACCGTTCAATCAACAGGGCTGTTAGAACTGTACTCGAATTGAAATATACAATTGGGGTATCTTCAAATGACCATACATGATATGATCCAACTGGCTGACTGGTAAAGCCACGCCTATTTCGAGACGTCAATTTTGTATGCAATTCAAACCAGCTGCTTTGGAAAAAAATAATTCAATACATGTTTTTCATTCAACAAATAGATACAAGTATAATAACAGTACCATTGTTAAGATTCACGGCTTTCTAGATTCGATATTCTGATATATTGATGATCATTGAACTAGGAAAACGCGGTACATTGCGTTGTGAGATGAGTGAAATAAACCAATTGACGACTCGAAATGGGCGTGGCTTCACCAGTCTGCCAATAGGATCTATATCATTTGTGGTAGTTTGAAGATACCCCGATTGGATATTTGAATTTCACTACAATTAACAGCCCTCTTGATTGAACGGTATCATTTGTGAAATCAAGGGGGCGGAGATTACGAGTCGTCAATTGTGTGAAATGAGGAACATACAAACACACATTGGTTTTGAAACCATCAAGTCACGGCCTTCTCTTTCCATTTGTGGCTAATTTTTGAATCGTTTCACGATCCAATTGGTTTCACCATCTGTCCGTTTTGATAGTCTTCAGATTGATCCAAAAGACAGCCTCATAATTATTCCTCTCAAAATTGCTTATTCGATCCATGTGCATTTTTGGAATGATGTGCATCATTATTATGTTTAAATTTCTTGGATCATTTTAATTTGTTCGAAGAAAATGTGTTCTCCAGATTTGTCTTCGGGTGATTCTTACAGGGATTGAAGAAGTGGTCATCATCAAAAGTGGTCCATCGTATTGTGTGTGCCAGTGTCTCAGAACTGTACAGTATCGAACCAGATGGTGACATGTGCACGCAGAGTTATATCAAAAATTGTACTTTTCATTCGACATGTGGAGTGTGAAAGAAGAGAAACACACTTCCGTTCTTTCAAGTAAGGTCAAAATCATTTATCGCTTCGCTCACCAAAGCAGAATATAAATATATTTCTCAAGCAGAATATATTATTGAACTATCTTATTGCCTGAAGAATTGAGATACATCCCATTATATAGCACCGCCTAAATGGAATAGATGAGATATTTCGTGTCCGTAGATGATAAGGCGACGAATGGCGGAGTAGACCCTATTCTATGTTCGTTCCATTTATCAACAATAACATTACCAAATATCAATTGAGTTATTCGAACTATTGAACTATTTGAAATATATGTGGGTCTTGCTTCAATTCATTATTATTACTATACAATCATTCTCATTATTATTTTTCATGTGATTTTAATTGTATGTCTGAACAAGTTGTTTTGAACCAAGCATTAATATTGAATAAATAAAATAAATAATGATAATAATTTTGTACGGGAAATACAATTGAACCAAAATATGTCTCAATTACATTTTTCCTCTTATAGTAAGTATAGGTCCACCGGGTAATCGGTTAGAACAGTCATCGGTATAGTAGGCGGTAGGCCTTCCTAGAATATTGTATTCGTCTAGTTCGCCATAATATCGTATCATTAATTTCCTGAAAAATTAACAGACAATTTTTGAAGATTTTTTTGAAATTGGTGTGTAAAAAATGAGAAACGTGTACACACCTTGCTTTTGAATCTATCAACTCACTGCCCACCTGATTCAACTCTCGACAATATCAGAGTCGGTAAAACAGTTTTTCTTTCCGCAGCCTTGCTACTTTATCGACTCTGATATCAAATCAATCATTCAACCTGATTTTGCGAACCTTGTTGATCATATTCTGATGGCCTCCTCTTATGAATCTTCATAATAATGATGTAAGGAAAGAATACTTATTGGTTTTCATCTTCAGCACGTCTTATTCGATTTTAGTAAAATATTGATTTTTTTTTTTTTGTATTGGGTTTTAACGACGCACTGTAATGATGACTGAGATTTATTAGCGTCGGATGAATGATTAATGAGATGATGGGATGATGAGATGAAAGTTTTATGAGTAATGGAAAGGATAATGGTCGTGGCATTCCCATCCCGGCGTTAACGTAGACTACAGAGGGAAATCACGAAAATACCCTGTAAAGATGGACGGTGGCGGGGATCGAACCGGGTCCGATATGTCCCAATTCACCTCCCGGGTCACACGAAGCAAGTGCGCTAACCACTCAGCTACCTGTGCCGGTTATTATTGGAATAATGTGTTTAATTCATGTAGCTTAAATTCCATGGAAAATTCAATTCATGCAGAGAGGATATGTTCCATCACAATCAGTCCTTTGGGTTATTTCTGTACGGGTGTTCAGAATTTCAGAATTACTATTCTCAGAAGTGGATGGACAAACTGCGGCTAAAAACTGAACTGTATATTGAGTGGGATGATGACACATGTGAATACCAAGTTGGATCGAAAAAGTACTTTTCTTTCGACCTGTAGAGCGCGAAAAAAATTCATTCGATGTCTTTGACTTTGGTAGTATTGAGTCTTCGCTCCGCTCACTCAACAATAGAGTTTTCTTTTTTTATATTGGGTTTCAACGACGCACTATTACTGATAGCTACGATCTATTGGCGTCGGTGGATGATGAATGAGATGATGGGATGGTGAGATGAAAGGTTATTTTATTAGGTGTTTTTGGATGGTGGGGAGGAGTCGGTCGTGGCCTGTTGTTAAGGACCAACCTGAACGACAGAAGGAAACCACGAAAAACCCCTGTCAGGATGGTCGACCATGACGGGAATCGAACCCCGGTCTCCTGAATAGAGAGAGTTTTCTTCGAGAAATACTTGTATCCAATAAAGATGAATGAGCAAACCACCCGTGCGCTGGTGATATGGGATCGGGGAAATGGTCGATCGGAACCTTCTCCTTCCGTGGTCACAAGATGTCATAATATAACAACAATATTCATGATTTCATTCATTTCGCTCATTCATCTATTCAATTTATTGATTACTATTTCAATATTTTTAAATATTTATATTTCCTGTTGGATTACTATATATTATCACTACAACCTTTACTATTGTCGCAATTACTTCTCATCCGAAGTTCAATAAGCTCAAATTAAATTTGTGCTTCTTGAGACATGCAATTATAATACATCATTAATCAAAACCGATGTGAACAAGACAATTACACTCACAAGTGGCTTATTAGAGAGTTCAAATCACTGTCTAGCATATAGAAATCATCTTGCATCTGATATCGAATGCAATTACAGTTAGCTGGAGTTCTAGAGAATATGCTGCAGTTTCATAATTATCGAGTTAGTATATAGCTTCAGTGATGTAATCATACAAGGGCGCTCCGGTTTGTATGATGCCATATTATATTTTGAAATTCCATAATTTAGTGAGTTTAATTAGTAGCTTTTATCGAAAGGCTAGTCTATATTTTATAATATAATGATATGTTTCTAATTCCATTTCGATTGATGAACTCATTATGATGAGGATTAGTATACATTCACGGGTATTCATTGAAAGCTATAAATTGAAATATAGCTAGAATATAAAGCTAGAAATGGTTGCGTTGCACAAAATGCTCTCATTTCCTTCTAGCTGGGACTACTCATGTATACAATTAGCTACAAATAGTTGAAGAAAATGATTCTTCAGTACTTGGCTACTCATGGAAAATGTTTATCAATCTCTGAATATTGTATATAGAAACATCTTCGACGGTCAGTTCATTTCATTTCATTTCATTTATTAGCTTTTTGTTCATACCATTATATGCGAGTTATAATTAATTACATTAACATAACAAGCAGGTCTTAAAAGTTGTCTGGATTGAAATAACAATAATAATAATAATAAGTAACTATAATTAAGAATATATAGAATAAGATATTGAAATTATTGAAATAATAAGATTGATACCCATAGGATCGTGACAAGTTCAAGTTGAATTGACAATAATACATGTGGGTGAAGCTTTTGAATATAATATGTCAATAAAATTCCAATAATTGACCACAGACAGCTACAACTACTCTCTGTCGTTTCACTTTCACTGAATGTCAATTTCATTTTTCTTGACTTTTTTTCAATGTCAATCAGTTTGATAATTCAATTAGGAAAGAAGTGAAAATTGAAATTCAACAACAGAATAGCTGAAAGTCAAGAACTGAAGACTCATTAGATGTAGGTACGCGAGTTCAGCATAAGACAAGCGTTTTTGTGAACATTATCTCCCCTACATCATAACTTCATTCTATCATTTTCCCCTGCTAAATTGTACGCACAGAATTATAACATAGAAATTGTATGGTCGTTATGAACCAATCAAATGATATAGCTAAAAATATGCGTACAATATGAATATTCGATCATGATGTAATAATAATAATGATAATGATGATAATAATAATACTGATAATGATGATAATGATGATGATAATTATATCTTCATCTCCGAAAAAAAATCAAACATGCAAGAATGGTATCGGACATGTCAACGTTCCAATCATAAAAACACTACATGTTTTCACGATATTACACAATATCAGCACGATGGAATTGAAATTCTCCACACTACATACATAATGTGAATTCGTTACATTCGTGAATATATATATATATATATATATATATATATATATATATATATATATATATATATATATATTTATATATATATTCATATATATATATATATATATATATATATATATATATATGTATATATATATATATATATATATATATATATATATATATATATATATATATATATATATATATATATATATATATATATATATATAATATATATATATATATATATATATATATATATATATATATATATATATATACATATATATATATATATATATATGTATATATATATATATATATATATATATATATATATATATATATCTATATATATATATATATATATATATATAGGAGTAATACCTCGGTAGCTTAGTGGTAGAGCACCTGCCAGGCAAGCAGAATGTCCCGGGCTCGAATCCCGGTCGAGGCGTATCTTTTTCGACATAACTATAATATCCCAAATATCTTGATATTGGATCGTATCCAAGAAGTTTAATTATCATATATATATATATATATATATATATATATATATATATATATATATATATATATATATATATATATATATATATGGGCCTATATATCATATATATATATATATATATATATATATATATATATATATATATATATATATATATATATATATATATATACACATCAAATAATTACGTGACTGTAATCACATTCGATTACAGCTGCAGGTGTGCCAAAGTAACATCACCCACAGAAACTATTCTCACCCTCATCGTTCAATCGGCTGCGATAACCCCCCCCCCCCTCCCCCCCTCCCCCCCCTGCCACACACCCGCGCGACAACCTCATATCTTATTGAGCACAAGTCATTATATATCCTAGCAAGTCTATATAGGCCTACTGTGTATCACTGATATCATTCGCAGTCTAATCACGCACATTCGAGTGGTAGCCCTGCATGTGTGATCGGCAGCCCATAGATCGCACTCGTCCTGCCATTGCACGTATAATTACCCGTTAGTTATGATGATTGTTTCGTTTTTTTTTTTTTTTTTTTTGGTGTACGTTTCCGATAACGCAATGAGTGGCTTGTGTTATGCTATCGTTGATGGAATAGTGCGTGACGTGATTGGGGATGTGTGCCATGTGCGCGATGTGATAGGTTTATGTTAGTAATAAAAACACGATAACAGTTTTTGGGTTTGTATATAAGGAGATAAGATGAGGGAATTGTTAGGATATTAAATGATTGAGAAATTCATTTGAAGGAGATTACAATCTTGAAAATGAATGTGAGGAATGATGAGGATATTTTTTTCATTAATTTTAGAGTAGAATAGAAATCATCATCTTAATTTTCGAGAATTTTGATTCACTTTTCTGTCCGCCAGACATCTTGAGTCATTTTTTTTATCATTATTGAATAAGAGAACATAGACACACATATAAATGAATGAACAGTCACTGAACAGTCAGTGTGTGAATGAACATGATGTCCACAAAGCATCAAAGAGCTGACTGACACAGAAAAATAATGGAAAGAATATTGTGTAATGCGATGGTTGAAGCAGAAGTAACAGAACAATGTCGAATAATTACAAACTAAATTGAATATATTAGAAAATGAACAAGGTGGAGTTAAACAGTGGATGTGAATAATGAATATAAATATGACAAACAATAAGTGAAAAATTCGAAATAATGCGAACAATATGAAACACGTTTCATACCACTCAATTTACAGTCGAGTTAAATAACCACTTCTCAATTTCTAATTCAACTGACTTAAATTTGTCCATATTCCTCAAATTTACTGACATTCCATTGAATATAACCGGTACAGTGTATTCATGATTTGGGCATAACCGATTCTGTATAAAAACATCAACAAAATTGAGTAATATCTACGTAACGGCTTCAAGAAAATTGGTTTCTGGAGGGAATATTAATCCATTCTAATTTCTGAAATTGAGATCATGTATTTTAATTTTCTCCGCAATCAGGAGAGTAAATATCAGAGTTATTTATTAAAATCAAGTTCCAGGGTTGTGACTACCCTTAATAATCAACAAGCCATATAAAAGTAACGATGTTCCTGATTTTATCGTTTCCATGACATTTGATCACGGCGCAAACGAAGCATTTGTTGCCGGTTTGATTGATGAGCAAAAAATGAACAGATTAAAATGTTAATTTAATAATTCAATTTTTATGTTCCCGTAGCAATACACACAGTCACATTGTATTCCATCACTGTTAGACATGACAAAAGTTGTTGGACACAAAATGATCAATGGTAATGATTAATGTTCGTCTAACGACCCCGAAAATAGACCCATGCTATTTCGGGTATCGAATAACCCGGTGATATAGAAATGATTTTTAGTTTTTATTCATAAAATATAGAATGCAGTATCATGATTTTCATGATTTTCATAGAATATTGGAATACTCCCGTCAACGTGCTTTTCTGAATTCATATTGGGTTCAACGACGCACTGTGATGATAAATAAAATATATTGGCGTCGTATGAATGATTAATGAGATGATGAGATGAAAGTTCCGTAAGTGATGGAAAGGACAGTGAGAAGAAAGCAGCCTTGACATATATAATGAGCTATATTGTGAGATACATCCCAGCATTTGCCTATATACTACTGAGATAAATCACAAAAAACAAGTTGTAGAAATGGACACTGGCGAGAATCAAACCAAAGCCCGTGAAGCCCCTCACCTCCCAGTTAAAAGCCACCTCATTTCATGAAAGTGTCGAGGAATGATGGTATTTTCACTTCTATATAACATCATCATTGTCAAAGACATGCTTTCAGGATTACTCGTATGGTAAAGCGAAGGTACCTCTTGGTAACATCATAGCGAACGACAGCAGCTGCTTCTGAATTTCAATTTACTTTCGTTATTATGACAGTATATTGTCTTCGATAATCATAAATTCATAATTACTCAACTTATATTGAGGTTGTCAAGATCAGGTGTTCTCTGTTCCATGGCAGGTCTATTCGGTGGTAACCGTATCGTCTTGTAATTGGATTTCAGGCAGACGTTCTTGGAGCGATATGCTTCATGTCGATCTCTCGTGGAATATCCTCATCTCAAATTCACATAATATACATATATATATATATATATATATATATATATATATATATATATATATATATATATATATATATATATATATATATATATTTATATATATATATATATATATATATATATATATATATATATATATATATATATATATATATATTATATATATATATATATATATATATATATATATATATATATATATATATATATATATATATATATATATACATATAAATATATATATATATACATATATATATATATATATATATATATATATATATATATATATATATATATATATATATATATATAAACATATATATATATATATATATATATATATATATATATATATATATATATATATATATATATATATTTATTTTTTTCATATATTTATATATATTCTTTTTATATATATATATATATATATATATATATATATATATATATATATATATATATATATATATATATTCATGTATATATATATATATTTTTATATATATATATATATATATATATATATATATATATATATATATATATAAATATATATATATATATATATATATATATATATATATATATATATATATATATATAAATATATATATATATATAAATATATATATATATATATATATATATATATATATATATATATATATATATATATATATATATATATATATATATGCACAGTCTTTAGATATTCCAAACTTTCACAGTTATTATATGAATTCATGATTTTTCCAGATGAAAACTGAGTGAAATTATGAATATCAGAAAGTTCAATGAATTATAGAGCCAACCATGAAATATTGAATCAATATCCATTCATCCTCGATGAAATATTATATATTTCACACAGTTCTCATCTTGAAAATCATGAATGTATATTTGCCATGTTTGACCATCCTGGCAGGGTTTTTTTTGTGCTTTCTCTCTGTCGTTCAGATCAATACTGAGATGGTTCCTCAACAACAGGCCACGACCAACTTCTTCCCACTATCCAAAAACACCTTATCGAATAACCTCCCATGTCATTGTACTGTCACCTCATATATTATTCACCGACGCCAATAGATCTCAGTCATCAGTACAAAGCCTCGTTGAACTCAATAGAGATACATTGAATCCAATGTAACGGCATCAACAGGAAATCCGTTTCAAGAAGTCCAAGTTTTCAACTGTCACCTAATGTCATCTCATTTTCATTCAAAGTATAGGTTAATTCCTCATAGTTGAATAATCATCATCATCATATTGTACCGTTTCAATACAGACCCTACCCTAATACAGTGTACACATTCAGACGGTAAAGTACTGACGTCTTTCTTTTCTTCACAAATGATTCACAATGACAATAAAAAAAGAAACGTTCTAATTGCAAGTGCAAGCAGAGCAAAGAAATATGGCGAGTATAACTTGGTTCAAGGGCGATCGTCCTACCTCAACACGATGTGCAGTGCAGTGAGGATACGCGACCCTGTTCCATGCACGTCTGGCAATATTATGCAGACCAGTGCACTCGTTTACATGGAACACTGATGCGTTGCATTGCACCTTGCATTTTGTGCAACAATGCATTGACAGCCGAGTAAAAGTACTCGGATGAATAAAAAAAAAAAAAAACGAAACTAATTTATAATAATAAAAACATGTTTTTGTTGTAGCGCTAAGTTGAAAACAAGTAAATCGTTTGAATTAGATAATTAAATACAATTTATATTACGTCATCCTGCACTAGTGTGTACATCCTATTTGTGTAATAAATGTATAGATAAAATGGATTGTTTAACTTGTTCTGATTTTATCACGTAATTCTGTGTTACTTTTTTGAAATTCATTCAACCTTTTGTTCTATAATAAAATGAATTGAACCCAAGAGAATGAAAACGGACTATACAATAAGATCTTCATGGAGGGACTTGCATAATTGAGATTATTATTATTCCTCATTTATATAATCCATATTAAAATAATTTTTTTATCTACCAAATGATCATTTATAAAAACCAGGAAGCGTTGGTGGGCTTACCGCCCTCGAATTTTCTTATGTTATTGCAATTTATTATTCTTTTTCTTGCATAATCTCTCTTCTTTACAAAAGTCGCGTGTGAATGATTCATCTATACGAGCAAAGCGAGAACTCATTTTTTCCGTACTCGAAAAAAACATGTTCCATTACTATTATTTTTGGTTCTTGTTCAGCAGGTGACACGAATGAAAGTAATTCGATCAAACTGGACATACATATGTGTCGTGATCCAATCCGATACTGCATGTAGAGTTTTGAGGAGCAATCGGTGAAACCAAATTTGAGGAAATGATCTCCGAGTTTTGAAAACCTTCATACAAACAACGCAGATGAGAAAATTAGTGGGAAT
>OZ023326.1:10386579-10569079 GCA_964007535.1 Brachyptera risi
TTGTGCTGAAAGATGCCAGCAAACTCGATTATAAAATTGTATTCGAAAAAAGACTACGCAGTTACCTGATTGCAAAATGCTCTCTTAGGTTAGATGAGTTTTGTTAAAGTGTGATCATATTGAAATTTTTATATCAATTATTTTGAATTTTTGTTACATAACTTTTTTTATGACTTTCCACTATATCATGCAATGATCCAAAAGGAAATAAAACAATTATTATCAATATTATTATCATTATTATTAGAATAATGTAAATTTATTGGGTGAAAATTGAAAAAAAAAAAAAAAAGTATGTTGAAATGAAGATAATATTAAGAAACAACCTATAAAATATGAACTCATGACGAAGTTTCTCAGAAACCATGTTGGGAATCGAACCTGGGTATCTTGACTATCAATATCCTTCAATATCTGTATCAATCCTTACCGATATCACCAATCTGGATATTATTTGGAATCAATTGTCGGAAGTGTGATTCATGAAATATATAAGTACTACACTTTAGAATGAATTATAGATGTCAATGTGGCTTGAAAGTTATTTTATTCATGATTATATTGCTGTATTCAAAGTAGTCAACCTTCTTACCTCCTATTTTAGCGACATATTATTGCTTCATTAGTGAGCAATTATAAAATTAAAATTACTCAAGCATTGTTATTGTTTGCTGAATCAGGGATAGGTATGGTTAACCTTTAACCTTTGATGCGGTAACCTTATTACATGGAAATAGAAAAATGTTGAAGTGTATATACGTGATATAAATAATTATTATACTATTACAAAATAATAATTCGAAGGCAACTCGAGGTAATTTATTGTAGAAATAGTTCATCAACTGATATCAAGTATGATAAGATGGCATCTGTTGAACGATCCTACCTTTCTTCATCAGTCTCAATTCAGGAACAAAGATTTTGTCTCACGATCCAATGTTGATATGAGAAATAATGAATTGTATTTATTTATCATTTATTTATACAATATCAATGCTTGATTTGAGTCAATTCGTTATACAATTGAATAAGTTACATAGAAAATTATGATGCTAATAATAATAATGATACAATGATGCAAAATTGAAGCAAGAAAAAATTGAAGATTGAGAGAGGAGGAAAATGAATTGACCGGTATGAAAGTATCCAAGAGGGGGAGGAGCACTACAAAAACAAATGACCAGAATAATAGAAATAACAAAAATAGATGCAAACAACAACAGTGATAAAATTGAAATAATAATTGTTATTTCGAATATAATAATATTATATGTAATAATATTATAATATTATAATATTATCACATCATTAAAATATCATATTTTAATATTATTATTATTATACTATGATATATGTATATATATATATCATAATGTTTCGAATACAATATTCAGTTATACGACTGAATAAGCACGTTAAATACAGTTTGGATCGATGTAAAAAAAAATAAAAAAATGATGAGGCGTATTTGTCTAGATAAATATAATTATTTCCCATATAATATTGACTTATAGGGGTAAATAGATTGATAGTACATAACAATGAAATGAGATTATCAACACAACATGCAAACTGCCTTCATTTGTATGAACCGTATGCTGATGTCATTGACTCGGATCGGGGTTAGAATTCTTCTTATCTATATCTCTATCCGTTTACATTGAAATAAAATGTAAGATTTTATATATTATATACCATGTTATATGGTTCATCAATTAATACAAATGAAAAATGAATATATATTTCTATGAATCGAAGGATTGAGTATTCATCAAATGTCGTTGATCAACCGATGGGGGGAATGAGAAGCGTAGCAAAGACTACCCATTCGAATTTTCTGGTAAATGTATGTGCTATCGAGAAATACTTCACGGACACCGGAGTTAAATTATTTTGTGCGATTAAGTTTTTTTTTGTGTATATGGTTAATGAATTCACGATTATTGTCCACCATTTTCAGGTTATTCGCATCGAATTATATGGATTTTCTGACAATGAATATTATTACAAGGAAAGCTCTATCGTAGAATAATACCAAATTTTCAGTAATATACATTGTTTGAGCGTGAGCGAATTGACTGAATTTCACCGTAGTCCTTGATATTACATTTGAAAAAAAAATTGCGCTCAAACGAAATATCAAATTGTGATGAAGAGTGGCCCGCATTATGTCATTATCTATAGCTCTATATAGCTCTATATTGTATGCATGTTTTTGAACAAAATCGTTCTGAATATACTTTTGAGAAAAAAAAATCACAGAATTTTGCTCAAAGTGGAATATTTACGTGGTCAGTTTCAGAGTCCGGAGTCTCGATTGCCTCAAGCGCCACTGTCGTTTTTATATCGAACTATATGAAACAACAATGCTCAACAATATTCAACAATGCTAGATACGGCTCAGGAAATTTTAATGTTAGTGGTTGCATTTGTTTTTTCACGAAAATTATGGATTTTGTGAGTTCAACAATGCCACCGGTACCGTGGCCACTCTTATCTACATCTAGTTTACAACTACAAGAAAATCCGCTAAATCGTGACAGGCAATCGGGACATTTGGCTCTGAACTGACAGCAAGAAACCACACATTTCTTCCATGTTATCAGTATGGGAGTTGAAACGTGATAGAATAGCATGCTGTCACTATACATCGTATTTGTACAATAGTATCTAAATCATCAACCTCTGAACGGATAGTGATGGTACTAGAAAAACGCAGCAGGATTTTAAGATGCACACATTCTGCATGAAATGTAATGGAAAGCCATTGAACACACTTTAATTTCAGTTATATTCAATTCTATTACCGCCTTTCCGATTCACCCATCGATCATTTCAATTGATACATGAACCAATTGGTTTCATCTAGGACGATAGCTATAGTCCTAGGTTCCATCGGTTGTTTTTCATAATAGCTTCACTTGATGTGAGAAAATACACGATCATTTTTATCCTAAATACGGCTCTCCCGACTTATGTTAAACTCTGGATATATGTGTGAAATTCTTGTATCTGAATTCCGTACAAATTTGAATTCATTCAGGAATTTTTTTCCGTATTTTCACGTTTTCTCTGGAAATATGTGTAAAATTCGTGTATCTAAATTCCGTACAAATTTGAATTCATTCAGGAATTTTTTTTCCGTATTTTCGGTTATTCTCACGGGGGTTATTCAAAATCTGGAAATTATTTCTCTCAAAAGTGATTAAATTGACTCGAAACAATACAGCATCAAGTCAAAATATGGAAAAATACATAGGTGTTATTTTCGAGTGCGGTAAAATCAGATCTTCCCTTCGCTCATCAAATAACCACTGAACGTAAATATGAGGCTACTTTTTTCGTCATGTTTTTCTGTCCCAGTGCCAAGGTCACATACACACACATGTGTCTACAATCACACCAACATGACTACACCTTTACACACATGCCTATCATAAAAGAAGTGATTTCATTTACTTTTATAGCACCCTTCAAGGTTTCAGCTCGCACAAGTATCCCCATATAGGTATATAACAACCTCGCAGAGAGCTGAACGAACCCAATCAAGGGGAACCTAACCACAGTGTAACATTTTCAGGGTCAACATGACATATAAACGATCGCAGTGACTTTCCAATATCAGTTTACACCATTCAGAAAAAAATAATCTAAAAATTGGCGATCAATAATATACTATCAGAATAGGTGATAAGTAATTAGTATGAAACGGTTTAGGCCTATTGTGAGGTAAAAATTGACGGTAGAAATATCGAGTGTTATACAATTACATACAATTTAATGATCTTCCAGCCTTTGATATCAAGACAGTAGTAGTGTCATTATAGCAATTTCGACACATGGTGTCTGCATCTCACCATGTATTTCTCAATTTCCTATCTTGTAGACCTACTATTGATGTTCTATGGTAATTTATATCTATAAAACTACCCTGGGGGGAACTCTTCACACTATGGAGACGCATGAGAAGCACACGGTTGTCGATTCAGTGCATTAACTTCTGTACAATATGGGATATTTAATTTTAATATAATATAATTTTTAGATATTTATTCAAATTTTCATTCTAGTAGAACGAGATACAGATATTCTCAATACCATGAGAATGGTATGAGTAGAAACTATCGAAGCGTAAACAACCGATACATTTGGTGTCCACCTGATTTCAAGAGATTTCAGAAGATCTCAAGGAATTTCGAGAATATCTTGAGGGATTTCAGAAAGATTTCATGACAAGTGTGAAGTGTGGGCTTACACCAGATTTCAGGAGTTGTTAACCCCCCGTAAATTATTTCACATATATCGGATAATAACCACATTGTATATAGTTGAAATTACACATTTTTCAGCTCTTTCAGAACGGTTAACACTTCCTGAAATCTGGTGTACACTTGTCAGGAAATCTTCTCGAAATCCCTTGAAATTTTTGGAAAATCCCTTGAAATCTTCTTGTAATCTCCCTGAAATCCATTGGAATCTTCTTGTAATCTCCCTGAAATCCATTGGAATCTGAATTCAGGTGTACACCAAATTCACTAGTTGTTTACCCCTCAGATTTTTCCCTGTGACAATGTTATGATTCGAGTTCAACAATTGTGTTTCGAATCCGTGGGGTATACAACTAGTACATTTGGTGTACACCTGATTTCAGATATCAAGGAATTCCAGGGAAATTTCACGTGATTTCAAGAGGGTTTCAAGGGTTCTCAAGAAGATTTCAAGGGATTTTAAAAAGATTCCAAGGGATTTCAGAAAGATTTAATGACAATTGACGACTCGAAATGGGCGTGGATTATTAGTAGGCCAGTTGGATCTTTCTATATAATATGTGATCATTTCAAGATATACCGATTGAATATTTGAATTTGACTACAGTTCTAACAGCCCTGTTGATTGGACAGTATGATTTGTGACGTCAAGGGGCGGAGATTGCGAGCCATCAATTGCACACCACACTTCAGAAGTTGTTAACCCCTTGTTCAAATCATCTCGAAGTTATTCAAATTATCTAAGTTTCTCTCGTATCATACTTTTCCTATCTTCTACCGTTCGATAGTAAATACCAGTCAACTGATATCTCGCTAAACTGACTTCCAAAGCTCTTGAGTAAGCAAGTGAATATCTGCAACAATATCACATCGCACTTTATCAAACATACCGCCACTTACGGGTGAGATATGTTTGGCCCTCGGCGGGGGTCAAACCCGACGCCGCTAGGCCACGGCCAGTGGCCCTGCGGCGCCCCGGTTCAATTCACTCTAACATACGCAATAGTGTAACTATAGTAACAGCTGTGTTTGCTAACTAGGAATCCTGATATCGTTATAACTATACGCACAGCTGTTTGGATAGATAAAAACTATTACGTAATTTTTTTTTCTCAACATTTTTCCATTTAAAAATCCATCATGTTTTTGTAGCACATAGTGTGAAGATGTATTTTCACAATGAGGCACCTTATGATCATTGTACGTCAGTTGAATTTCAACTTATTTTCAAGACAACTAGATGTGTTTGGAACTTTAAATCTTGCGAAAATTGAATGAAACATTTTCATCACAGTAAAGGTATTCAATTTATGTAATTAATTAATTAATTGATTTATTTTATTATACTTTCACTTGTACAGAAAACACGCCCGACCATGAGCACTAATGCACATTCCCAAGTACAATTAACTCAAATGCGAGATAAAATTCGTTCCAATTGATTATTTGCACAATAATTTTGGTATCATTCGATATATGAGAGAATACATAATAGAGGAATAGATATAATGTTACTGTCAGTTGACATTATAAAAATTTTCATTTTTTTAAATACCAAAGTCATATAATATGTTATTACAAATTGCATACACATGATACAAAATAGACCCGATGTAATAAAATTGGATTTTTTTTTAATAACATCGAAACTTGATACGGAACTATGGATGGACGATGGGATCGTTTGGACGAGACACCACACAAGGGCGATCTTACCACCCCAAAATTGGAAATTATAAAAGATTATTGAAAAAAATTGGGTATAAATGAAACGTGGTATATTTTAATAACACGGGACAATGTGAATGGACAAGTTATTTGAAATACATCCGAAGAAAACAGATGGAAGTAAAATTGAAATGATGATTGATATGAACATGAATTCTCAGTAAGACATACAAAACAAGTCAAAACTATTCAAACCTGCGATGGATCAAATTTTTTACAGAACTTACCAAAAAATGTTCGTATTACTGTCTCTTGCACCCATGAATAGATCTACTACTGATATTGTGTCTACATTATTGGCTCTGTCTGGGTATGTAGCTATTGGTTTATACTCATCTCTTTTTTCTTAGTCGACTTTTCGTGCTTGCTCGGTATCACATTCGAATCTTTCTCCGAATACACTAATAGAAAAGTGTATTGCAATGTAATTTTGAATTGAATTTCACAAACGATTTTTTTTTTTTATTTTTCATATTGGGTTTCAACGACGCACTATACTGATGGCTACGATCTATTGGCGTCGGTAGATGATGAATGAGATGATGGGATGATGAAATGAGAGGTTATTTTATATGGGTGTTTTGGATGGTGGGAAGGTGTCTCGGTCGTGGCCTGTTATTAAGGAACCATCTTAGTATTGGCCTGAACGACAGAGGGAAACCACGAAAAACCCCTGTCAGGATAGTCGACATGGCGGGAATCGAACCCCGGTCTCCCGAATGACGGTTCAGTGTGTTACCACTTGGCCACGCGTCTCGGTATCAACAGCGAATTCAATGAATGATTTGTTTGTAACTATTGAAATAACATCAGAGGTAGGCCTATACTGAAGCTGTTGGAGTATACATGAAGAAACTTGGTGATACAATATCGAATTCGTTGATTTGTTTAACATTGGAAAGATTGCATGATATGTGAAAATGCAGTCGACAAAAATGTACGTATAAGTTGAGCTTACTGCCATGGAATACGGAAGTGAAATGTACTGATGAAAAAGCTGGAACATATAATCTTAAAGGTGAGACGTTGATTCAGAAGTTTGAACAATGATCAAAGAATGAAGTCAATTCCTCTTCTTCTAGTATCTCTTGACATTTCAGTTTCGTCATCACCTGATGATTCACACCCCCAAATAGCTAGCTGTTGGTGGGGTCGTTGAGCAAAAATAATCATAATTGGTACAACTTTTGGCCCGCATCAGAAATACTTCGATATTTTCTGAAGACCAACTGTGAGCAATTTCATTGAAAGGTACAATTAATTATACATCATTCAATTCATTTCATAACATTTTTTATATCTTTCATATTACAGATGTTGAGGATTCACGTTTTCGTCCGTCATCCCTGAAATGACCATGAACGAAAGATAAAACAACAGAAATTGATCGCAAATTGACTCAAACTTTGTAATATCTTTACTTTAGTGTGCTACATACATGCTACAAGCGAGGTCATACCACAGGCAGCAACCATTATATGAGATCGTGAAAAGAATGTTAATTCACTGTGTAATAAAATAAACAAAATTAATGATATAATTACCAATAATTTGAAATCGAATGTTAATGGAGACTATTATCGCAATTGAATGTGTACACTTTCACCATTATTAACATTTATCGACTTATTTACTACCCATTTCGAACGAGCATCTTGTACTCTACACTCATAGATAAGTAGCATGGGCGATGGATAATTTATAACATTACCGAGAGACAATATCAATTTGACTGCTCAAGAACATATAATATATTTATTATATATGCATATATCTCTCTCTCTCTCTCTCTCTCTCTCTCTCTCTATATATATATATATATATATATATATATATATATATATATATATATATATATATTGCTCCTCTTGAAATCTTAGCTCCTGTATATTCATCTATCAAATATTATATGGGCCATGTGTCTATATATATATATATATATATATATATATATATATATATATATATATATATATATATATATATATATATATATATATATATATATATATATATATATATATTAATAATAATAATATATATATATATATATATATATATATATATATATATATATATATATATATATATATATATATATAAATATATATATATATATATATATATATATATTTATATATATATATATATGATGAATATATATATATTATATATATATATATATATATATATATATTTTCAAATATAAATATATATATATATATATATATATATATTATATATATATAATATATATCCATATATATATATATATATATATATATATATATATATTATATATATATATATATATATATATATATATATATATATATATATATTATATATAGTATATATATATATAAATATATATAGTACCATAAAACATTTGATGGATGGACACAGGAGCTAAGGTTTCAAGAAGGGAAAGACGAGAAAAGCTTAATTACTGACCTTCATCTAATGGGAAGAAAATATATTATCATTCTGATGAACAAGGTGGTGTAATTAAGTAGACAATTAAATAACATTTTATTGCGTTCGTTTGAGTGACGTAAATGCCAGTTGCGAGTAAAAAATAAGGTTTAATTTTGTTTTATTATTTTTAATGTAAGACCCGTAGCGCAGCGGTGCGTGAAATGATGAATACAATTAAAAAATGCGTCGGTTTCTTGTTGAATTATCGGTGATGAAGTTTGGATAATAACAGGTATGAAATGAATCTCAAATGTACCAGCGGGTCAACAGGAAATAGCTAGATATAGGCCCGCTGTTTGTATTCTTCAGTCTTCTTGAGAGGCCGCTTTACATCTTGTCTACCGGTTTGATTGCAGACGTTCGGGGCCCAAGTTGGCAACGGAAAACCAATCACCGTATCAACTTACAGTTTTTGGTTAGATGATCACTAGTATTCAATACGTGCTCGTACGAAGCTTTAGTTCGTAATATGTTTTCAACCCTTTCAAAATAATTGTCAAAAATCAACATGTTTCTACCTGTTTTTCAAAGTACGATTTTTTCAGAGTAATATGATATGGAATTATGATTTTTACCAAACGTAAAGGCACAGATATACTCACTGTTGTTTTATTGCAAGAAGAATTAGACTGATTGGTTCTACTGTTTACCCACCATGTGTTGGGAGCTAAAGGCCTGTATTGACGCTTTTTGCGTCCCCCTATAGGTTTTACTTATGGGTTGTGAGATGTAAAGTAGACTCTCAAACTCATTCATTTCATGGTTAAATAGGAAGAATGAACATTATTCATCCATAAATATTCCATTTTGCTTTGACTTGTTTGTTCGATATTATTCATCGGTTCGATTCCTTTCATTTTTCATGTTGTTTGAATATATCGTACCGGTAGCAAATCAAATCAAATTTCTGTTTTTAACCGGAAATATTTTCCCGCCGCCATAAGTAGGCCTATATCTCACGTACTTCTGAATCGAATACAATGTGATATCTATAATAGTTGATAGTTACTATGATTTCTTTCTTCACATTGATGATAATTCAGTAGATGTCCAATGGAATTGATATTTGATACCAAAAGAATCAGATCAATGATATATTCCAGTCACATTCAAAAACTTTACTATGCCTTCAGAACAAAATTAATTGTTTTTGTCCTTTTCCTACTTTGAAAACTTCAATTAATCTTATAATAGGGTTATATTTTGTCTTTCAAAATGAAAATATATAGAGCCATAATAGGTGTAATCCCTAGTTAGAAGATCCTCAAGAAAATCTTCTCCACAGTATATTTCCTTTTCAGTTGTCACCTCCTTCCATGGATGCTGTATTCTACTTCCTTACTAATTGGGAGGAAGCGAAGCCTTATAGCATGGGATGGTGCCCTGGGGGCCCTACAATATTCATCCGACTTCACATCCAGTTGCCACGAGAAATGAAAATAAAAGAAGCCAACGGAGAAGATATCACAACATCATTATAATATAAGAAGCGAGAGATAAAAGTGTGGTTGCTAGGCACAGCAGCCCTGGTACATGGCAGGTACAATAGCCCTGGTGGCAGGCTATCGAACTTGGTAAGTGCATATTACTGGGTGTGTCCGTCTTGATCAATATAATTACATCAAGAAAGTGTTGTTAACATTTGCTGTATATGTACACTTGTACTAGACCAGGATTCATGCATGAATCATCATGCTATGAATAAATTATGACCGATCCCATCAACGACAGAATCATTTGGGAGTACGCATATTATATTGAAGCTGTATCATTATTGAATAAGTGCTGTCAATCAAAACACACACACACCCACATATATATATATATATATATATATATATATATATTTATATATATAAATATATATATATATATATATATATATATATATATATTATATATAATATATATATATATATATATATATATATCTATATATATATATATATATATATATATATATATAAGTTTGTGTGTGTACATATTGTTGATGTGTACATATATGATATATGGTATATGGCAATTTCATTTCATCTTGTCAAAAGCTATTGGATTCATTCATAATTACCGATCGTTTGCATCATAAGCCTATAATATTTATCCATACATATGCATGCTTCCCTCTCACAAAGTCAACTTGAGTCAAACGCGTTATATTACTACTTTTATATGTTTTAATGTTCAAATAGCAAGGGCTTCGCACCTTTTTTCTCCCTCTCTCCTCTCTCTTTTTTTCTCTCTCTTTCTCTTTCTCTTTCTCTTTCTCTTTTTTTTCTCTTTCTCTTTCTCTTTCTCTTTCTCTTTCTCTTTCTCTTTCTCTTTCTCTTTCTCTTTCTCTTTCTCTTTCTCTTTCTCTTTCTCTTTCTCTTTCTCTTCCTCTTTCTCTCTCTCTCTCTCTCTCTCTCTCTCTCTCTCTCTCTCTTTCTTTCTCTCTCTCTCTCCATCTATCTCTATCTCTCTGTTTCTCTCTACAATTTTTCGTTCTTGGTGGACTAATAGTTACTTCGTAATATAAGGTAAAATATTTTTCAAGCAATATATTTTTTGTTTTATCACAGAAAGCATTGAATTTCCGCAGGATTATATATATATATATATATATATATATATATATATATATATATATATATATATATATATATATATATATATATATATATATATATATATATATATATATAATAACGGCAGGATGAGATGTTTAAGGCTGTTTGTCTGTCACAAGAGTCGAACCACGGCCGAGAAGCAATCGGGTGTTTTTCTTGTTTCAGCCAAAAATGGTTTCAACATGACATAAACTAGCCAACAAGTACTCTCCTCCAGAAAAACTTCCCAAACTCTTTCAAATGTATTTTGTTTCTCAGTTCAGTAAGCAATTCGATCATTTGTGTGAGGCCGATATTACCACATATCTCATTTTCAAACGCTCAATTGAACCGGAGTCTTTTATGGAGTCTATCATTCATTCTGCATCATCCAATTCATCAAACAGATTTTCCAATAATAATGATAATTGTAATGATAATAACTTTCCATTCAGCAAGGTATAGCTATCACATTTGTTGTATAATATCGTGTGATGTATGATGGTACATTTCAATTCAATCTTTTGATTCATATTCAAAATTTTAAAATCTAAATTAGGTTCATTCTCGAAATCACTTTTGGGAATGGCCGGATATATCACGGAAACGGTTTATACTTATGATAGGTTACGAACTTTCGTAAACTGGAATAGTTTTAACTTCAGCGAAAAATTATGGTCAGCGCAGTCTTGATGCCAAAGCTCAATATTTTTAATTGAATAAACAAACTATAGGGGGGATGTGTAGATCGTCCACGTTCGAGCGATCCCCAGCTCTCATTTATTCATTCGTTTCCATCCTCCTCAAAGTGGATTAAAATATGAAGTGGAACATTAATGAGTGAATCATATGGACGGTCGAGGATGAAATAAAAAATAAAAATTATAAAAAATGCACACAACATACAAATAATAGAATATACATGAATTGATGAACAATTGAACAATTTCGTTGAGGACAAATAATTTGTTATCAAGTTTCGATGTTATGATTTAAGAATAATCAAAATTGTGGAGAAAGGAGCCCACTTCCCTGAATGGAACTGTGATGGCATTGCTCTAATGGCTGGAGAGACCCAAGACAAGAAGTATAAAAACTACAGCTGAGGAAGAGTATTATAACTTTCTTGAATACGGCCAAAAGTCGTCCTAGAACTTTTTGATCCGCTTAATAATTTCAAAAGAGGCTTATTATATTCTCAACATTGTCGATTATTATTATCATTATAACGATGATACGACATAATTATCAAGTTTTGTTCTTCAAGTATCTACTAGCTGATGATTTTCATAAATGATGGCATATTTCATGTTTGATATTAAATTCCATGGGCTTCTTTGCGTTATTCACAAACCATAATTAGGCTATTGTGTTGATTTAAGAGTCCACGGGAGTCGATTTAGCGAAATATCAGTTTCTTGATGATAACTTTTGAACGGTATTAGAAATCAAAACTCCAATATGCGAGAAACACACATAATTATAATAGCTTCAAAATAATATAAGTTTTAACTATTCAAGTCATGTCAAAAACAATCAAGCGTCGACAGCTGAAAAATGTGTTTTTTTCAGCTGTCGACGCTCCAAAGTTATGAAACGTTACTTAAATAGTCATAACTTATATCATTTTGAAGCTATTATAATTATCTGAGTTTCTCGCGTATTGTAATTCTGATATCTCATACTGTTCACAAGTTATCACCAAGAAACTGATATTTCGATTAATCGACTCCCGTGGACTCTTACTGAAGCCTATTGTTCCTTATTCATTTGGGTAATGTCGCTCATATATACTGATCATGCGTCAAGTTGATATCAAAAGGACTGATAAAGTTTTCTATTGACTTTTATGAATACG
This sequence comes from Brachyptera risi, assembly GCA_964007535.1. Taxonomy (NCBI): domain Eukaryota; kingdom Metazoa; phylum Arthropoda; class Insecta; order Plecoptera; family Taeniopterygidae; genus Brachyptera; species Brachyptera risi. Next base: position 10,399,497 of record OZ023326.1, read on the forward strand.
TTCATGAAATCGAATCAAGTTGATTTAAAAGCAGCTGCCTGTAAGATAATAGGCAGCTGGTATATTTTTTATTATGACATCGAAACTATACAGAATTATTGTTGAAAGTCAAATTGTACAAAATCAAGGTAGGGTCGTTCGGGCGAGGCACAACATGTGCGATTGAATCACTCCGAAGCAGCTGATATATCAGACAGCTGATATATCGAACTGAACTATAAACTAACCAACTAACCAACTCTCTAACAACAACAATATAACAATAAACAATAACTAACTAACTAATTATTCATAATAATGACTATGTGACAAACTATAGCAGGTAGTTTGTAAATTATTGTGGGTTATTAATGTGTTATTTGCCAATTAAGTGGCAGTTTTAGTTTTGCATTTATCTGTTACATATATATATACATATATATATGTATATATATATATATATATATATATATATATATATATATATATATATATATATAAATATATATATAGATATATATATATATATACATAATATATATATATATATATATATATATAAATATATATATATATATATATATATATATATATATATATATATATATATATATATATATATATATATATATATATATATATATATATATTTATATATATATATATATATATATATATATATATATATATATATATATATATATATATATGGGAAGATATATACATACATCGATGGCAGAATCGATTGGTCTGAGACGATTGGTTGAGTGGCTAGCACACTGAACCGTCTTTCAGCAGACCGGGGTTCTATTACCGCCACAGTCGACCATCCTGACGGGGGTTTTTCGTGTTTTCTTTCTGTCGCTCAGGTCAATAGTGGGTTGGTTCCTCAACAATAGGCCACGACCGACTCCTTCCCACTGTATACACACCTGATATAATGACCGACCATCTCATCATATCTCAAATACCGTTCACCGACGGCGATAGATCGTAGTCATCAGTACAGTGTGTCGTTAAACCCGATTCAAATTAAATACATCAAATAAAGTAGGATCAAAACTCATTTGAAAAAAGGTATTGGAAATTATTCTCGAGAACATTAATTTCCACTGTCCTTCTTTCTAAGCCAACTTATGAGATGATGATATATAAAATATCGGATATATCATAGATATCAAGTTTTACATTCTTTCTATTCGATGAGATCTCTTTCTATGTGCTAATATGTAATATCATCAATCTATTTATCTCTATCAATAATGTATGTATTTTTCATTTTTTTCTTATTCTGTTTTCTAATGTAGTCAGTGACCAATAAAGTTGTTTTCCTCTATTACAATCTTTCATCAAAATCGAAAGAATTTCCGTTCTTATATGTTTCTTGTGAGCCCCATTGTGCTGTGAGTTATTCCGGTCACGTGGGTTCGTGTCACGCGCTCTCGCGGGACGACGAGTATAGACTGTCACGAACCAACCATTATCTGGTCATCACTGCGCTTGCGCAGAGAGATGAAACATCCCATTGACAGGCTCGACTGTCTTTTAAGAGTGCACGGGAGTTCAGTTCAGTTCAGTCCAGTTAACCTTCGAAAGTTGCTGAAAACAAATAACATGCACGATGTAATGATACCAACATTATTTTTCAAAATATAAAGAAGGTACCCCAACTCGGGTCTTGAAAGTGAAATATTTCCGGGGTCAGAATCTGAGTCCAGCGTCCCGATTGCCTGTAGCGCAACCCTCGCTTTCATATCGAACTACTATTCAAAACAACAATGCTCAACAATGCTATACACGGTTCAGTAGAATTATAATGTTAGCAGTTGTGCATTTGTTTTTTTACGAGAATTATAGATTTTGTAAGTTCAACAATGCCACCGGTACCGTAGCCACTCTTATCCACATCTAGTTCACGAGGGAATCCGCTAAATCGCGACAGCCAATCGGGACCATTGGCTGACCGCACAAAAAACACAAATACCTTCCATGTTACCAGTATGGGAGTTGGGTCACTTTCTTTATATTATGATAAAATAGGTTGGTGTCACTACATCGTGTAACATGGGTAGTCGTGTGACGATATCAACATCAAACTATCAGATTCAAACTGAGATTTTTTTCAGCTGTATATATAATATATATATATATATATATATATATATATATATATATATATATATATATATATATATATATATATAAATATATATATATATATATATATATATATATATATATATATATATATATATATATATATATATATATATATATATATATATATATATATATATATATATATATATATATATATATATATATATATATATATATATATATATATATATATATATATATATATATATATATATATATATATATATATATATATATATATATATATATATATATATATATATATATATATATATATATATATATATATATAATTCTCGCCCCAGTGCTATGGATTTATATCCACGTTGATACTTCTGTCATATCAGCTCACTCCTATCACTTTACCGTTAATTCTTTATCCATATTCATTTCTCAGTTCACCATATTTTATCATCAAAAATAGTTTTTCTGGAGAATAATGTCTCTATTGGAAAATACATTTCATTTCTTCAACGTTTTTAGGAATAGTGCATTGTTTTCATACATGTTGTTCAACTGTGTCCAAATGGCAAACGTTTCGGTGGCAGTTTTTCTGAAAAAACTCGTAACTTCATAGTTGAAGGGATCAGAAGCAAAGTGGACCAACATACTTTTATTCTCAAAATTATCTATTTGAACCACTTTATTCGTGGGCCTTTTGTGTTATTTATTCATTTCTTATTTTTTTCTATTATTTAATCTCCAGTTTTAGAAGTTTAAACATGGGGACCAAGTTTTCTGGCCCCCATTATATTTGGGAGCTAAACGGACTAACCCACATTGGAAGTGTTTTGTTTTGACTTTTGGGTTGAACCACTTTGCTTCTGATCCCTTCAGTTATACCTTATATTCAATCTCGAAAATGTTACAAATGTCTGTCTTTCTGTATAAAAATTTTGATGTCCAGTACCACAAATAACTGATATCTCGTTAAGTCGCCTCGCACATGTACTCTTAATATCGTGTTACATCATCCTGTAACTGTTTGAGTAACTAGTTTAGGTTTCGGACGTTCGCTGACTGTCAGAGAAGACAATTACGAACCGACGACCGCTTTCATCTCATCGCCCCGCAATGTCTACGCCGTATCATACCTACACGTTACAGGCATTTAGTTGACATAATATTCAAATCAAACATTTGCATATCAAGACCGTAGAACAGGTTTATTTGATGATGATTTATCAAGATATAATTGCTATTGAATACCGTGCGGCAGTGATTATATGCCTAGCTGTAAGACGATGATCGTGTACCTTACGTGCATACACGGAAGAAGAAGGTTCCGAGAGACCGTCTCTCCTATTTGAGATCATTAGCGCGCGTGTGGTTCGGGCTTTATTCTTACGTGGATGCAAGTTGGATACTATTACCAACCTTTATACTCATCGAGTTCGGTTGGTTCGCTTTTATGTAGTTCCAGAGATTAAACTAGGAAAACGCCATATATGCGTTGTTAGACGAGCGGATAGTAATAGTATGTTGATTTTTCTGCCAAACTTTTGCCTACATTCGCCAATTGCGTGACATTTAAGTTAAAAATGGGTAAAAACTGCTTCGAGTGGTACCAATTTAGCACATTATAAGTTTTTTTTTTCAAAATGGCTGACCCGATCAAGCTGAGAATTTCCAAAAATGTGTATCAGAATGTAATTCAACTTCACACAGAATTTCATTCTTTTTGAAAATAATTTTTTTTCCGTCGTGTTATTCTAATGGGTATTTTTGGAATTTCGAAAATTCATAAAAATAAAAGTTATCACCCGATAATGCCACAAAACTTTACAGATCTAAGTTAGATAAGGAACCACAATGAAAAAAAGTTTGAAGTTGATAGTTGTGGCCGTTGGACCTGTGGAGAACCGACAAAAAAACATAAAAAATACATGAAAACGAACACCAATTTTTTTCAGTATGTCAAATTGAATCCTCGCTGAAGCTCGTCTGATAATAATCGGATCATGATAACCATTGATGAAACTAATACATTTCCATTCAACCGTGTAAAAATGTCCAGATTTTTAAATTTCAGTTTGAATTATGATGCTTTGAATCATAGATGTAATTGACTTGTTAAATCTAATAGACTAATTTTAAAGTATCCAGAACTGACGTATTTCAATACTCGTACAGATTTATGCTATAAAAATGTGCATAGAAGTGACAATTATGAAATAAATATATTGAAATTGAAATTATTGAAGATAGAGATTACATTTCGGTAAAGAAAAAAAAAGTTGATAAAAAAAACATTGAGAATGGTCCACAGTATTTATGTATGAATTACATCGGATCCTCAGCGATTGCCTCCGATCGCATAAGTCGTAGTGAAAACGAATCATGAACAACAAAAGAGGGCATTAATAATGTTGGTATCAGACTGTATTACAGCCAACACAAAACCAGAAAAACAGAGATAAAATACTTGTTATAAGAAATACAAGAACTTGAAAGAGAATGAGGAAAAATAAAGTGGCACAAAACCAGGAGTCATCATGGAAAATTTAAGCAATGTTGAAAGAAAATGAAATGAGGCATAAAGGTAAGGTAGGCCCTGACAAAATGAAAATAGGCTTAAGCGTACGTATGGGGAGAGAGTACAAATATGGACAAAGAAAAGCAAACAGGGTTGTTGAATGGGTGGTGGTGGGTGAGGTGGGGGGAGGGAGGGGGGGGGGAGAGGCGATTCAAAGAGAATAGCAAGGGAACGTGCGGGGAAATTGGGACATGTTGAGTAAAGAGATGAAGGAAAGTATAGGAAGGATGGAGTCGGATGTAGCATAGGGATATAAAAGATTCAGAACACGTGGCACACATAATAACGCCCTGAAGATGTTGGAATCACAAAGCAGAACCACCCTCCCTCTTCCTCCTTCTTCCCCCCGTCAACCTTGACTTTGTAGGCCAGGAAATGCTTAAGAACCAAGAAACAAATACCGACGCTTTACTTTAAAACACAGTTCCATTTCGTCGGTTGAACGGAAGTGTAATAAGTTTCTGTTTTAGTTGTTACAAAAGGTTTTCTACGAGATGTAGACACAATGTTTGTTCGGTACGGATGGATAATAAGACAGTGAGAGGAACATGGATAGTGTGCTACTGTGCGCGCTCACTTTCCGTCCGATATATACCGAGATACCGACATACCGACATACCGACATACCGAGTGCAGTAATTTTGTTATTCAGATTAAAGATACTAGGCAAACGCGAAATATACGTTTTTAGATGAGCGAGATATCTGAATACGGTATAATAAGAGTCTTACATTTGCTACTTTATCGACTCTCGTATTCTACACACTTTGTCCTTCATTTTATTGCTACTTTATCTTCTCTGGTATTCTACACACCTTGACGAATATGAAGAATAGTTTATTCTTGGGCAAATATCGAATCTAGGAAGCAGTGAATCTTGGCTCATTTCCATTATATTTGATGAATGAAAACAGTTATTTGAATTTTTTTCTTCGAAACGACCGATTTGAATTGCTTACAAAATGATGGTCATGTGTATCATTCATGTTTGAACACTGAGAAAAACTTATTTTTTTAAAAGAGGTTTCATTTTTACAAATTTTCTTACACAGCCTAATCTTATGGGGTTTTTAAAAACTTTGGCATGATATTTCTCAAAATATATCCAACCGATTCATTCCAAAAACTATACAGTTCTGAGTTGTGAAAGTTGGCCCGTACAAAAAAAAGTTTCATTTTGATCAGTCTACCCATGTGACCTGTGCAGTGCTTACAAAAAAAAGAACACAGACCAAGCTCTATAAGAGTGGGATGGAATCTTCGCTACGCTCATCTAATTAAACATTGCATTGTATGACTGTGATTCATAAAACTTTATTTCTATACGATGAATTAACAGCTAAATTATTGCAAAACTGCTCTCGATTTTCCATATCAAATCAAGTGACATTAGATCATCTCGTGGTTATTTTTAATCATCATATCATCATTTGAGAGATGTGAATGCAATCATGATTATTCAAAAGTTATTACACAAAACCGTATTTTCGAAAATGGTTTGTTACGAAGTCAGTGGAGGTGCCGCTTTCTCATTCTCCCATTCTATGTAGTACAGGTCAGCACATGATGGGTGCAACATACGAGCACATACCGTGAAACGAAATAAGCGAACCTGTTCACTTTATTCAAGCTGAGATATAAACAATATCACAATGATCGGTGACTGCTTCTTTATTACATAAGCCTTTCTTCCATTCATTCCCATGCAGCTCACAGCCCTACAAACTTGTATTCACTATAGTGTATACTTTTCAGTTTATTATTGGCCCGAATTTTACGATCTACTCCGAAGCAGTACGTATCAAATGTGACTTGTGTCAATTTTACGACCTTTAGAACTTTCAACTTTTATAGAGAAGAGAAGAAGAAGAAGAAGAAGAAAAAAAATGCTGAAGAGAGTGAAATGGGTTCTGATAAATTGCATCAGATTCGTAATATCTTCGTTGAAAATCGAGCTACTGAATCCAGGGATTCTGAACTTAAAATATGTGGCAATCAAATCAATCCAGTTGCTAGCTGGCTCTCTATAGGTTCGAGGCATATGAAGTACCTCAATCAAGGGCGTGATCCCTTACGGTGGTAGAGCTCGCAAGCTCGGCGCCAAACCCTACCCAACCCATCTCTATACACTCTCTCTCGAGCTCCCCGAAACTAGAGGCGTATACGCACTTTGGTGTAAAAAGTATCGGAAACTGATGGAGGCATCTACAATCGAGAGAGAGAAGAAAAAAAGTAGAGGGAATTTTAGCAATCATGTTGCAAGAGTCGAGACCTTTCAACTGTGGCTTCGTCTAGGGATGAAAACAACTGGAAATATATATGTATAAAAAGTTCCTTAAAAATCTTTTTATATATATACTTGAGTATATACCGTATATAGACACTGATCTTCAGATGGATCAACTCGAAATATTCAACCGCCACAAATCAAATCAAAATGGAATGGCTCAAGTCCAGGCAAGGTTTGGAGAAGAGATACAATATATCAGTAGAATGTATCTGGTTATGTGTTCATATATACACAGACACCTTCAGTAATGAAGCGTATATATATCGTAATATTCTCTAAATACTAATCAAACGTTGAATCGTGAGAAAATCTATCAGGGTGGTAAACAGGTATATACAGGTCAAACTGCTTACATCCACCTGTTATCATTTGAGGCGAATCTCACGACCGATACCTTCCACATGCATCAGTTTTACAAACATTTGGTTGCATTTTCCGCTTGAATTCTCACCAACAATCAATGCTCTCTGTATCCAAGCTTCGATCCCAGATATACTTCCAGAATGATATCAAGCAATAACATATCACATAACTAGAAATAATCCACAATGTATATATAAAAATGTGTAAATAAAATAAATAAAAGTGAAACAGCAGTAATAATTACGACTTTTTTTTTCGAATGTTTTACTATTCCCATCGGTGCATGCAATCAGTTGTTTCCCAGGGGCTCAGGGTTCGTGCACTTGTCAGCGTCGTGGATCGAGGAGGTCTGCGAAGACAGACGATCGCTCAAGGAGATGTGTGGTCATTTGCCTGCCGTGTACAGGTAGGAAGCTGCCTTACCGACGTGGGGGCGGTGGACGTGCGAGGGAAATGCATGGTAGCAATAATGAGACAGTATGATGTATCGGAATAGTTTTTAATATTCTTACTGGGTTTTCAATAGGAATAAGCGTTGAAAGAACTGATGAGCGGTGTATTGGCGAAATGTTATGGAAAGTTGTGAAGTTGTGAGTTTGTGGAATGTTGTGGAACTATGATTTTCAAAACCATCAATTCGGAGTCTCTCTATTCTACTTGTTGTTGATTTTTTGAATGTAACAACGATTTAATTGGTTTCACCAATTTTGATTTTCATAATGTGTGTCATTATTATGTATGAATGAGATGAAAATTTTGTTCTCCAGATTTCCTCCCCCGTTCTATTTTTTTTTTATTCCCAATTTCGAAATTATAATTCTCAAAAATGGTGCACCGATTTTGCCTTGAAACTATGAAGTATCGAGTCAGATGATAATACATGTCACATGTCAAGGTTCAACAGGATTGTTCTCTTTGTTCAATATGTGGAGCGCAAAAAATGAACATGTCCGTTGTTGTTGTTGTTGTTAAGTGCGGTAAAATTGAATCTTCGCTTCATCCATACATAAATGAATGTTGACAGATATTTAATTTCAGTAACACACAATGTCATATGATATTTCCAGTAAATTACTTCGATTAAAGAAATTCAAAACGTTAAGTGTGAGCTGTGAACCGCTAACAAATGAGTGACATTCGAAAAATACGAAAGTACCAACTGCTAGGCATAATTTTCAGATTGTCATGCTGATTAGAATTCGGATTTCAGAGTTGCCACTCATGAATCATCCCTATCTCTCTCTCTCTCTCTCTCTCTCTATCCCTCTCTCTCTCTATCTCTCTCTCTCTCTCTCTCTCTCTCTCTCTTTTCTTCTTATGGATCTAGAGTAGTATCATGAAACATTGTTTCTCGACTAATCTGAATTTCTTTCTCATAGACTCAACTAAAGTCGCCTCGTGTGACGTATTAAATCGGCAATGATCGGAATTTCAGCTCAAATTCTAATTTGTGTTGGCACTCTGCCTCAAAATGGGAGAAGAATCACCTATAAAACGATCTCTATGTAGATGTTATCTCCACATAAAATAGAAAAGGATGCTGATATATACGACTATACACTCTTCGAAGATGGCCTCGTCGATGATGTCATTAGATAGGCTATACTGGATCCCTATAATGCAGTTTGTGGAGAAGCGATTACGCAGAGAATTTATAGCGCTACCTCATTCCATATATCTGATCCCTAAAGTGAAACGTACTCTGAGAATATAATACTCTCTATGACCTACAAATAAAAATTATGTGAATATATTCCTTGAAAATACAGAATATTGTGTCAAGTCTGCTTTTATATTAGATCTAAATATATATATATATATATATATATATATATATATATATATATATATATATATAATATATTGATAACAATAATTTATTTATCCATCGGGTTCAGCGACACACTGTACTGATGACCACGATCTATTGGCGTCGGTGGATGATGAATGAGATGATGGGATGATGAGATGGAAGGTTATTTCATTGGGTGTTCTTGGAGTGTGAAGTAGTTGGTCGTGGCCTGTTGTTAAGGAACCATCCCAGTATCAACCTGAACGACAGAGGGAAACCACGAAAAAACCCTGTCAGGATGGTCGGCCATGGCAGGAATGGAACATCGCATGTGAGCGTATACTTAAATGTATACTTCAACTTATATAAGTATTACTTATGTATATATTCGTTCATAAGTGAGCGTATGAGAATAATACTTTCATTTCATATGTATCACATATATTGAATGTGTCCCGAAATGTAATTAAAAATTATTGTATGAATCATATGATTGTTTTTCGATACAACTCATACAGATGTCAATGGATGTCGTTATTATGGCATATTTATCATAGCCTATTGTTTTGGGCTTCAAATAAGTAATGTCACATACTGTTGCAATAACTGGACAAGATCTCCCAGATCGTGCTCTCCCATCACGACTGTATCGGTTTATTTGTCCCCACCTCTTCTAGTTGTTATTGTTGCCTGACTATGTCTACCAATATATAAAAGATAATATACCGAATAAGAATTGTTTTTTTTAATAATATGAATGATATTTTCACGAAGTTTTTCTATAATTTATATTTGTTGTTTTGTACGTTATAAAAGATACAGAGGAAAAGTTATCAGAATGAGTCCAATGACCAAAATATAAATCATTAAATATCACTAAACAACAACACGACAACAACAATAACAACAACAAAAACGATACGACAATCATCTTACGATTCGGTCAGAAAATGAACATAATGATTAAATTCTTCGCACACGAATGATCGGGCTAAAGGTACCCATCAGAATGTGATTGTATAAAATAAGAACACACAATAACAATTCCATACATGATGAATACAAATACGAATAACCTTCTATTGCATCACATATCGAGAAATGAACTTTTAAATTTCAAGTCCAAATTATCATATTACATTGTCAATCATTCTGAGCGATGAATGATAACAGAGATGTTTTGAATCAGTTTTATTGTTAATACTAGGAAAACGCCATATATGCATTGTTAGACGAGCGGAAAGTAATAGTATGTCGACTTTTTTGCCAAACTTTTGCCTACATTCGCCAATTGGGTGACATTTAAGTTAGAAATGGGTAAAAACTGCTTCGAGTGGTACCAATTTAGCACATTTTATGGTTTTTCTTCAAAATGGCTCACCCGATCAAGCTGAAAGTTTTCAGAAATGTGTATCAGAATTTAACTCAACTTCACGCGAAATTTCATCTTTTCGAAAATAAAAATATTTTCTTTTTTTTCTGTATTTTTGAAATTTCCAAAATTCATAAAAAAAAGTTAACATCCGATGATGCCACAAAACTATACAGATCTGAGTTAGATGAGGAACCATGATGGAAAAAAGGTTGAAGTTGATAGCTGTAGCCGTTTGACCTGTGGAGAACCGACAATAAAACATGAAAAAAAAAACGAACACCAATTTTTTCAAGTATGTCAAATTGAATCCTTGATGAAGCTCGTCTAATTATTTATAGCTTAGGCCTATTTCTCCACTATGGTCTCGATCATCATCATCTATTAAATGTATCTTTTATCTTGTATTATTGTTCTGTTCATATTTCTTCATTGTTTCAGCAGAAGGATTAGATAAACCTCACCGTTCTTGATGAAGACAGAATGATTTTAGTTCATCTTATAAAATAATGTAAACAAAAATATGTATTCTTCAGGTTTAATGTTTAATTCATGTTCTCACAGTATGCCTAATCTCAGTTTCAAGATTGACGTTATGAAACTTTTTTCAAACTTGAATAAACCGTAATATACGTATCGAAGTAGTAAAACAGCCAGCAAGATTTATATTTATGAAAACAAGATCGTATATACAAGCCAGAATGAAGAATGCTTATTGGATGCAATTGCACGGTTAAAAGTGTTGTTTCAATGCAGACATGGGTAAGAGTGGTCTCAAGGGCAGATAGTGCAAGGGGCATTGTCTCTTGCCAGACATTTAAAGCAAAACTACTGAAACCCATGCTTGATTAATAGATCTCCAGTATGGGATATCAATCTTTTGAAGGTTTCGAACAGTATAATGAATACATCATTGAGGTATTTATTGGGATTGATATTTTATTGGTCAATTATTATTGCTGGGTTGAGGCCGAATATGGATGAGAATTCATGATTTTTTTCCCAGAAAAATAAACTTTTATTGGTAATCCATTATTATTTTCATGCTTCTTTGGGAATATATTGAGCTATCATTTAAATACATATATATATATATATATATATATATATATATATATATATATATATATATATATTGATTCTTATATATATATATATATATATATATATATATATATATATATATATGTATATATATGTGTATATATATATATATATATATATATATATATATATATATATATATATATATATATAGATATATATATATGAATATAAATATAAATATATATTTATAATATATGATATATATATATATATATATATATATATATATATATATGTATATATATGTATATATATATATATATATATATATATATATATATATATATATATATATAAATATATAAATATATATATATATATATATATATATATATATATATATATTGTTATATGTTATATGTTATATATGTTTTATGTTCATATTTATATAAATATATATATATATATATATATATATATATATATATATATATTCATATATATATATATATATATATATATATATATATATATATATATATATATATATATATGAATATATATATATATATATATATATATATATATATATATATATATATATAAATATATATCATATATATTATTATGATAAATATATTATATTTTATATATATTTATATTTTATTTTCATTTTTATTTATATAAATATATAAATATATATATATATATATATATATATATATATATATATATATATATATATATATATATATATATATATATATATATAATGCTGATGAAGTATTTTTTCTGTATTTTCAGCACAAGTTGTTTATTGTTTGTTGGTCAAAGAAGTATCTACAAGGTAGTACGTCTGTTCATTATACACGATGTGAAACCATCGAGGAAACACTTTGGAATTCAAACGTTTTGTGGGCCAATACTATTTTTGCATTATTTGAAAAATTTTCATCAACGGATAAAAATCTCTTCAATATATTAAACTATGAACGTGAATGGAACATCATCAGAGGTATAGTTCATTTATTGATCATGAATTGATGTTTGATTTTATAAATTAATAGTCAAGAGATAATCCCAATTCTACAATCCACTTTCCATTTTTACACTCACACATTTTCATTACCATGCCTGAATAATCAATTAAAATTGCATAACTTGTGGAAGTTTTGAATGTTGAAACTTTATGTGTATTGAATAATGGGAAAATTATCAATAAAAGTTTTCCAATATTCAACATCTCATTGAAAAAGTAATGAAAGACATAGTATACAAATAAGGGCTGAATCAGGGCTAAACGTGTGCTGAATCAATCATCAGCATCAAACCTATTCTATGGGAGGAAACCTTTTGCTCAAATCTTCATTGAAATTACTCGAACAATTTCCTATAATTCAGATTCTAGATGTTCCTCTCATTGAAATCTATATTGAAATCGTTCGAGAATACATTCCTGAAAGTTTATGAATGAACTTTAACAACACTCACTTATTCCGAACACCGATCTCTTATTACAAAAGGCTTTCAATTCCGATATCATGCACAAAAGAAATGAATGATAAGTTTCATATCAGAAAGTTGTTATACATTTTTCATAGCATCACAATTTCACGAACAGAAAATAACTTTGCATAATCTTTGATAATAGGAAAAGGGCGTCAATATTTGAAGCATCCTCCAATTAGTTACCGATCACAATGACTCAGTACGTTCAATGAATATTGGGCTCACATTAACCGTACATGAAAGATGATATCTAGTCTTTGTAATTACTTTCACTTTCCCTTGTTAGCGACTAAAGAAGGTCCGATGTTACATAGCATCAGTAAGTATTGTAATGGAATAATTAATGCACCCACCTCGATTCAATGAATTAAATTACACATATTGAATCGTTTATACGGATTATATCATTTGGAGTCTGATTGTTCGAATCTTTGAAATGGGAGAGCCGTTATGATTTCTATATTCAGCAATAAACGTGATGAAAACTTCGAAAAAGTATAGCTGAGGATATGCTGAGAAAGAAAAAGTTCATCAATATCTTATTTTTGCTCGTCGATAAGAGGAAAAATCTTCCATAAACTATCCATAATCATCGACCTTCAAGACTTGGGTCCAGTATAATCAAGCCCAGTTAGCCTTATTCTGAGAACTGATCGAAAAATATTGTGATGATGATGTATAACGCCTAACTGCAGGTTAGAACTACTCTCACGTTAATGTGCATGGACGTGGTAGTAGCTCGAACTGGCAGTTTATATTGCAATTATATGTGGCAGTTTATATGACAGAATATACATATATATATATATATATATATATATATATATATATATATATATATATATATATATATATATATATATATGTATACATGTATATATGTATATATATATATATATATATATATATATATATATATATATATATATATATATTCATATTTATATATATATATATATATATATATATATATATATATATATATATATATATATGTATACATGTATATATGTATATGTATATATATATATATATATATATATATATATATATATATATATATATATATATATATATATTCATATTTATATATATATATATATATATATATATATATATATATATATATATATATATATATATGTATACATGTATATATGTATATGTATATATATATATATATATATATATATATATATATATATATATATATATATATATATATATATATATATATATATATATATATATATATATATATATATATATATATATATATATATATATATATATATATATATATATATATATATATATATGAACCATCATTGGTTTCTTACTCCGAGAGTAAACAGGATAACGATCGATACAAGATACATATAAAAATGGAATAAAACATGATTAAATAACCGTATGATGAAATGATAACATTGAAATTAAATTGAAGCTGATGCATGCACCGAACTACGAACTACAATCACCAGACGATCAGGGTAATCGAACAACACGTTGCAATGATGTATCGCTCAATTGTCTGTGAAAAAAACTAATTTCGAGATTAAAAAAAAAAAATTCAATTCCTGAGATAATTCGTATGCGAGTCCCAAAAGAGGCTGGCCTCGTACCTACATGGTACACGCAACTCAATTGTCATTTTTCAGTAGCTCCCATTCTCAAATACAGAGTAAAGTGAAACGTGTGCGATAATATTAAATCGAGCATTTTCATCGAATATAATTGACATTCACGTCAATTTACCCACACAGATATAAAATTACAGATACGACAGTTTGGGGTTATGGTAACACCTATATACTACAATAAAACACATGGGAATGAGGCCCAATTGACGACTCGAAATAGGCGTGACTTCACCGGTCGGCCAGTTGAATCCATATCATTTGTGGTAATTTGAAGATATCTAAACTTCACCACAGTTATAACAGCCCTGTTGATTGTACGGTATGATTTGTGACGTCAAGGGGGCGGAGAATGCGAGTCGTTAATTGTTCTTTAAAAATAACAAACCAAAGATGAATGGAAAATCGAATATAATTAGTCTGAGCAAATTGTGTTCGATAACTATAATTCAAAATTGAGCAATTTTTTTAATTCTCTTGAATGAATCTTCTTCACGCAAAATGAACTGCGTATATGCTCTTTGTCGTTTATTATAATGGATAGAGTTGAGTTGCGAATTGTGTGTGATATCAAGCCAACTGACTGCAGTTTCATAATCCATCCTGAACAGTCAAACTCGAGTGATCTTCACAATATGTAATTTAGCGGCATATAATGATGAGACATCTCCAAGACTCCACGTGAAGCTATGAACCGAGCGCCGTATTCTAGACTGGAAATGATTCTAAGGATTGTTTAAAAACTACAAAAGAGAGATAAATAAACGTGCGTGCGATCACAAGAGAAGATAATCGATGGTGCTAGTCAAAATAATTTTATTCAAGTATATAATCATATACAATTGCATTATTTGAATGAAATTACCTTCTTCAAGACAACATATTTTGATAAGCGACCTAGTTGCTGGTTGCATGTGATTCAATCATTTAGGGAATCATAATTGGATGAGGGAAGCAAAGATTCAATTAAACCGTTTGTTTTTTGTTCCCATTTCTCAGGTCGAATGAAAGCACATTTTTTCTATCGCATCTAATCTAGCTCGGTACTGTATGGTTTTGAGCTGCAATCGGTGGAATTACTTTCGAGAAAAATCATTTCGAAGTGTTGGAATATTCATGACAATCGCCCACGGCCCTCATTCTATAACGACAAACTGAATAAAAGCGCGACGAAAATGTCAGAGCCCATACGATGCAGCATGTGAAGGTCCGCAGCTTTGGTGTCAAACCGCACGGTTCATAAATGAAACCAGTCAAGGCTCAAGATAGGGTAGGCTACATACCCATAATGAAGACAAGCCTAGTACATAATAAGTATACGGAATCTTCGGAACAAAACAAAAATGCTGCGCTTTAATTTAGTTTTGAATTTTTAGAATAAATACCCTGGGGAGGTAGGGGGGGGGAGAGGTGGAGTGTGTTTCTTTTCCTCTGAATGAATTCAAATTCTATTCAATTCAAGCATTTGATACACATTATCATGGAGTTTCACATAAATCGGAGGAACCATCTTGAAAATGAAAATTATTTTGTTCATTTTGTTTATTTTTTACGTATAGTTGACTGCTGCATCATGCAATCGAACACATAGGACAGTATTCTGTGAGAGTTTCCAGGTATCTCTTGTCACAGGAATCGAGGTTGATGTTGACCTCACGGTAATACATGGCGATATATTGATATATGTGATATACTTGTTAGAACCGGGAGAAAGATATTTATTTATTATTTATTTTTTAAGCCAACAAAACTGATGACACGATGGACAAGAGTATAACCAATCAGATTGTGAAACGATTGAAATCATCAATGAGTTAATCAAGAGGGCAGTGTGATAAAAGATTCGAAATCAGTGTATGTGTTGGTTCAATTTCCCAGTACATTCCGATAAAATCTTGCTCATCTTACAACGCATATGTTGCCTTTTCCTGGAAAATAACAGCCTGGATCACAAATACGTGACGTTTCGTTTTTTGTGTTATTTAAAAAACGTTTGCGAAACGGTCAGGTTTGAAGAAGATAATTATTTTGATGGCAATCGACTGTCATGCTCTTGGCCCATTCCTGGGAGTCAGTGTTTATTTAAAAAAAAAATCATGGTCTCATTTCAAGTACGTATGTAACCTTTGACCCTCTTCCGAAGTAATTGATACGTAGAGCATGAGTAAAAATAACTGAAAATATTTCAATTCGATGTAATTCACAAATACCGAGACGCGTGGCCGAGTGTTAACACATTGAATAGTCATTCGGGAGACCGGGGCTCGATTCCTGCCATGGTCGACCATCTTGATAGTTTTTTTTTTGTGGTTTGCCTCTGTCGTTCAGGTTGATACTGGGATGGTTCCTTAACAACAGGCCACGACCGACTCCTGTCCACCATTCAAAACACCTAATGAAATGACCCTTCATCTTATCCTATCATCTCATTCATCATCCACCGACGCCAATGGATCGTGGCCATCAGTATGAGGCCATCGTTGGCCATCGTTTAACGATGTGGCCATCGTTAAAACCCAATATAAATGAAATTCACAATCAGTACCAGTTATCATAATGATTTCTTCCTTACAGCTCGATTATCATCTGTCGAAATTGGGATTGAAACAAAAGTAAGAGGCTACTTCACATCTCACAACCCGGGAGTAAAACCTGCAGATAACGGTCAAAACGGGACAAAAAGCACCAATGCACGCCTTTGGCTCACATGAATGGTGGGTAAACGGTGCAACCAATCAGTCTGTTTTTTTTTTGCAATGAAACAAAAATGAGTATTTGTGATTAAAAGCAAAGTAGCTGACATCTAGTGGCGTTATAGTGAACTGGGCGGAGGCAGATACTTCCAAATTATATACAAATTAATCAATGAGTAATTAAAATATTGAATGGAGAATTAAAATTACTATAATTATTAATTATTAAAATTACAATATTGATTACAAATATAATGTGTTTAAGCATACAACAACATGACATCCAGGCCTAACTGCCTCCGGACGGCCATTCGCCCACTTCGACAGTGCTGCCACCTGGTGAGCTTTCAATCACGAATATCTGTGCCTTTACATCCATTAAAAATCATAATTTCATATCATATCACTCTTAAATAATCGTAAAAACCATGAAAAATATGTGGAAAAATTTTGATATTTGACCATTATTTTGAAAGGGTTGAAAACATACCACGAAATGGAGCTCTTCGTACGAGCACGTATGAAATACTTGTGATCATTCAACTGTAAGTTGTATGTGGATATGGTGATTGGTTTTCCGTTGCCAACTTGGATACCGAACGTCTGCAATCAAGCCGGTAGGCGAGATGTAAAGAGGCCTCTTGGGAGCATGATATAACTTATGAAAAGTGATTTTTTTTTTTAATTCAACATTTATCATTATTAAAAAAGACTTGTTATTATCAGAATTACAAATAGTATCCAAAACTGAACATGAAAGATTAATAATCTATTAGTCATTCCACCAATCATTTCACTAATGAATAACAGACCGTCACAGTAAAAATATCTGAATACCTGAATGTGGTGGGGCAGCAAGACAGCATCATCATTCCATTTTTGAGATATCCATCACATATTATTTCATAATCATCGTGATATATAGCTCGGCCAAACATGATTCATTCTTATTGAATGAATATATTTCAATTAATCTTGATTGTTAAATTCGTTGAATTCTTCCCATTCTCTTGATGGGCCTATTTTCTGTAGGTTACTTTTGAATTTATTGTATATTTTATTGGGTAACAAGCGAGATCATTGTAGTCACCAAAGTATTGCCTGAACTTCTGCCTATAAAATGGATTCGGTCTTACGGAATACGAATTTCTTACAGAATACAAACTTATCAAATAGTTTCTGAAACAAAGACATGGTTAAGTCTCTTTGAATTACAGTAATGAATCTGTAACTGTATT
This sequence comes from Brachyptera risi, assembly GCA_964007535.1. Taxonomy (NCBI): domain Eukaryota; kingdom Metazoa; phylum Arthropoda; class Insecta; order Plecoptera; family Taeniopterygidae; genus Brachyptera; species Brachyptera risi. The sequence continues at coordinate 10,418,116 of OZ023326.1, forward strand.
CAATATTCTCTTGTGAAGTGAGAAAACTATATATATACCGTCGAAAAGTAAACTATGAGATGAAAGAAACTTTCGAGTCTTCTTCATCAGTGATGTTGACTAGGAATAATTTCTAGTCAGACGCAAAATATGCGCTTGACAAGATTATTCAGATATAGTTATAGAATATGATGAAATGAAAATGTACATACCATTGTTTCAAACCAGATGAGTCTAAATACTCACTGCCTTCTTTATTCAGCTGTGAATAGTTCTACCTCTTGATTATTGCGATTGATATTCCCATCGAGAACACTATCAATTGTTTCATATAAAATGGCTGATCCAATTTGTACACACAAAAATTGTATTATTATAAATTTATTCCAATATTTCACTCCTATGTGTTATTCCTGGAAGATTTTTCAACGGCTCGCGTGAAGAATCTCAACAGAAGTGCTTCATTCAATTTCATCCAAAAAACTATATACACTAGAGATGATAAAATATTCCCCCGCCAAGTATTCATAACTCAATTTATGAATCTTTCGACCTGTGAGAGAGAACAGTTCTGTTCTTTCAAGTGTGATACAATTTAATCTCCGCTTATAAAACTCATCCAATTATTAAATATTATATAATTCACTACGGAAACTATCTATAGTATGAAATTTCCAGACCAAATCTTCATAACGTCATATTCAACCAGTATATTTCTTCACTTCTCATTGGTTTTAAAACAGTTCTCTTCTTTTTCTTCCTCTCATCACAACACGAAAAGTTTCCCATGGAAACTTCCGAATCACGAAGACATTATAAAATACACAGAAACTTTGTCGTACACAATATTTGTTTAGAAATGTTTCTCAAAACGTGTACGTCTCCGTGAACATAAGTCATTAGTTTTACAAAAAACGCATTCTATCATAATTGATATGAATTCCATAATACCGGGAGTATAATCAGTCGAAATGCCAGTTACCTTTCGGTTCACCGGGACGAGATATTCCATTGATGTATAACAAATTAGTTCACAAAACGATCCTTTTCGACTTTCTACCTTTAGTTCTGTAGTCCGTATCTCCCGATCCAAATTGAAAAGCAATTACTCGAAATCAGCGTGACGAAACATTGTGGAACACATTCATATATATGTATATATATATATATATATATATATATATATATATATATATATATATATATATATATATATATATATATATATATATATATATATATATATATATATATGGAGAGAGGGAGAGAGAGAGAGAGAGAGAGAGAGAGAGAGAGAGAGAGAGAAAGAGGATGAGAAAGAGTGAGAGAAAGAGAGGGTGAAAGAGAGAGTGAAAGAGATAGAGAGAGAAAAGAGAGAAAACGAGTGAGAGAGAGATAATTAGAGAGAGAAAGAGAGAGAGGAAACGAGAGAGAGAGAGAGAGAGAAAGAGGATGAGAAAGAGTGAGAGAAAGAGAGGGTGAAAGAGAGAGTGAAAGAGATAGAGAGAGAAAAGAGAGAAAACGAGTGAGGGAGAGATAATTAGAGAGAGAAAGAGAGAGAGGAAACGAGAGAGAGAGAGAGAGAGAGAGAGAGGAAGAAAGGACAGAGAGAAAGATATAGATACTGTTTTTTGTGGCCGAATGTTGTCGCTCCTGACTCACCTGACTTCCCACGGCAAAGATGGATCACCTAGTCCCTTTCAGGGGTGTCCACGTGACCGGCAGCTCGCCACGACAATTAGCTACATTAGGGCACTTGACATCTTCTCATGGACTGCTTGGAATGTAGGATGATAGGCCTATGAGAGTTGAGACAAAAGAACTACGAATCTTATCCAAATTAATGATGTGATGGAAGATGAACACGAAAAATTGTGATTTTCTATTTTCTCAAAAGTGTTCGGAAATATATCCATAGTATATAGTCCTACACAAATCTAAAGTATCTCGAAAATCGTCGAAAATATCTTCGTTTTTCGATATTGCTTCATTCTATAATAATTCGCTCATTGAACTGGTAATTTCCATTATATTATTTCAATTTCTCATCAATTTTTATTTGACTTGCAACTATGTAAGCATGACTCGTCATTTTTAGTGAATGCTAATCATTTTGGATAACTTGTCAATATTAGTGTGGATTAACGTTCAAGGAATCATTCACTTTTTGGACATTTTCGTAATTTCATCGAGACTCGAATAACACTTATATATTCTACAAAATATCATTTCTCCAAATAGAATCGTGTAGGCTTATTTGTTCACTTCCATGCATAAATAATTCCATAATTCCATTTTAACAGAGTATAGCCCCAACAATTCATAACCATGAAATGGTACATATATATATATATATATATATATATATATATATATATATATATATATATATATATATATATATATATATATATATTTTTTTTTTTTTTTATTTTTTTTTTTTCAAATGCATTATTATACAAAATGAATAGAAGGTCATTGGGATGAATAGAAAATACAAAAACAAATGTGAATATAAATTGATGGTTGAAAATTATCCGATGGCAATTAAAATTGGATAGCAAACAAGTTATTAGCATTGATGATATAAGTATCAATTCAACTACTGTTGTATTCACGGAAACATATCATTCAATTCTCGACTCAAATCTTCATATATTCGTCCACATCACATTCATAACTATGATTCAGATGTATAAATGTGTGCTTTACCATTGTTTATTCGGTAATTCTAAATCCAAATTAAACTTCATTAAATTTGATTTTTCTGGCTAAGCTGAATTACCTTCAAGATGAGCAGTCAACAGTGAACCTTTTTTTTTAACTCATACTCAAAAATGTCAATTTATATCATCACCCCTATTTCCAGTAATGTGTGTGCTGGCCTATGTTTCTACCGGCACGGCAACATCGTGAGACTCTGGCCAGCTGTTATAGCTGCGCTTCACAGCCACGCTTGGCCTTGATTGAAACGTTACGTTAATTAAATTTCCATGACTAATACCTGTAATCATTCGAGATCTTCTTCCACTAATCTCACCATCAGCTTAATCATCCACAGTGGGTTTAATTAAATCGCATTTTTAATTGAGTTATATGTAGTTGTGTTCACGAAAGAAATGGATTGTCTTATTCAGATGAATAATTGTGGAAAAACATTTGATTATTTGTGGAGAAACTTGTTGCATCAAGCATTCAACAATTTTGAATGATGTAGTCGTGTTTGCAATCGGAAATGTCGTTTTAAAAATTATTGATCCTCAAAAGTATTGCTATACTTTATTCAACATGAAGTTTTTGATTGTAAAATATGTCACCCATCTTACTAAAGTCAACCCTCGGTAGCTCGGTCAGCTGAGGCACTGCTTTATAAACTGGAGTCACCGTTGGGAGTGGGTTTAAGTCCAACATGGGGCATAGCTTTCTCTGAACATCCTTCAACTTATCATCACTACATAGTTTAATTGTCACACATGCTCATTCGTACCCCCATTTAACCTAGCTGTCGGTGGGGTCGTTAACCAAACAATAAACACAATATCATTCAGGAGACCGGGGCTCTATTCCCGTCATGGTCGACCATTCGTGAAGTTTTTTCGTGGTTTCCCTCTCTCATTCAGGTCAATACTGGGATGGTTCCCTAACAACAGACCATGACCGCCTCCTTCCCACCATCCAACAATACCTAATAAAATAACCTTCCATCTCATCATCTCACCATCTCATATATAATTCACCGACGCCAATAGATGGTAGTCATCAGTACAGTGCGTCGTTAAACTAAATATGAATATTAAGGAAAATATATTAGTGGACCTTATAGGGCCTACGTTGATGAGATGTCTTGTAGGTTGCGTTGAATTGCTCGCCTCTTTTGATGATGAAACTCTCCATCTTACCACACTTAAAGATATGTATACCAATTGACGGCTCGCATTTGACGTCACAAATCATAACATCCAATCGACGGGGTTGTTAGAACCGAGGTGAAATCCGAATATCCAATCAGGGTGTCTCTAAATGACCTCAAGTGAGAAAGATCTGGGAGGCCGACTGGTGAAGCCACGCCCATTTCGATTCGTCAATTAACCTTCCAAGTCCGTTAGTCTGCCGATCGTGAGTAATCTAGTAGTGGTACAAGGAACTAACTTTGCTCACAAAATGAAAGCAGAATTACGTTTACGTCGGCTCAGCTGTGGCAACAGTTGACATGTCAATAGTTGAGGGTCGCAAAAAGCATCACGCACAGTTTTATAATATACACTCTAGGTAGATCAGCGATCGGTATAGGTTCAAGGACAGTATTAGAGAAATAGATCAAGATTGAAAACAGAGTGAACCACCAAGTTAATTCGATACATCTTGGTTGGAATATATAGGCCTACCTCCAACTCTTGCGAATGAAAGTATAGAGTGAGCCTTGAAGAAGGAATATTAATAGTTTACTATTACTGAGATTGGTTGGTTCATTCATATTATACTGATGAGGTCCACGGAAGGATTTTGTTGTTATAAATTAATTCAATTACCATTTTAATGTCACATGAATAATGTATTTTACCTACGAATTATATATTATAATCAAGTTCAATTGTTGATTCTGAGTGGAATACGATAACAGTCTTGAAAATATGCTAGCGTTTTATTTAACAAAAAGTGATGGAATAACAAAATACAAGGTAAATTACTTCTTCACAATAGAACATCGTGTTGATACATAATCTTCATAACCCATTTTATACATTCATAATATTTAAAGCTTTCATACCTTTTTTGCTAACAAATTTTCCGGAGTATTCCATAATCATAATAGAGTTGCATGATATTACAATTCGGAAGTGTATTTGTTTTTGTTATTGTTGAGTTAGTCAATGCACTTGGGAGTAGTAAACATTCTTTGTAACATCCATGCACTGTTGCACTTCGAACACTTGTGAATTCACACAATATGAAGATAATACCAGCTGATTCATCTTAACAAACTGCGAACAATCAGAGCTCATATTTCAAATAATAACATATTTTATATGCACTTCTCTAACTAGATATTTTACATAATAATCAGCTGTTTTGGCCGAGAATAAATCACATGCAACATTTGCAGTGATTGTAATAGGATGCTTCGTGTATTATATATATATATATATATATATATATATATATATATATATATATATATATATATATATATATATATATATATATATGTATATATATATATATATATATATATATATATATATATATATATATATATATATATATATATGTATATATATATATATGTGTGTATATATATATATATATATATATATATATATATATATATATATATATATATATATATATATATATTATGTATATATATATATATATATATATATATATTATATATATATATATATATATATATATATATATATATATATATATATATATATATATATATATATATATATCGGGTTTTAACGACGCACATACTGATGGCTACGATCTATTGGCGTCGGTGGATGATGATTGATATGATAGGATGATGAGATGAAAGGTTATTTTATTAGGTTATTGAATAAGGTAGTCCTTAACTGTGAAGAAAGCGTTTGATTATTTGAAAATGCTTTTGATTATTGATTTGAATATGAAATTTTTTTTCTTACTGAACATATATGCTGCATTCTCCTTATTTGACACTACTTCGGCAGCAATATACTGCATATCACATACGACATTTGAATCAACTGAACCGTGGGTCAGGGATTCCATCGCTGTGCTACTCAGAACTGAGACATGCGCTGCACTTCTGTCACACTATATGTCATTATTATTGTAATTACCATCATGGTAATTATATCGTCTCTTAACTAACAATTAAGTCATCATATTGCAGACTATGTTTTGTAGATTGAACTTTAATGAGTGATTAGGATCATCTAGAGAGTAATGATACTTATGCATGCCATCTATATTGAGGTGAGCATCCATCCTCAGGAGTGAACATAATTCATTTTTGATAAGAAAATGAGTATGTGAATAAACATATTATCGGATTTTTTTATATTCATCGATAGTAGGTTGTTCATATGGGGTGGTAGGATCACCCTTGTAGTTTTCCGTCTGAACGATTCTATCTTTCATCCACAGCCTCAATTGGGGAACAATTATTTTGTATCAAGTTTCGATGTCATTAATATATATATATATATATATATATATATATATATATATATATATATATATATAATATATATATATATATATATATATATATATATATATATATATATATATATATATATATATATATATATATAACTTATATGTGAATGGAATGTTGATTCGATGGTCAAAGTGTATGAAAATAATGAATATTTCAGGGTGAAACCGTATATATATATATATATATATATATATATATATATATATATATATATATATATATATATATATATATATATATATATAATTATATATATATATATATCCTTTATATATTTCCTTCAAAAAGTTCTGTCTGTGTCTGTCCCTGGACAAAGACTGGTGCAATCCAGTTGAAACGTCAGGTTTCCTCGAATAAATAGGTTTATTTAAAATATATACGGTTTCACCCTGAAATATTCATTATTTTCATATATACATATATATATATATATATATATATATATATATATATATATATATATATATATATATATATATATACATATATATATATATATATATATATATATATATATATATATATATATAAATGAATATATATATATTCATATATATATATATATATATATATATATATATATATATATATATATATATATATATATATATATCACCGATTCATCACATAATTGTAGCTGTAAACAGTCCAATTTTGTTTCAAGACCTCAAATCTGTATCGAATAGCCATCACTTAATGACCGTGATTGATAATTTCTGTTGCTATCAATAATAATACCATCCATGAAGATGTATAATGCATATATTCCCATTGGACATTTATCCATTCCGAAATGTTCAACTATTTCTCGTTCTGCTCCGAGGAGATTTGTAATTAGTGAGTATAATTTTAATCTACGCGTGTGATTGTTCAGTCAGTGCCACTTGTTTGCTGTTGGCTTTTATTGAATGCAGCTACCAGTACATTGCATTACCCCTCGACAATTACTACAACTAAATGTACGTAATAATAACATGATAATGAATATATATATATATATATATATATATATATATATATATATATATATATATATATATATATATATATATAAATGTATGAGCCTATATTGATAAACTTGTTTGATGAAATAAGTAAAGTTTATGGTACTGCACTTTGTTAATTATTGTTGTAGATTATCTTCTAAGATTCCATAGTAAGTGGAACTGAAGCGTGAGGAACACATTTAGTGGATCTTGAATCGAATAAAAAAAATGATTTTAATTGTATGAAAAATCACATAGCGGTAACGGAAAAAAATTCAAGTTTCACAATGAAGGATAATTATAGGTATAATTCTGTTCAGTTGGGCCAATCTTCTTTCAAAAGTTCTGTGTTTTGAATCATTTTAATCAACTGATGAGAATAATACAGTATACTCTGTTCGATATATTTCCATTACGAAAGTGTAGAGAATAATTACCGATATACATCATTAGGAGTATATCTAGTACATTTATACCTTAATAAAACTAATTAAATACGGTATTTAAAGTGTCAGATTTTTACAAGTATTTATTTATTCATTCATAACTTATAGGTAATTTAATATATCACATTATAATTTAATGACTATTAATCACTATTTATTACTCCAACGAACTACCTTCATATATTATTATATCATCGATCTTCAGGAAGAATCAAGATTCTAGGAGGTATAAAAACAGCTGCTGTATTATATAGAAAGACAGCATTCATCCTTGGGTAGAAAAATTGAAAACAATTTCACAATAATTTCCGTAATTTCAAGAATGAAATCCACATTCTCGTATAGCTCAATAACTCAGTACACGCCATCAAGCTGTGCATGACAAATCATTTAATATTGCACGTGTTGAATATAACTAGGTGACCTCTGGCCGACCAGTTCAATTCTTTTTACAGGCAAAACAGGCGGATTGTGTTCACTTTTAGATATAAATCGTGTTTCATACGATATTAAATCGACCGTAATTGAAGTATAATTGCATGTAATTATGAAAACGTACACAATATTGAGATATATTTATTTAAAAATAACAATAATTGTATAGTATGTATGAAGTCGAGTAATAGAAGCAATAGGGGATATTCTGCACACGTATTTTAAACAGTGAATATCCATTTGCATATCCGTTTGAGAGCGACATATAAGCCTATAAATGTGGTTATATATATACATATATATATATATATATATATATATATATATATATATATATATATATATATATATATATGAATTTATATAATTATATATATATATATATATATATATACTCATATATATATTCCCAATATATATATATATATATATATATATATATATATATATATATATATATATATATATATATATATATATATATATATATACATACTATTATACTGATGCACATAATGAAGTATAAACATCAATTAAAAGTCCAATTAAAAGAGGTATTTCATGAATAACATATTCATTTCACACTTAAACAACATTTATGTACATCATAATCTCGAGATGATGAATATAGCTGCTATATTGTGGTTATAACTTTCATCAGACAAACCTCCAAAACAAACTGGGTGAAACAAACTATTATATGGGTCCATTATTAGATTTATCTTACTATTTAATTACCCCTAGAGAATCCGAGGTTACGGGGTATGTGTGTTATTAGTATAATGATAACTTTTGATAACGAATAAAAGAAAAACCTTGTGGCTTGATTCTACGACAGACTAGTCACTGTGTGAGTTAATAGAGATATAGTTTCTTCGCATGCACTTGTCGTACGAACCATTTTGGTCATGTGACGTTTTTTAAATCAATGTGACATTGTCAACGACACTGAAAAGATTCGCAAATCGATAAAACTCAATAAAAACTACCTCCAGATAATTGTTATTATCCAAATAATAGAATCAATTGTCATTAAACAAGAATAACTACGCATTTTTATTGCGAGAAAGAACATTTAACGAGCGAATAAAGAATTATACCACCAATTTGAGTATTAAAATACAACTATCGAAAAAAAAAAAAGAGTTCGAATTGAATGGGATCTTTTAACTCCGTTGCTTTTCTTCGTCGAACGATTGAAAAAAGAGTGAATTATATTACCAAATAGTTGAACCGGTCTTGCAGGCCACAGTTTAACCATTCAACTACATGATAGTCGTCTAATTAGATTAGGAATATATAAAGTTTCAAGAGAGGAGAGGAGAAAGATTCTGATCCAGTTTGAGCTACGTTTTTCCAAATGACGGATCGTTTGCCTTGAACTGGGCATAATTACTCGTCTGGCCAACTTTTTGGAACAGTGAATGTTTCCTGCTCTCTTGATCACGGGGCATTGGCGTAGTTGCCCGCACTTTGGGGTGAACTTTCCGGGTATCGACACTATAAGTTTGATGGTGTGAGAGTCGATGAATATACATTTTCATAGATGATATTTACTATTTGAATTCACTGCTTGAAAATCGCATCATATCCATGTATCACTGTTGTTGTTTGTATTTTTTGGTTATTTCTATCATTCTGACTATTTATTTTTGTAGTTTTCTCCTACTTGGATACTTTAATACTCGTCAATTCATCTTCCTCATTTACCACACACATGCTTCGGCTGATGTGGATCTTTTGCTGCAATTTATTTTAGTATACATTCATCACAGAGTTCCAAACCATTGGGTACATATTTTATTTTTCCTCACAGAAATTATTCTTATTGATGATTATATGTACCAGATTCTAATTTCATTTATATTATTATTATTATCATCATCTTTTTCATCTGACTAATCTAATTGTATGTGTCTGTGACGAATTTATTTATATCAAGCATCAATATATTGGATATATAATGGAAAATATCAGACCATGAATTTATTTCGAGTTTTTTTTTCAATATCAAGTACAAATTTGTATGCCAAAAAATGTTCGAGTACGAAATATTATCGTTTACCGATTGAATCTACTATAAATTGGTTACAACATTTTACCCGAGTCTTTTGAGTTCGATGATAAAAACATGAGATTTGGAACGATCATTCCATAACAGTGAAAAAAAACTCTTCCATTCATCACAATATATATATATATATATATATATATATATATATATATATATATATATATATATATATATATATATATATATATATATATATATATATATATATGAACACATGATATATCACATTTAATTCATGATATATTCAGAATTATCATATGCATTTTCCTCAATTCAATTGATATAGCTGAGAGCCGGTTTTGTGAACCTCGGTGAGGTGTTTATCCGTCAACTACTAGTTTGGATACGAAAATGACATGCGTAACCAAGGGTGATAACAAGTTAATCCGCTAACTGTCACTCAATCCATCAACAATCAGTTAGTGAGACTGGATATAAGTGAAATAATGTACGGAATATATCTCTGAAAGTCCCGTTTACACGGTTCAATTCTACGTCGCATTCATTGCTGTCAATATTTGGTTTCAATTCACTTGATTGAATTATTGAATGGTCTCTTAATTGCATTGATTCACATTTTGAGTAAGCTGAACATTTTCGACAGTTTATAACTCAACAACGGTCGTACATTTGATTGGTCAATGTCATTCAATCCTACATCAAACTGAATTTGTTATATACAAAAAGTATTTCACTCATTCTCTGAATCAATACTTGATCATTTCAATATTCCATTCAATAAAATCACCTAACTACAACCATCGAACTCGACTAATTTGATGAAAAATTGAACAATCTAAACGCCCACAACACTCAGTTGTGATTGGCCACCGCAATCAAATACACTAATCAGTGGTTAGCATCCCATTACTCGGTTCATAAATAACATAATACCTATTCTCATTTGTTAGTGTATAGTTGCGTTGCACATTCGTTCCATATACCTTCCGTGGCTTCCACCTCAGTCCTCGCAGCTTTCAGCGCCAGAATGATTTACTTCGCATCGCCCCACGGGATAAACTATCGGTAGACCCATAAGTTATTCACTTGTATTCACGCCTGGCCAACAAGCTCGCCTATACGCTGATATAAACGAGAGAGCTTGGATAGTCATAGATGCACGATTGCAGGTTATTTGTAAAAAACATGAGAAACCTACATAGTGAATGCATTGATTATTATTATTATTATTATTATTATTATTATTATTTTTTTTTTTTGTCAATAACATCGAAACTTGATGCAAGATCATTGTTCCCCAATTAAGGCAATGGATGAAAAATAGGATCGTTTGGACGGCGCACCACAAGGGCGATCTTACCACCCTATTTTAATTATTCAAAACCAATTAACTTTGACACCAGGACTGTGCTGTTGGTGACCATAACTTTCCGCCGCAGATAAAAGCCTCTCAGTTTACGAAAGTCCGGAGAACAGAATTATTGTTATTATTGTTAAGAATGGATGATTATTGTTCACTTAACGACCCCACCAACAGCTAGGTTATACGAGGGTACGAATGAACAGATGATTATGAAATTATGAAGTAATGACAAGTGAAAGGACGTTTACGAAAACCCATGCCTCATGCGGGACTTGAATCCACGCCCAATGGTGACTTCAGTTTCTGTAGCGGTGCCTCAGCTGACCGAGCTACCGAGGACGGCTCAGTGGATGTAACTATTGGAAAATGCAGTACATGTATTGTGAGATGAAGAGGTCTTTGTATGAACCATTCCAGTATCGACCAGCAGTATCAATATTTCAAATTAATTGAAATGGGGTGGCATGATCGTTGTCCGTCGAAACGATACTACATCCATCCATATCCTCAATCAGGAAACAATGATTATGATTCAAGTTTCGATGTTATCGAAAAGAAATTATCAACCTGGACCCTCACTTAATGAAACACACGTGCCAGAGCTAGCTCTAAGAGGGACTAAGGTCCAGTATTACTAAGTCCAGTTAGTATTTATCTGAGAGTTGGTGTAAACAAATACCACAGGTAGGGTCTAACCATGGTGATAACAGGTTTGAACTGTCAGATAAAGGCTAACTAGACTTGGTAATACCGGGCCTAAGACATTGATTGGTGGTTGTCCACCTGATGAACTATACCTACCATAACAACATGATATAATAACAAAGTCACAGTCGCTTGGAATGCAAAAATGTGTCATATTCATGGCCCACCTCGTGAGCAGTGACAGGACTCTGTGCTAACAACAATGGAAATATATAAGAGCTGAAAACCAAGATGCGTGGCCGTGTGGTAACACACTGAACCGTCATTCGGGAGACCGGGGTTCGATTCCCGCCATGGTCGACCATCCTGACAGGGTTTTTCGTGGTTTCCCTCTGTCGTTCAGGTTGATACTGGGATGGTTCCTTAACAACACGCCACGACCGACTCCTTCCCCCCATCCAAAACACCTGATAAAAAAAAATTTCATCTCATCATCCCATCATCTCATTCATCATCCACCGACGTCAATAGATCGTAGCCATCAGTATAGTGCGTCGTTAAAACCGAATAAAAAAGAAAAAAATCAAAGCTGAATAAGTTGCGATGAGGTAGCTTTTTCAATGAACATTATCCAATCCGAGTGAAAGTTTCTTGGTTGAGTTTTTTGGCTAGCTAGGCCTAGCCCAATTTTCATTGTGGTCTATTGAGCGAGGGTCCAGAACGACAGAGGGACAACCGACCATGGAGGGAATATAACTTTTCCTGAATTACGGTTCAGCGTACTAGCCACTGGACCATCCTTCTCAGTCTACCTGTCTCAGTAGATTATCATGCATTGGTTGTTATTTGTTGTTAAAAGTGAAAACTGTTTTAATGTTTTTTTTACTGCTTTTGGTGATTGATGAGCGTAGCGAAGTCTCCATCCCACTCTTATAGGGCTTTGTCTGTGTGTTTTTTTTTTTTTTTTTTGTTTGTTTGTTTTTTTGTTTGTTTGTAAGCACTCCACAGGTCGCAAGGGTTGACTGATCAACATGAAACTTTTTTTGTACACGCAAACTCATCCAACTTAGAACTGTATAGTTTTTGGGATGAATCGGTCGGACCGATTTTGAGAATCATCATCTCAAAGTTTCTAAAAACCCCATAAGATTTGGCTGGGCGGAAAATGTTGAAAAATAAAATCCCTCCAAATGGGATGAAATTTTCTCTAAATGTGTATACATGGATTTTACACATTATTACGATTTTTTAAGCAATTCTGATCAGTCGTTTTGGAGAAAAAAAAATAAAATGACTGATAATATTCATAAAATATATCATAAAAATTATGACAGAATTAAGTTGTCGAGATTCACTGCTTTCTAGATTCAAGAGTTGACCAACAATGAAGTATTTTTTATATGCGTCAAGGTGTGTAGAATACCAGAGTCAATGAAGTGGCAAGAGTAGAACTTCTTTAACGACTTTTATAGCTTATTCAGATATCAAGGTGTGTAGAATACCAAAGTCGATAAAGTAGCAAGGGTAAAACTATTTCAAGGACTTTTATACCTTATTGAGATATCTCGCTCATCTTACAACGCATATTTCGCGTTTGACTAGTTTAGGTGGAACACAAGGATCGTATAGTGGTATTTGATAAAAATTTTCGAATCAGAAAATGTTGTGCTGAATATGTTGCAAGTTATTGACAAAATGTATCTGTGACCGTTGCCCAAGTGATGAGCGAAAATATACTCAATTTGGGAACATAATTTGTTGGATAATAAGTTTTGAACTGTATGAGATATCAACATTTAAATATACAAGAGAAACACGAAAAAAATAAGTAACTATTTCACTTATATCGCATAGATTTCAGGGGTATACATTAGAGAATGAAGCTAAAAAATACAGATTTTTTAGCTGCATACCCATGAACTTATTCCATAAACCCATAAACCCATAAAACATGAGCCCATAAACACAAATGTGTCTGTCAAGTAAATGACTGAAAATCTTTACCATAGCAGATAGCAAAGCCATCTGGTAGATCATCGATTATTGAGATTGTTTAATATCAATTGGTCGATATTGTTATCCGTCTTTTTCAACAATGAGTGACGTCACTTGACAAGTCTTTGCATGTGAGAATGTTGGAGTCCAAGCTTAACTCAATTCAATTTCTAATCTTGAAGTGATTCAAGAGATCTGTGTTTTCTCCTGATTTCGATTTTGATATCTTATACTGTTCAGATTACATTTATATACATCTACCACAAATATTAAACCTCACATGTGAGTGTAATTAACAGAAATATATTATTATAATAAAAGTTGTATTCAATGGAATCTTTCTGTATCAAGTTTGTACTACTCAGTCAACACTCAAATTATATTGCATGTCATAAATTTCAAGTGATATTCTAGCACGTAAAGTGGAAAGAGATCGAAATAATTCATTCCTTGGTGATTTCAAACCATATATTGTTACTCAAAATATCCAAGACTTGTACGTAATTGAACGATCGTGTGTGATGAAAAGTTATTGCAAAACATTTAATTAAATCAATATTAATCAAATCTGTTGCAAGTTTCACTGCAATTTTCTACACCACAACACTTTCATTCAATTTTTTTTTGGACAAGTACGTAGATTTTGAAATGTATGTTTTTGCTTGTATATTTATTCCGTATAAGGTCATAAATAAACAGTTTATCATTATTTCAAAAGAGCCAATTTGAATCAAATTAATCGAATACGTTTCATATTAATATGATTTCATTCAATGACAAATTCAACGATGGTTTTTTAATGACGTATATTTTCTTATTGCATGAAATAGAGTCCTGGTTACGAAGCAATGAGTGAGATTGAGAAATAATGCGGCTTTGAGGTGAACTGGTGCAATCGCCATGCGTTACGCATGTCATGTCCTTCATGATGACATTGTCGGACGCAATCCCTTTTGTGTGAGTCAATTATGATACGTCGCATTTCCTATATGGCTGATCCGATCAGTAAACTGCATTATACGTCATGCGTGAAGCACTTAGTGCGATTGCACCGGAAGAAAAATGCAATTTCGCAAATGTTTGATTAACGTTGTGTATATATTATAAATCCGTATGATAATGATACTTAGAATGGGTATTGTTCCAAGGACAGAAGAGTTTGTTCTGAATATTCAGTTGTCAATCAGATATACTCTGATGATACTAACGATTTGTTTTCATACATTTTATGAGTTTATTGTTTCAATTCTGGGTTTTTATTGGTCCGATTATCTGGTAAATCAGCGTGATGAATACCACGGAAATACAAATTCAGAATAAATGGGGTGGTAAGATCGCCCTTGTGGTGCCCCGTCCAAACGATCCTATCTTTCATCCATAGCCTTAATTGGGGAACAAAGATTTTGTATCAAGTTTCGATGTTATTTTTTTAAAAAAAAGAAGAATTGTGAAGCGTAAGTATGGATAAATTGTAGTCAGCATATTCCGAGAGAGTTTTTCCATTCTGAATATAATTATAATGAAACGAAGTGTATAAGATCGTGGTAAAATAAATATACAGGTGAGAGATTATTTGAATATGTTCCAATATGATATAATCAAGTTATTTTTAATTGAATAACTAGTAATTTCAATATAATTTTGGAGCTCCAATGTTCATTCTGCTTTTTTGTACTGTTCTTTATAGCACATTGAATACAACATTCACTGGAATAAGTAACCACAAAACATACAAGTTTATAGCAAAATACAAAATCTGACATTTCGATTTTAGGTACTCTGTCTATACTTGGTATACTCAGTACATTTCAATTCATATACCGTACAAATGTATGCTATGATTCTTTGGACGAGAAATGAAAATTAATGAATAACTATTTAAACACTGACCCCGACTCATGGGTGAATGACACTCCCTGACGTCGACTTTTCAAAAAAGTCGAATTGAGTTTTGGCGGAACACTTACCCCGATTCTTGGGTGAATGACAATTCCTGACATTGACTTTTCAAAAAAGTCAATTTTTGACGACCGGACTTTTTCGATTCTAAATTTTTTTTTTTCGATTTCGTCACAAATTGCAAATTGAAATAGATATTTGCAGACAGGGCCGGAGGACCCTCATCTTCCGCCAAAACTCAATCTGACTTTTTTGAAAAGTCGATGTCAGGAATTGTCATTCACCCAAGAATCGGGGTCAGTGTAAAAAATGTAGGCCTTTTCGACCCAGTGAGCACTATGGAAATCTACGATTTCGGCTATGTCCCGATAGCCGTTGAGCACTTTAATAGCTAGTCAATACTGAGAGTAACAATATGATGCTTCTTTAACTGCAATATGGCCGACGAACGGTTATAAAAAATGTCAACAGTGAAACGTTTTCAATAAATGGCATTGTTGAAATGTGTTCGAATTTCACCCTGTTATTTTTTACAAGTTTCACTGTTTACCACTAACAGCGCGCATATGCAACTTTTTCTGTCGACTACTGACCGTCTTCGAACCCATGGAAAAACTTGATTATTCGAAAAATCATAATTTAAAATTGAACAACCAGTTAATCTGAACGTATAATAATTTATTATCGCCAACTAGCGTTATACCCCTGTATACTTGTGAGATTTAACTGAGTCTGTTACATAACTTTTTATGTAAGCCCATTATTCAATTAATTTTTTGTACCTTATACTGACCACTTTAATAGTACGTGTTTTTTGAGATGTCAACTTTATTCAAGGGCATATAAATTTCAATCAACAATTGACAAGGTGTAACGTAACATTACTTCCAGTGGAATAAAAAAACGTCGCTTGCCGGAAAATAATAACACTCATAAACATAGTCTGTATAGGTCTAGTCTAAGTACATTATCGATGCAGAAATAAGTAGTTTTCGACACAGACGCAAGCAAGCCATTATACGACTGAAGCTAATTTCAATAAAGTCATAAGTTGGATTAAATATATACTCCCACTGCCCTAAAGACTGACAATTGAGTATAATGTGTGATTTGAGAACAGATCATTGAGTGCCTATTTCTCTATCTGATGACCAGAATTGTCAACATCAATTACCATGTAATGTAACTGTAGAACATTCATTCCACATCATATTTGCATGCATTCTAAAAGGCACTCGATCATTATTAGACGAACTTTATCGAGGATTCTATTTGACATACTGAAAAAATTGGTGTTCGTTTTTATGTTTTTTTTTCATATGTTTTTTTGTCGGTTCATCACAGGTCAAACGGCTACAGCTATCAACTACAAACTTTTCTAAATTATGGTTTCTCATCCAACTTAGATCTGCAGTATAGTTTTGTGGCAATATCGGATGTTACCTTTTTTTTATGAATTTTAGAAATTTCAAAAATAACCATTAGAATAACACGGCGGAAATAAAGGAAATATTTTTATTAAAAAAAAAAAAATGAAATTCTGCGTGAAGTTGGGTTACATTCTGGTACACATTCATGAAAACTTTCAGCTTGATCGGGTGAGCTATTTTGAATAAAAACCATAAAATGTGCCAAATTGGTACCACTCGAAGCAGTTTTTACCCATTTCTGAATTAAATGTCACCCAATTGGCGAATGTAGGCAAAAGCTTGGCCATAAAAGTCGACATACTATTACTATCCGCTCGTCTAACAACGCATATATGGCGTTTTCTTAGTAAGAAACCACAAGATACTTCACTCTTCAATCTCAATGAATCACATATTTTAATGGTTAAACATCATACTTGAAATGAAATTATTTTCAAACAGCCAACACAAAATCTAAAACTCGTATTTCTGTTCATGTGAACAGAGCATGCATCTACCCAGTTCGAGATTGCATTCATAATTTGGAATGTTTTTGCTTGATTCAAATCAGAACATTCAAGGCGCGATTTGTTTCGGGGTTGGATTCAATTCAATTCCATGATATAAATTCTTCATATTCATGTAAAATGGCTGTTCAAGTGAGATACTTTGGAAGTATACAAACAGCGCGCATGCTCATTTATAAACTGTACATCAACCGAAAGCAAAACCTTCATGCAATTTATAAAGTATGACAAAAACATGAACCAAAACTAACAAGTTATTATGAATAATAATGTCTGACAAGGTGTTATAAATCGGATAACATAATACGGAATTGTCATCAGATAAGATTTGAGTAAATTAATCGTGATGAATGTCCAATACGTGATGTGTGGTCAATTCAGTTCACTGAATGACATTTAGTTGTAGCAATATATCTCGTTCTCGTTGACCTTCGAGCCAGCCCACAGTCAGCTGTTACAGTAATATGTAAATCGCTTACTGGATTCAAATGGAAGCGTAGATGTCTTGCCTCTTTGAGACGTCCGCGATTCCCGCCGAGAGATACTTACGTCACTTCACACAGTTGTGAAATGTGCTCTGCCATTTATTAGCAGTGATACGTGAATCTAATCTCCCTGCCAACATCTCTTACAGGAACAGTCATAATATATGTGTGTGTGTGTGTGTGTTTTTACAAGGATCATTAAAACTATAATGGTACAGTACTCACGATTTCAATGAGGGAAAACGCAACACTTTCATGTGAGGAATGATGCAAAAAGAGATACTATATTTATGAGATATAGATATCATTCATTTAAGAGGCTACTTTACATCTCACAACCCATGAGTAAAACCTACAGGGGGACGCAAAAGCGTCAATACAGGCCTTTAGCTCCCAACACATGGTGGGTAAACGGTATATAGGACCAATCAGTATAATTATTTCTGCAATAAAACAACAGTGAGTATATCTGTGTCTCTACGTTCAGTAAAAATCATGATTCTATATCATATTACTCTGAAAAAATCGTAAATACAATTAAAAACAGGTGGAAACATGTTGATTTTTGACAATTATTTTGAAAGGGTTCACTCGGAAAAGCCATTTCGAGAAAGTCATTTAATAAAATAAAATGAAATAAAATGTATGAGCACATGTGAAATATGTATCAATATATTGAATGTGATATTACTGATCCATACGTTTCTTTTTATGACATCAAAACTTGATACAGAATCATTGTTCCCAATTAAGGCTATGGATATTTATAGCTGTATGTGGATATTTTTTGATGTTTTTTTTTCTTCATATTGGAATTGAATGTATCAAATTTGAATGTATACGTTCGATGTATATGTAATTAATGTATATATATATATATATATATATATATATATATATATATATATATATATATATATATATATACTGTCCTGAATCAATTCAATGATCAATATATGAAAATGAATGAAATTATCCACTCAATTGATTAATTGAAAGCGTCATCACGGGGACCTGATCAGACCACACTTCAGAAATCAGGAATCGATTATTTCTCCAGTAAAACCTTATTGGAGTTTTCGAACAGTGTTTTGCCTTCATTCAACGCACAACACCAATAAGTGTCATGAGATGCAGCTATAGATCCGAAAGATTGCGTTGCAGATCAGATAGAAATAACGAATGCTACTTCATACCGGTTTACTCATTTTCCACATCACAATAACTTCAAAATCTCATTGGACCATCATTGTACTATTATATATATCATTCTGTCTTTTTCAATCTATTCTTCTATCTACTCATTTTTATATCTAGTTGTTAGTTTTTATACTTCCTATATTTGTGCCATGTACAAATCTTTGGATTCAATCAAATAAAAAATAAATAAATACCCAACAAAGATTTGATCAATTTTTAGACGAGCTTTAGCGAGATTTCAATTTGACATACTGAAAAAATTGGTGTTTTTTTCATGTTTTTTTGTCGGTTCTCCACAGGTCAAACGGCTACAGCTATCAACTTCAAACTTTTTTTAAATGTGGTTCCTTATCTAACTTTGATTTGAATAGTTTTGTGGCATTATCGGGTCATAACTTTTATTTTTATGAATTTTGGAAACTTCGAAAATACCCATTAGAATAACACGGCGGAAAAAAATGGAAATATTTTTATTTCCAAAAAAAAAAAGAAATTTCGTGTAAAGTTGAATTACATCTGGATACAATTTTTCTGGAAATTCCAAGCTTGATCGGGTCAGCCATTTTGAAAAAAAAATGAAATGTGCTAAATTGGTACCACTCGAAGCAGTTTTTACCCATTTATAACTTAAATGTCACCCAATTGGCGAATTTAGGCAAAAGTTTGGCAAAGAAGTCGACATACTATTACTTTCCGCTCGTCCAACAACGCGTATATAGCATTTTCCCTGGTAATATTACTGCCAAAATCAACTCGCTCAGAAACGCCATTTCGATTTGGTCGTCATCCGAACGAAAAAATCTCACATAATTAATACAACCATTTTTGATTGAAATCCGTAGTACATTTAGTTGAATATAAAATAAGACTTGAAATATGATCTATCAAATTCGAATGAAAACAACTTTCTTCGATAAATGTGTTATCTTCATTTCTATCTCACATGGATATTTCTTGATCATATAGGATCACGTTTTCATTATGAAACAGTGATATGTGCTGAATTTGGCGATTGTAAGTAAACGACAAGTGATATGACTTTCGAATTTGGCTTGTGATCAAATCACAGAGCAATCCAGTAAACAGTTAGTATAGTTTATTTCGAAACACATTTTCGTTTTTCCATGAACTGAAATGAACCGGGCCCCAGAGTCAATGATTTCACTTTCCAAACATGAACAAGTCATAAGATTTTGAATATCACTGATAATTTACTATACATTATGAATCAATACACTATGCAAATTTGACACATATTATCATGCTTTCACTTTCTTAACAAAATTCGAGTCAAATCATATATTGTTTTTTGTCTCCATATCGTGATATTATTCATATAGCGCTCGGTGTGGTAAGATCGCCCTCGTGGTGCACCGTCCAAACGATTCTATCTTTCATCCATTGCCTAAATTGGGGAACAATGATTCTGTATCAAGTTTCATTCAAAATATATATATATATATATATATATATATATATATATATATATATATATATATATATATTCATATATATATATATATATATATATATATATATATATATATATATATATATATATATATATATATATATATATAAATATATATAAATATATATATGAATATATATATATATATATATATATATATATATATATATATATATATATATGTATATATATATTCATATATATATATATATATATATATATATATATAAATATATATATATGAATATATATGAATATATATATATATATATATATATATGAATATATATATATATATATATATATATATATATATATATATATATATATCCATATATATATATATATATATATATATATATATATATATATATATATATATATATATATATATATATATATATAGCGCTATAACAACTTTGTGTGCAGAAAAAATTCCAAAACTCATGTCTTGTGCGTGATTTGAACGCCAAAGTGACTTCTGTAAGTTCCAGTCTAAATACTAAAGCGGTGACTTAGCTGACTGAACCTGGATGACGGCTTCCATCCAATTATATTCGAAAGCGACATTTTCGTTTTTTGCGATAATTATCGATCTCATCCTTATCAAACACAACAATCATTATCATCAGTCATTGGATGGAAAAAAGGTGATCGATAAGAAAGTGATGTTCATGACGATGGTCACGATAGGAATAATAATAATGAAACTGATAATTATGACGATGAAAAAAAATGTCATGGACAAAAACAATAACAAATTCAATCCGATTGATTACATTCGAAACTGGAACGACAATATCAGCAGATAATTGTTACTTATTTAAAATATTCTGGAGAAACACTGAGCCTGTAGTCTGACTAAGTGAGTATAGGTTTTAATTGCTGATTAGTAATTAAGTTAGAAGTTAGAGTAAGCAGTGAGTAGTCAGTATATATACTCACTCTGCAAATTAGTTATTTTCTTGACTTTTGTTCTGTACTGCTTAGGCCCACCTACAAGATTTACCAGTATTTTAATGATAAACTTCACATCTGCTGTTAAAGGAAAAAGTAAACAATGCCCAAGAGACTTGGTTAAAAGTGGAAGATATCAATATTCTTGTATTTTGTTAACTCTTGATACCAATGCTGGTAATGTTCGGATATATCACAGAAACAGTTTTTGATTTTAATTTGTTCCGGACTTTTGGAAACTGAAAGACTTTATCTGCGGCGGAAAATTATGGTCACAGACAGCGCAGTCCTGCAGGTGTTGAAGTTCATTGGTTTTAACTAATTAAAATGGGGTGATAAGATCGCCCCGGTGGTGCACTGTTCAAACGATCCTACCTTTCATCCATAGCCTTGTTCAGAAACAATGATTCTGTAAGAGTTCCGATGCTATACAAAAAAATATTTTCACAGTATTGTACAGTACCAAAGTATTTTTGGTTCATAAATTCCCAATTGATTCCGATCCTATGTTGTATTATGTACTAATTGAATTATATTTATTGATAATTAAATCAATGATGAGAGAATGATGATAATAATGGCAACTAGAGAAAGCCTTGAGAGAATTCGGCATTCTCCAGCATACTAGTAGATATATAATAACACAAGGCGAAATCGGATTATTATTAAGCATTCAACTTCTATTGTGACATCAGAAACCGCCTGATTTCATACGCAGGAAAACCAGAACTTCGACTCTCGTTTTTTTTTTTAATTCGAGTATTTGAGTATGTATTTCATACATTTTTATGTATAAAACAACCACTACATCCACAGTGTCCTACAAAACTACAAAGTGTAGTTAATCTGTGGGTTGAACACATTGTATGTAATTGTTATTTCTATGTTTTATGTTATTTATGTTATTCTCATTTTCATGTTATTAAATATTTTATGTTATTTCATTTTAGGTTAAGTAGAGGAGCAAGGACTCAATAAACCTCCATAACAATAATAATAATCACGAGTCAATCACTAATCTCCATATCTTGGTACGTCAACGAAATATACATTCTCTCCGTGGCAAATTTCTTGATCAGATTGGAACCATTTAAAACACAAAACAGAGTTCCGATTATGGAAACATAATGAGTCTTGTCTGTACTGGACAATTTATTTTCTCATCTGAACAGTCGGAACTGATACCAACATTATATATATATATATATATATATATATATATATATATATATATATATATATATATATATATATATATATATATCATATATAGATATATATATATATATATATATATATATATATATATATATATATATATATCGGGAATATATTTTTTCAAGAATGGAATGTTTCTTGTTAATCAATTGATCGAAAGCAGAATCCTGAATAGGCCTACTTGACCAGGCCATACTTCAGAGATTAGAAATTGACCATCTATCTATGATAATTCATCTATGAATTGGTTTGATAATATTATTCCGTGCTATGACATTATATTGTTCTGTTGAACATAAACAACATGTAATCTTAGAACTCATTTGTGAGTGTAATTTTCGATCATGTAAAATATCGACCGTCTCATATATAAATCAAAAAGACCTAAAAAATATCGTATCTGTGATCAGAAAGATGGAATAAATCATCATCGTCATCATTTTATTCGACAGATAAACCCAATTATCTTGTTACCTGAAATGATTTTTTTCGTCGAAGATACAAGAATAAAAAAATCGTTTCTGCATGGCACTTTCAAAACCATTTGTTTCACTTTCTCCATCCTCTTCTCCATCTTTTTCATCTTCACTTCACTCTCCTATTTTCTCACCACCTTCTCCTCTTCCAGCAAGTTTTTTTTCATCACTCTCGTGTAATAAACTTATCATATCTTGCTGAATTTCAGACCTCATTCCAAGCAGCACATGTGTTTCAGTTCCAAACAAGGTTCTTGTCATCACTTTAGTTACCATCGATATGAGGTAACATACCAATTCCCTAATTAACAACTGACAAACCTTTCAACAATTCGGTTATTAGAACAAAAACTTTATAAAAACAAGAGATACGATGTGTTATGCATTAATCAATTAAATTAACTCAAGAATAACACAGTAATTGAATACTTGAAAACCAGACGGGTACTGTTTGAAGGAGCAGATCATGCATCTTGCGAGATTAAAAGGAGCGACTACATGTCAAAAAAAAAAAAAAAAGATAGAAAGATACTCACGTGAAGTACATAATAAGAGAAAAACATTCGGTTATATAGAAGATGTTCGTGTTGTTGCCTTATACAGCGTCAAGAGATGGCATCGACAATCCTCTAAGCTGGTTTGACAATAATTATAATAATGCAAAAAACACAATGGGCATGTATATAAAATACAGTGTGGATGTTTTGTAAGCAGGGCATGATCGCAAACACAAGTTATCTTGTTTATTATATTTATATGATGGAAGTCTTGTGGGTGTAGTTAGACAGGGGGTGAAAAATATTCCGAAAAATACCAGTCAATCTCTTTTGAGACATAATTAATTATTATTGAGTAATATTTTATAATTTTATAGTATTATATTTTTCGTTCCATATATAAACCTTTATTGGCCTCTGACCCCAAAGTGCACAGGATAACAATCAATATAAAATACATGAGAAAATATAATAGAAAAAAGTTATGTAACTGAATGTTGAAATGATATGAAAATGGGATGAAAATTGAAAAAATTAACGATAAAATACAAAATTATGACACTAATGATAATTGAAAGGATAAAATAGATGTAAACGTTGATGGATGATGGTCAGTTATATGGATGGTTCCTGAATATCCGAATGGAATCCTTCAGGGCTGACATCCCAATCTCATATTTTGAAGAATTATCTATCAAAAAACGTTTACGTATCACTAAAAAACTTCGAAATGTTTCCTCGAGCACCGACAAACAGACCAATCACCTCGATCTCTTTCAAGATTATTCATTTTAATCGATGAGATATTTCGTATCGATAATTGAAAGCCGTTCCTTCCGTTTTTTGAGTATCTGTGATATGTGTCTCGACTCGTTTTTTTTTTGTTTCTTCATGGTTTTCAAATTGAGAAAAAAATAGTCAATGATAGCTTTAATCTTTCAAGCAGTTCGTGTGGTGAATGTAAGAATTATCTGTTCAGCATTTATCACGTATCAGTAGTATACTTATATACATGGAAGGAGAAGGTCGTATTCATACTAACTGTATAATATCACACTCTTAAGAGGCCTCTTTACATCTTGTCTACCGGCTTGATTGCAGACGTTCGGGGCCCAAGTTGGCAACGGAAAACCAATCATCGTATTGACTTACAGTTTTCGATTAGATGATCACTAGTATTTAATACGTGCTCGTACGAAGAGCTTTAGTTCGTAGAATGTTTTCAACCCTTTCAAAATAATTGTCAGAAATCAACATGTTTCTACCTGTTTTTCATTGTTTTTACCATTCTTTCAGAGTAATATGATATAGAATCATGATTTTGACTGAATGATGGTACGGATATACTCATTGTTGTTTCATTGCAAAAAAAATTAGACTGATTGGTCCTACCGTTTACCCACCATGTGTTGGGAGCTAAAGGCTTCATTGACGCTTTTTGCGCCCCCCTATAGGTTTTGATCATGGGTTGTGAGATGTAAAGTAGCCTCTTAATATTATACACTTTTGTAATAAGACTCATATGCACTCTAACTGCAACTTTTCAGATTCGACTATTTCAAAAGACAAACTGGCATGTATGATTGAAATTTTAAGATATGAATTGAATATTATTAAACCATGCTAACTTGAAGGTGTGGAAATATCTATCTTTCTATTATATTACAATTTTGACATTTGGTACGATTCCAAAGTTATCGGCCGAATAGTGAAGTTACGCCAGATCGTATTTGATGCACTCTCACTCGGATTGGTTTATGAAATTGAATGAATATTCATCTTAAAACTTGATTATCATCAGAAGCTGGTAGGAATTTATTCTTCGCAACCATTGCAAAGAGGTTATTATTACATCGTGTTTGGTTACCGGGGTTCTCCCATGAATATATATATATATATATATATATATATATATATATATATATATATATATATATATAAATATGTATATATATATATATATATATATATATATATATATATATATATATATATATATATATATATATATATATATATATATATATACAAATATATGTATATATATATATTTATATATATATTCATATATTTATATATATATATATATATATATATATATATATATATATATATATATATATATATTTACATTTATATTCATAAATATATATATATATATATATATATATATATATATATATGTATATATATATAAATTTATATATATATATATATATATAAATATATATATATATATATATATATATATGTATATTCATATATATATATATATATGTATAAATATATATATATATATATATATATATATATATATATATATATATATATATATATATATATATTGCTTTCCGAATAATTATGTATTTTTACTTGACCTTTTCCTAAGTGTGACTTCATAAACCGCAGAGCGAATGGATATGAAAGCATGTAATGTTTTGTTTACCGGTTTCACGGATTTTAGTAGTTTCCTCTCGTTGATCTTTCAGTCAAGGTGAAAAAATAACATGTATAACCAACGGTTAACAAATTAATCCGCTACATATCGCCTAATACACTAACAATCAGTTGGTATACGACCAGACCTACGCTATATTTACATTTCCGAACTCAAATTGACAAATACATTGGAGAAAATAAGTATTTATATTCTCATCTTTGTCTGGAGTTTTTGTATGGATACATTTCAACATTCATTCAGAGCTTTTCATTTCCAGGGACTTGAATGATTTTTCAGCAGACGTTATTCTCGTATCGGGCCCACTTGACTAGTCAACATCAAATCCACAATGTATTGGATTATTTCATAATATCAGATACTTTTGTGATTTTTTATTTGTTTATTTAGAACTTCTATTCCTCTTGCCACGGTCTCCAGTGACTACAATCGTATCGGGTGCAATATTGAATATTGGTTCCGGGAATTTCGTCTGGTCGTATATCTGCATATTTTATTACCCTGCTTGGTTATGTAGAGAGGTGAAGGCCTGGAGAGAAACCAACCATTTTTACATAAATTCTATTGATATTATCAGTAGTAGTGTGTGTAGAAACAGGGTGAGACAGAAATAAAACGACTCTCGTAGTCGTATATATATATATATATATAAATATATATATATATATATATATATATATATATATATATATATATATATATACATGGATCTATATATATATATATATATATATATATATATATATATATATATATATATATATATATAAATATACATATTCATTCATGTATATATATATATATATATATATATATATATATATATATATATATATATATATATATATATAAATATATATATATATATATATATATATATATATATGTATATTTATATATATATATATATATATATAAATATATATATATATATATATATATATATATATATATATATATATATATATATATATATACATATATTTATATATATGCATTTGCATATATATATATATATATATATATATATATATATATATATATATATATATATATATATATTATATATGGATATATACATATATATATATATATATATATATATATATATATATATATATATATATATATATATATATATATATATATATATATGTGTATATATATATACATATATATATATATATATATATATATATATATATATATATATATATATATATATATATAAATATATATATATATTTATATACATATAAATATATATATATATATATATATATATATATATATATATATATATATATATATATATATATATATATATATATATATATATATATGAATACTTCCACATGATCTTCAAACATAGACATGTCACGACGTGGGAAAACTATTGAATTGACCTTATAAGAAAAATGTCGTTATGACCTAACCTGATTTAAAGCTACTTAGTACTTTATGATGACCTCACACCGAGTGATATTGAAATGTAACAAGTTGTGCGGGTGCCGTTTGTGTATCCGCCAGTCCCTTATCGAGTCATGCTTGAAAATAGTCGCAATCGAGTTGCAATATGAGCCCTGACAACAAGCTCGGATCACAAAAATACTGGTCGCTATAAATCGCCAATATCAGTCGGTTTGGTCTTTTTCCAGACAACTACGCCCTGCTAGTTGATTCCGTTGCGTTTATACGTATACATACACATCTCGTTTACCTCGCGTATTAGCCAATCGCACAATACCAATAGTAGTACACTCTTGAGAGAGTTGAGGAAATAAAAACAGAAAAAAAAAACTATACATGTTCGATATTACATTAATTGTATTAATTACCTTCACAATATTTTATTTACGATTGAGACGCTACTGCAATATGTTATATGAGCATGGAGATATATAGTACATTGAAATTTGTATTGGGTTTCTTTAAAGGGAATCTGACAAACTTGGTAACAAATTGTTCGAAACAATAGGAAGAACATTATGTTCAGCATAATCGTATGGAATTGTAATTATACCATTATTGTGCTCTGTGTATTGTATCATTATTAAATGTACATATATATATATATATATTTATATATATATATATATATATATATATATATATATATATATATATATATATATATATATATATACATACATATATATATATATATATATATATATATATATATATATATATATATATATATATATATATATATATATTATATATATAAATATATATATATATATATATATATATATATATATATATAAATATATATATATATATATGAATAATATATATATATATATATATATATATATATATATATATATATATATATATATATATATATATATATATATATATGTATATATATATATATATGTGTGTGTGTGTATGTGTGTGTGTGTGACCTGATCACTGTCAAACCAGAAAATATTAGAAAAATTGTATAAAGCATATACTATCCAGAAATTGTTTCAGACTGATAATATTCCCATCCCTCTTCGTATATTTTTGTATTTTTATTTCTCCCATCGTTCCGGTTTAAGATTGATATTTCAAACCCGGTTGCAATATCCGTGGCAAAGCCCTTGGGGGGAGTAGACAAAAGAAAATTCACAGCCTACTGAACGGATTATTTTCAAATATCAAAACTGATCAAGAAGACATTTTCACATTGTTAAACGTAAAGTTCCATGACATTTATGATGAAGTAGTCATGTTCGATTACCGGTACGAGTAGTCGACGACGAAGACGATGGTACTGGTAGTAGGATGCTTTATCGACATGACGCAATATGTGTACACGATACATCTTTCTGCCAAGGGTGGAACCGACTACGAGTCGAAGATTTGCGACTATAGCTATTTAGAGGAAGAGAGAGAGAGAGAGAGAGAGAGAGAGAGAGAGAGAGAGAGAGAGAGAGAGAGAGAGAGAGAGAGAGAGAGAGAGAGAGAGAGAGAGAGAGAGAGAGAGAGAGAGTGATGCGTGTACGGTAATCTAGTCGGTGCAGTATTTGCAATTCGGCCCCGGTTGCATAGAAAAAAGCAATTCATGGTATGTATTGATGTAATTGAGAACTGGCACCAATTACAGGGCAGTATTTTTGGTTGACATTTCGAAGATTCATTTTACTATGTTCCATTTTATATTCTAATGGTATTATAAATTATTGCAACATATTTCAACAGATTTGATATGGTGGGTCTTATGACGTTATTTGAATAATTTCTTACGTAATTGAATGATGCATGTGATGTGGTTATAATAGATAGTGTTTTATCATACCAATGGGAATGCAATACAATTGAGTTGAACAACGTAAGTTGATTGAATTGGTGAAACATCTGGATACTATAAGCAACAGCAGTTGGTATTCATTTGTGTGAATATCTTCAAAAATATAGAAACTACTAATACTTGTATTCACGAAAGATGAAAGATCGAACCACCAGTGCGCTAGTGTTATGTGGTAGGGAAGACAGTCGATCGGAACCTCGTCTCTCATAAATTGATGTATATTATTTTTTTTATATTGAGTTTTAACGACGCACTAAACTGATGGCTACAATCTATTGGCGTCGGTAGATGATGAATGAGATGATGGGATGATGAGATGAGAGGTTATTTTCATTAGGTATTTTGGATGGTGGGAAGGAGTCGGTCGTGACCTGTTGTTAAGGAACCATTCCAGTATCAACCTGAACAACAGAGGAAAACCACGAAAAACCCCTGGCAGGATGGACGACCATGGCGAGTATCGAACCCCGGTCTCCCGAATGACGGTTCAGTGTTACCACTCGGCCACGCGACTCGGTTTATATATTATGCTTTCCTACACTTTGTAGGCCTACCGTTTAATCTTGGGATAGAGCTATTGTATACCGATATAATGGGCAACTACGTTCCAGGACTGTGCAGCCAGCTTAATATCAAGAGGTGAAAACCAAATTCGAACCGCGGAACAAATCACACCTCAGTTTCTTCTATATTACACTATGAATCTTATATTCAAACCCAATTGTATAGGGTATACGCAGTTCTGAATTCTTACACGTCTTGACCATTCTAATGCATTTAATTGACTGGGATATTTTTATATTCAATCTCAAAACATACTGCTACAATCTGATTTGTGAAGAAGTTTGGGATTGTGTAAATCATTAGTGTATTCAAATTGTATTTCCTTGAAAATTCAATTTTTCCTAGTATTTGTTTTACAGTTTCCATTTCCCATCTGATTTTTTCTCATTTTACTCATTAGAATTTCATGAGTTTTCTGAGACGAGGTTCAACCGATTGCGCCCAACAAAAGACATATTGGAGCTGGAAATGAAGCCTACCACTCATTTTTTGTTCATTTTGTATTATTATGAACTTCACATCTGCTGTATGTCAATGGAAAGAAGTGATCATTGCCCGAGAGACTTATTTCAAAGTGGAATATATCAACATTCGTTTGTTTTGTTCACTCCTAATAACAATGCTGGTAATGTCCGTATATATATATATATCACAGAAACGGTTTTTACTTAGCCTATAATGTGTTCCAGACTTTCGGAAACTGAAAGACTTATCTGCGGCGGGAAATTATGGTCACCGACAGCGCAGTCCTGGTGTTGAAGTTAATTGGTTTTACATAATGAAAATGGGATGGTAAGATCACCCCTGTGGTGCCCCGTCCAAACGATCCTACCTTTTTGGATCCGTCCAAACGACCCTAAACGATCCACAGCCCTAATTGGGGAACAATTATTTTGTATCAAGTTTCGATGTTATTTTTTTTTTTTAAGTTGAATAATGACACGTGTACAACGTTCCATCACAATACACTTTTTTCAAAATTCAATGCCGAGGCGCTCACTGCTTGCTATATCGCCTTCTAAAGTCCATGTCAAGGAGAGATGAGTCTGACGTCAGAGTTTTTTCCCCACCGAGCTACTCCCACTACTCGCTTCACTGGGGTAAGAGGTCCGATCCTCGTCGAAGGACTCTCGCCTTCGTTTCTTTCCGAATACGATTAGATAAAGTCTCAGCTTACGCTCATCCAATAAATTGAGCAATGCTCTCTCTCGTGATGAATTGAATAATACACAGGGCTCATCCATGACGCATGTTGATGTTCCCACACGACCGTCTTTCTCATTCACTACTAATAACAATCGGGTGTTTCGACACTTCATATACTGGTCGTTTGAAAAGAGTTAGTTCAAATTAATGTTGCCGAAATAACGCAAAGAACGTGGAATATTTAAGCAACTCTTTCATATATTTACGTCTTGAAATATTGCAGTTTGCTTGATTTATTATCTTGATTCTAGTTTTCCTATAATAACTTTGTTATAGTTATAACTTACTGTAATAGTTATATGTTTTATTGTGGACTATGGGCACTTGCCTTGCATGAGAGAACATCGACTAATGTATTTGGGACATATATCTTCATTTCTGTCGCTGTACGCTTTCTAAAACCCATTTATTACTATTGCAGGCTGACAACTATTGAACAGGATTGTATAAATGCATTTTATTCTTGTAAGTATAGAATTAATAAACGTCTCAAGAGCAAATATAGGCCTACTACGTATATTCATCCCGCTATTATTGGTAGCTGGGCATGACAATTAGTAATAAATACACGTATCTAGGCAATTGGCGATAGCGTTAATCAGAGTGTTCAAGTTTTTGTTTTAATTGTGTATGGTTGGTACTCGACTGAAAAAGAACAAGATGAAACGATAAATAAATCTGTCAGTAGCAGATAATGATCGGAAATGACAGCGAAGTTGTCAGTGACATTCTGTAGACCTTGGTTCGAATCGTGAACGTATGTGAATATATATATTTCATTTCTTATTATTCATTATTTTCATAGCAGTGTTTTCTGTTACTTCTGTTTGTAACATTGACTATTCCCATCTTTCTTCGTACAGTTCACAGTTTTTCTTTTGTGACTTTGTTTGTATTTCGAGTCTGAACTTGTCAAAACATTAATCCAGTAATGATGGAATGTGTCATGCCGTGAATGGAGTGAAATTTCTTCTCTGTTATTATTTTTTTTTTCAATAACATCGAAACTTGATACAAAATAATTGTTCCCCAATTAAGGCTAAGGATGAAAGATAGGATCGTTCGGATGGGGCACCACAAGGGCGATCTTACCACCCCATTTTGATTATTTAAAACTAATGATCTTCAACACCAGGACTGCGCTGTCTGTAACCATAATTTTTCGCCGTAGATAAAAGTCTTTCAGTATAAACACACGAATGTTAATATCTGTTATAACGATGACGTAGCATATAGACTCATTCTTATAACAATTACATCATAACTGATTCCTCAATTGTTCATACGTCATTGTGCTCAACGACTTGACGAATATTTTTTTCTTTTGTTTTTATATTGAGTTTGACGACACACTGTTTTGATGACTACGATCTATTGGCGTCGGTGAATGATATATGAGATGGTGGGATGATGAGATGAAAGATTTTTTCATCAGGTTTTTTCGGATAGTGGGAATGAGTCGGTCGTGACCTGTTGTCAGGGAATCAACCCGGTATTGACCTGAACGGCAGAGTGTAATCACAAAAATACCCTGTCATGATGGTCGACTGTGGCGAGAATCGAACCCCAGTCTCTTGAATGACGGTTCGGTGTAAAAAACCACTCGGCCACTCGTCTCAGTCAATTATTTTCAAATGATAAGTACCGGTATATTATGATTGAGACTGACAGACCAGAGTACAGCACTTTGGACCGTCGTACAGGTGACCGAAGTTCGCTTCCGGTTGGTCACACATTCTCATTCCGAGGTTTCTGCAGTTTCCGATTCGGCGAAAGAACGATCGGAACCTTGACATATCTGCATGATACGTCATACGAGAGTTTCACACCAGAAGACATTGAACCCCATGAAAATCATGATCAAATTGAATATATTTCAGGACATATTACTCGATGTTGAAAATTAAACTACCTCTAGACAGGACTAGAGGCAGAATTCTCCTTGTTATGCTTCATTTTCTCGTGGATATAAGTCTGTATGCTACATCGCTCTACCAGATGGGATTCTCATATCATACATTTCCTCTCAAATATATGTTTTTTTGACAACTGTATACGCTGCTCATATATATGAATATCGAATATATATTCAATTGAATATATATATATATATATATATATATATATATATATATATATATATATATATATATATATATATATATATATAATATTGATGGAGGAGCCGTAATAGGGCACCTCCACCGATTCAAGTACTGATATATGTATATATATATATATATATATATATATATATATATATATATATATATATATATATATATATATATATATATATATATACATTTAATATATACATTTATATACATATATTAGAACTTTAGAACTTTCACGACTCATTTTATATTAATGATATATATTCAACAGGAAGATTAAAGTCGTGTATGAAATTGTGAAATCTTTTTAATATCTCTACTTTTCAACCATTATGTTATCGTCTCTTCCAAGAGAATTATTGAACCGAATAATATGACAAAAATTGTAATCTATATATATATATATATGTATATATATATATATATATATATATATATATATATATATATATATATATATATATATATATATATACACATATGTATGTATATTGAATATATATATATATATATATATATATATATATATATATATATATATATATATATATATATATATATATATGTGACAGAAAATGATTGAACTGAAAAATTCAATGTACTCACATGCAGATATGTAAACAGATATGTATCAGGCCTAAAATAATTGCAATGATTATATATTCGGTTCACAATATGCATTGTTATGCATGACTACAATGGCATGAATTATTGACCGTGCGAATGAACAATAACCACCGAATACTAACTAATGAGTATATATAATGAACTCAATTTGTTGACTGATCTATTCAATAAAATCCACTTCTAACGCGAACAAAAATATCGTATTATTTTTTCATAGCTAGACACCAGAAATCAACCTATCAATTACTCACAGAAGTCCTAAAGCACAGCTGAATTGCAAAATGTAATATCGGCCTTCAATACACATAAAAATTTACAACAGCATTCACAATGTCACTTCGTGGTATTATATAAATTATTTATTTATCATGTTTTCCGCACCATGTGTGGGTTACTAATTAAAAATTAAACCCGATACATAAACAATAAATCGCAATGTACATTCAGTATAAATCTAGGCAGTGTGGTCTGGTTTTCATTGGAACCTGTACGCCGTGATTTTCAATCATGTACTGATAATTGGCATCACTGAAAAAGAAGGTCGTCTACCAACTGAATAATTGTAAAAACTTATAAAGTGACACAATCTCGCTGCGTCTCCAAGCTTTTGAAAAATTGCATCATGTTTCAAATCGTAAATCTCGTCTTGATAAAATTATATATTTTTGAAACAATGATTAATATTGAGAAAAATATATATCATTCTCAGTTAAATTCGGACATACATAATCACTTGACAAGATCTTAGAGCCAACATCCATAACGCATCTCACAGAACAACTTGATATCGTCAAGACTGTACTTTTAAGGGTATCACATTTTATAACATGCTTCCTGATTATATTTTATGTATTGACTCCCCAATGATTTTCGAAGTCGGATTGGATAATTTTTTTTATCTTGAACTGTTTTTACTGTGAGAATGAGTTTTTTGACACATGCAAGAATGTATTAGTGGCATAAGGAATGACCTAAGAATAAAATAAGATTAACATTAATATATGAATGAATGTATAAATGTGCAGTATGTTGTGTATGAAATGCTCTTTCTTTCATATGTAATCATTTTTTTTTTGGTTAGCATTTTTTTTTTCTTTTTTTTTTGCATTTTATTTACATGTTTCATTAGTACATTATGATAATAACGTAGACCCACAAAGTCACATACGATTTGTCTTGTCTGTGGGTCTACACACAGTTAACATATCACATATATATCATGGTCATCAAAATCCTACACATATAGTTCAGTTTTAGGCTATATTATGTTAGTTTTTATTATATTTTTGACGTGTCTTATATTTTATCATGAACTATTTATAGAATATAAAAATCAAATAGGCAAATAAAGTATTGAAATTGAAATTGAAATTGTAATATAATGTTCAATAAAAACACAGAAATACCGAAATAAATGTGATATTTGTGTTTCTCATGTTGGTAGACAATTTTCCGTCTCTCGTGGAGATGAATATAGAACTGTATAGATTTTGTCGTGCAACCGGCCACATGAAAGTGACGGTCCCGACGGGCAATAGGCTTACTAACAGCCAAACAGGCCCTGTGGTAGCCAGTCTAGCATGGAGTCGACAAGATCTTATCCCACCTCATAGACCTTGGTCGTTCGGCCGTGTATACTACCGTTGCTAAACACATCAACTAAACACATCGATCATTCCTAATGGACAGATTTAATACGTGTCAACATGCATGACTATACTATTTATATGAAGCCTATTATTATGTAATTATAATAGCCAAAGGGCTAATAGTTGAAAAAAACTTTTTGAAGATAATAATTCGATGTTTTATATTGGATGCAATGAGAGGAATACAGAACACTTCTAAAGCAGAAATTCGGAGAATTAATTCAACATTTCTGTCTTTTGCGTATCTTGATTGTTGAAAATTAAAATTCCAAGAAATTTACTTTTCGCGCGATTCAATTCAGACTGATCTCAGATCCTATATGATGATTATATTCATTTCAAATTTTTATCTCTGGTTATTCCCACCTTCTAATATTTGCATTTTCACCGTTTGGCCATCAAACCAATGATCCTATCGTGGTTTCAGTGCAGTTGTGTACAGAAGTATTTTTCATTCTGTTGAGACAAATAGGAGGAGACGGTCGTGGCTCAATACAAGGAACCATCCTAGCTCATCTTCCACAACAGAGGAAAACCACGAGAAGCCTGTCGGGATGGTCGACCGTGGCCCTAAACAAGGAACCATCCTAGCTCATCTTCCACAACAGAGGAAAACCACGAGAAGCCTGTCAGGATGGTCGACCATGGCCCTAAACAAGGAACCATCCTAGCTCATCTTCCACAACAGAGGAAAACCACGAGAAGCCTGTCAAGATGGTCGACCGTGGCCCTAAACAAGGAACCATCCTAGCTCATCTTCCACAACAGAGGAAAACCACGAGAAGCCTGTCAAGATGGTCGACCATGGCGGAAATCGACCCACGATTTTCTGGATAACAGTCCAATGTTGTCACTAGTCCGGATATTGGTTCCGGTAGAACCTCAACATGGTATTTTTATCATGTAGAGCTCACAATCAAGTGAATTCCGTTTTCCGTTCATCTGATACCTGTTAAATCCTATGCAATATCACATGGTTGACCGGTTTCATCAGGTGGAGAAAGGACTCTTGATTTTGGTTCAATCTATATGCCTACAAGATATAAGACTTTGGTATAAGAACTCAACGGGAGCCATATATTTGGATACGGTAGTAACGTATATAAAATATGACAATATTTATGATTCGTATATTTTTCTCCTTTCACATTCGAAATATAATTGTTTATTGACGAAATCGATCTATTTGTTATATCCGAGTGAATGGATGTTAGCTCTGGTCAATATGTAAATAAACAGTCTATGTGTTCAGCAATTATGTCCGAATGTAAACTCCAATTTACGGTCAATTGTTCGGTTAACGTGTCACGACACGCAGCGGCTCTGTCTTGATGCCATGCACCCGAATGTCCTTCGTTCAAATCATTAAAACCAATTACTGTGGGTTTGATTACCTAATAATGGGTCAATAAGATGCGACTGACACTAACTGAACTATGACACCATCGTACTTTCCCACTAGATTGCTATGATTCCCAACAATGCTGGGATACACAATATATATATATATATATATATATATATAT
This sequence comes from Brachyptera risi, assembly GCA_964007535.1. Classification (NCBI taxonomy): domain Eukaryota; kingdom Metazoa; phylum Arthropoda; class Insecta; order Plecoptera; family Taeniopterygidae; genus Brachyptera; species Brachyptera risi. The sequence goes on from OZ023326.1 coordinate 10,455,804, forward strand.
ATATATATATATATATATATATATATATATAATAAAAATATATATAAATATATATTATTTATAATATATATGAAAAGATTTCACAATTTCATACACGACTTTAATCTTCCTGTTAAATATATATCATTATCATATATATATATATATATATATATATATATATATATATATATATATATATATATATATATATATATATATATATATATGGATATAAATATATATATATATATATATATATATATATATATATATATATATATATATATATATATATATATATATATATATATATGGTACAGATGTCTTTGCGGTAATATGCTCTCTTGGAATGAGATGTGGTGGTCCTAAAAAGGACCTGTGGTCGCGACGTTTCCGAAGTTATTGTACTTCCATCTTCAGGAGTCGGTCTGGTCTGCTGGACTGCGATCGAGTGACGATCGCACCACTATTTATATCGTGGTGTGGTGGTCCGTGGTTTAGATAGATATAATATATTTTTTCAAGAAGAGAAAAAGCTGTATGCCTGTAAAAATGTTAAAATTTGAGTGTTTTATTTCACCCTATCTCATGAATTTTGAAGAAATCAATGATCATGAGATATGTATAGTATCATAATTTCGATATCTCATATAATTGAAAATGTATCATTCAAGACTAATATTTATCTGAATCAATTTCTGTGTCTCAAACAGGTATACGTTTGCCATCAAAAGATGAATTGAAAGTCATCACATCCGAAATTACGATCATCCAACAACACAAAAATAGAAAAATCTCACCCATTAAATCAATATCCTTCATTCCACCGTAAAAAAAAGCTGACAACTAACCACCACTGTCACAGACCATCTCATTATCTTCCCATTCAATCTATTCCACTTTCAAAGATTCCAATTTTCTCCATTCTTTTTCCAATCTGTACGATACATCACAACCGATTGCATAATGCTGCATGTAGCTGATATATTATGGTTTGCAACTCGAGCTTGTCGACCTATAGATAACTGTCACGTTTACATTGTATAACCACACCTTCCCATTGCGCTGTACACACTATCCTAGCTTGTATTACCTCTACGTCAACGCCGAGGTAATTACATTAAGACGAAAAACAGAGAAAATACTTAAGAGCCAATCAGAGAGTCGATCAGTTTTCTGGTAATGACTTATGATTGTGATGATTCAATTCAATTTTTATTTGATATTAATTTTATTCATTTCATTTTATTAATTTAATTTTTTGAATATTTTATATTTCATTTTCATTTTGCACATAATACATGAAAAACATAATTCAAAAATATAAAATACAAAATGGAAATAAACATTTATATGTGTGAAGCCCGCGTGAGGATAGTACCTTATATCAGAGTTCTGATACGAAAGAAGAATATATATATTTTTAATACCTTCGAAATGGTATACGTAAACTAAGTTATCTAGACCCCATATTACCAATAATAAGAATGTGATAATTAGGCTACTTTATTATTTAAGGTACAAAAATACCATTGGTAATCAAGGGTAATAACAAGGTAATCCTCTAATCATCGCTTAATCAACACTTTTATTATTTGTCAGACGGGACCTTAATAGACTATGAAACATCCGATGTTGTGGGCAGGGCTGTATTATGATATTTTGCGCCCCTAGACCCGTAATGTCTTAACACCCCGCCCTCTCTTTCCTCCAGGCCCCCAGGCCCCCCAGGCCTTAATAAGGCTCTGGCCGTAAATCTACACCTGTGAAAATGTAAGGATCCAATCCAATGTGAATAATTTCATTTAACGTCATTGTGAAGGAATCACAATTATCTGTGTTTTCTTTTGTAGTACAATGTTGATATCTGACACAATTGGCGCAGAATGATTTAGCTGTCGAAGCGCCTTTAAACCGCAACATTCAATTCACTTCAAAACCAATATTCAAAAAAACTGGTACTTTGCTGAACCTTCTCGCATGTATGTACTCTTAACACTCGATACTATAACACCAATACAACAACATTATGAATATTTAATGCGAGTTTGAACATCAATCTTCCGTCGAAAAAGTGACCTTTGAAATAGGTGTACCGGTATGTGAAATTGGAGTTGCTTTTTTCTGTTCTCACTTCAGCATAATATGTTGCAACAAATCCACTGTGAAGAAAGTGATGGTTAGTTATAGTATGATTATGCATGAGTATAACCATGAGTATGAGTATAACTGATTTTCCATAAGAATGAAACTATTTCAGATTGAGAATTAATTCATGAATTCATATCTTTATTTTATTTATTTTATTCATTTTGTTGTCATGGTTTTTCATGGGAAAACATAGCATTATGTGGTAACCAAGTTAATTGTACTAGATAATTTATACAGTGGATAATTATTGATTATGGTTTGGATTGAAAGTTATTTAATTTGAAAACTCACCAATATTATATAGAAGCGGTGCGACATGAGAAATGTGTGGAGTCCATTTGTAATTGTAACTACACATTTGTAAAATAAAACAAATATACATTCTGTCATAGCATTTTGTGATAAGTTTCTTCATAATGAACATGGGGTGTGGTCTTGCTTCATTATGAAACAGATGCAACTGTTCAATATTAACTGAATCCAAGAGAGTAAGTATTGAAATAATCCTACGATAACTCTATGATTATTAATACATCATGAAATTGATTTTATAATAAGCTGCCACAATATTTAAAATATGTGAAATCAGATGCAGTCTTCAAGACGCAGCTCAAGAAATTCTTGATGGAGAGTTGCTTCTACTCGACAACTGAGTACACCTATATATTTGAAATCTGCTCTTATCATGTATTCTTAGTTTCTGTTCTTCTATTTGACGTATTCTACAACTCTGTACGGTTATTATATCAAATAAAACCTTATTATTATCATCATTATCATTATCATTATGAACAAATGATCGTTGATAGCCATTACACTTCGAACTAAGAGATATGTTTTCTCTATAACGAAGAAACTTGATACAAAATCATTGTTCCCCAATGATTCAACCATGAGTGAACAAGAATCAAACTAATATTGAATATAATACTCATACCATCCCGATCATGTAATTAAATAGTGATTAGTATGAATTAATGTACCTATGAATTCGAATATATATATTAAATAAACTCGATTCAAGTCGGATGTCAAATTAAATATCACTCATATATCAATCGCTCACCTATGAACACCTATACACCCATAAACAACTTTGCACTCGATGGGGCCGTTGAGAAAACAATAATAATAATTGTCATCAATGATACCGATTTCGACTTTTTGAAAATGATGTCTTGACAATTTCCATTCTGATCAAGTATATAGGACGAAAATATTATTCCAGTATACAATGAGCGCACATCTAATTGCTGCAATTGAAATTGTTCAATAATTATTCACATTATATTCAACTCGAGCAGCTTCCACATAACTATAATCAATTCACTTTCTGGAATTCCATTCTGTTTGGAAAACACAAGTTATATTCAAAAGTAGTATATTTATTGTTAATAAATTCAGAGTTATTTAAGGAAAACTAGCTGAGCTATTTGAAAAATGTGGAATTTATAATTATGTCGTTAAATTATACGTATGTAGCAGTTTAATGTGAATTTAAATTGTATTCAGACAGGGACTATAATTATGAAACCGATAGCGTGTAGATTCATTGGCGTAAGCACATAAATGTGTTGAGCACAGAAGTGAAAGAACTGGTCCAACTCTTCGGTAAAGCAACTTGTGTACGAAACACTGTATCCAAGACTCAAGAGGCAGTCAGGAGGTATTCAGATCAATTTTTAGATGAGAGAATGGATCGAAATATATATATATATATATATATATATATATATATATATATATACATATATATATATATATATAACAGTTTCCGGTATCTTGAATATCATTTCCATACTTTTCAACATCGAAAAATAATACTTGAATTTCACCACATAAATTCATGGATATAAATATATATATATATATATATATATATATATATATATATATATCCATGCATTTATGTGATGAAATTCAAGTATTAACTTCTCAATGTTGAAAAGTATGGAAATGATAATCAAGATATACTGGAAACTTTTTTTTTTTTACTTTCGGATTCAACGTAGGCTATATACACGATGTAGTGATACCAACCTATTTTATCATAATATTAAGAAGGTGACCCAACTCGGGTCTTGAAAGCGAAATATTTCCGGGGTCAGAATCTCAGTCGATCGTCCCGATTGCATGTAGCGCAACTATCGCTTTTTTATCGAACTATCAAGAATGCTGAACACGGCCCAGTAGATTAAGAGAATTCTGGATTTTGTTAGTTCAACAATGCCACTGGTACTCTCACATTTACTCAAATCACTCTTACTTACATCTAGTTCGCAAGGTAATCCGCTAAATCGCGACAGGCAATCGGAACGATTGGCTCTGAAATGACCGCAAGAAGCCACAAATACCTTCCACGTTATCAGTATGGGAGTTGGATCACCTTCTATATATTATGATGAAATAGGTTGATAACACTACATCGTGATATATACATAATATTGTTTCTATTTAGGCCCAAATTGTATTTAACGACGTACTGTACTGGTCACCAAGATGTATTGGCGTCAGTGATTGATGAATGAAATGAGGAGAATATCATATGGAGGATAATTTTATTAGGTGTTTTTGATAGCGGGAAGGAGTCGGTCGTGGCGTATCGTTAAGGAACCATATTTCAGTATTGTTCTGGATGACAGGAAGAAAACACATGAACCCGTTTTCAGAATGGTCGACCACAGCGGAAATCAAACCCCGGTCTCCTGTATGACGGCTCAGTGTGTTAACCACTTGACCACTCGTAGGGTCGATTATCAATATATTCATATATATATATATATATATATATATATATATATATATATATATATATATATATATATATATATATATATATATATTTATATATATATACATCTATATGAATAAAATAATATATGTACGGTACTGTACCACGATTATTCGTTATTATTATTTCATTATACTCATTCGAAGGCTCAAGTTTATATAGCATGTTTATATTTAATATGCTAAACAAGATTTTGAGCCGCTTTTTTTCGTATTGTTCACCTTGATTCAATGTGAAATGTCTTGGTGAAATGTGAAAAGGTCATGCAGGTTATTGACATTCGCCCTGAGCATTAAGCTTCTATTGTAATTGTTTTCGAGTTTTTGACGAGTTTTCGAAGGAAAATATTAAGCAATTGGTTGCGTATAATAATAATGAGAATTGAATGTTTTAAGTTAAAGTAGACTGTTATACCGACCGGTAGCACCAGAATGGCATGGTACCTTCTTCACGACCCTGATTGGTCACTTGACATTTTGTGACGAAACATCAAAGTGGAACTAATGGCTCTATTCAGTAGTTTTTTTTCTCTCCATCGTTTCGAAAAAGTTACAATAAAAAGATAACATGTGAACGTTAAACTTTTATTCAACCAGGTTTTAATTTTTATTAGGTAGAATACTCACGTATACAAGTTAAGTAGCGTAATCAATACCCTCGGTGTATCTTTGAACTGGAATGATTTTCAAAACAATGGCATTTAATTGTGTTTCATTATAAATAGAATTAGTTAAAACCATTCCGTTTGGCAAATTGCCTATCAATATAATATAACATATTTTTTTATGTTCAAATTACAAGTAATAGAACCTGCTCAGATGAATACCCTGTAATTATTGAGATACGTAGAACTCGGAAAGACAACAAGTATATATAACATTATTGCGATCGTCCGTGAATTGAACAAGCAGTAAAGAAATTGTGGCGACGAGAGTTTCTTGACATCTTCCGTCGCATTCCGAATAATTATCATCATCATTACGCCAAGTATTTTATCAAATAATTCGTATGAACAAAAAAAAAAATAGTTATTTCAAGTTTCTATTGCACAAAACTTGTTTTAATTTCTTTATAACTCTTACGGGAAATTAAGTGTGGTGCAGAGAAGAAGATGGTTGTATGAACAATTAGTGATGATATTGTTCCAAGGATGATATGAAACTTACATGAAGACTTGCATGGGCAACTTTGGAGTAATGTGTATTAATTTTGCCTGAAATAATTGAAATAATCTCGTGGAAATTCTAACATTTTCTCTGCTGGGCTTTTTTCGAAGGGGGTTTCAAAATTTCACAATGATTTTCCTCGAAATTTGTTCAACCCATCAAGTATTCAAATTACATAGCGAATCAAATTAAATAATAAAAAATGTGCAAGCCAATTTTTCGCATGGTCCATTATTTCGTCAGACCTGTGAACCGCAGAAAGAAAATTGTCAAGACTTTGAGGCTTATTCAATGAAAGTTTCAACAATTATTTAGTTGGTCGACGACCGTTTTGCCCATAAAAACAAGTGAATATGTCAATGTCGATCGTGATATAAGTTCATATAGGCCTATAGGGCCATATCGAGGCAAAAACTCAAGAAGCCCGGGCCTATAGGGCGCAATACATCCAAGGGGCGCCAAATTTCAACCAGCCAATTGAAATTTAATTTATTTATTCGAAGAGAAGTATATTTAATATCATATACATTCGTTTCATGAGATACCAACTCTTGGGGGCGCATTCCTACGTGGTTCAAAACGGTTTTAGTGAATAAGAAAAGAAAAAAAAGAAGAAAACAGCAGCAAAGCAGTCTTATAATAAGTTATATCACTTACAACTCGTAAGCAGCTACCCTGAACTTTGAGTTCAAGTTAGACTGGGTTTATCTTGCACAGAAATTCACCCCTTGATTGGCGAGAATATTGAAAAACAATGCTCAAACAATGTTTATTAAAAACTATGTGTTCGGTGGTGAATTGCTTCAAACATGAATGGGGAGAAGGACACATGAAAATGTCAGGCATAAGAGGCGCAAAATGTCTTGACACAGACATGTCCATTTACGCCAGAAAAAGTTGCCAGTATAGGCTGTTAGTGTTGAAAATTGGAACCAAAGAAAAGTCACAAGAGAAAACGCGCGCCTATTTCCAACCATGACATTGCTTGGAATATTACATTGTTGACTGAAATTGTGATTAGACGAGCTTCAGCGAGGATTCAATTTGACATACTGAAAAAAATTGGTGTTCGTTTTCATGTTTTTTTGTTGCTGTTTTTTTTTGTTGGTTCTACACAGGTCAAACGGCTACAGCTATCAACTTCAAACTTCTTTTCATCATGGTTCCTCATCTTACTAAGGTCTGTATAGTTTTGTGGCATCATCGGGTGGTAACTTTTATTTTTATGAGTTTTAGAAATTTCAAAAATACTCCCTAGAATAACACGACGGAAAAAAAAATTATTTTCAAAAAAAAATGAAATTATGTGTGAAGTTGAATTACATCTTGATACATATTTCTGGAAATTTTCAGATTGATCGGGTGAGCCATTTGAATACAAAACATAAAATGTGCAAAATTGGTACCACTCGAAGCAGTGTTTACCCATTTATAACTTAAATGTCACTCAATTGGCGAATGTAGGCAAAAGTTTGGCAAAAAAGTTGACATACTATTACTTTCCACTCGTCTAACAACACATATCGTGTTTTCCTAGTACCATTCAACGGCCATATTGAGATTCAGAAGCGCATTCTGTTATTACTTTTCTTGTCGACTAGTCACGTCACTGCAATGCTTAACATCTTTACTTGTTTACAATCAAAAGCAAAATGCGATAGCGTGTAAGACTCCATTAGCAGAATGCATCAGAATTGCACCTTGAACGCATGCGTGAACTGTCTTATAGTGACTGCACCTACGACTTATCATTTGTCGTCGTAGATGATAGTTATTAATGTGGATACAAGTGCTGATGCACAGTAGCACTGATTAGGATGTACATTTCTGACAAATGAGTGAAATAATTAAATGTTGCACAAAGCGTCCAAGAGTTTAATGATTTTCATCACACTTACCGCTCTTTAATTTCGAACTCACATCAAGTATGGAACTGTCATAATTAAAATATAGCTTGGTATACTTCTTCATCCTGCATGTACACTGTGATATCCACGTCACAGATATAGTGTGATTCCAACGGTAGCTATTTTTTATAAAGACTCGATCCTGTCGATATATTTTAAGAGATTTGAAAAAAATAATGACCTCTCATCTCATCATCCCATCATCTCTTTCATCATCCACCAACGCCATTAGATCGTAGCCATCAGTATACTGTGTCGTTAAAACCCAATATATATATATATATATAAAATATATATATATATATATATGTATATATATATATATATATATATATATATATATATATATATATATATATATATATATATATATATATATATATATATATATATATATATTCTGACGCTTCCATGCTCGTATATTTTAAATGTAATCATGTATTTTTGGGGGGGAAATTTCAATACAATTAAGTCATATCAGCGAGTTAAAATCAAATCATGTACACGAAACTAGATATCAAAATAACGTTGGAATGAAAAAATATCGACTGAAAATGTGTAATAAGGGCCCTATATTCTCTGGTTTTAAACAATTTCAAAGTCTTCCTCTCAATATCAGAAAGGTATCAAATGAAGACAGCAGCAAGTTCAAGAGAGTTCCTTCAAAATCTTTTATTGCAAACATATTTTTATAGTGTCGATGATTTTTATGATGAACTGCTTGTGTAATCAGCACGATTTTTGAAATTTGTTTTCAATTCGGTTCCACCATATTAAATTTTATCCATATATATATATATATATATATATATATATATATATATATATATATATATATATATATATATATATATATATATATATATATATATTCTTATATTCAATTTGTACGACATTTCCGATTCTCTCAATTTTCAACGTCGAATGGAAATTTTCATATATTTTGAAATTATAATAATGAGGAGAATGGAAAAAAAACTCATATAGGCTATGTATTGTTATATTGGCACATTAAAATATCATTGAAACTCGTAAAATTCACAAAACTAAACAAGCCATCACTTTACCTGTAATTATTCTGTATCAGTTATGTTTTTCATGTGTTATAATTATAATGCAAACCACAGATAAGCCTGTTCACAGGCTTTGTGGAATATTGTGAACTTTTCTGTATAATCTTGAATTGACAAATAAATAAATAAATAAATACAATACATATGACCAAGACTGAAGGAAAACACAATTTATTATTATTATTTTTTTATTTTTCATTATTATTATTATTATTATTATTATTATCCACTGAATCAGGTTGTCGATTGGACTAAAATAAACACAAATATCATCAACATATATGACATATCTGTGATTTCGGGGGATTGAGCTTGTTCAAAACGTTTACGATAGGAGAAACTATCTTTTTAAACCCTAAAAAATGCAGTAAAATAATATAGTGGTGAACAAAGTTGTACAGTAGGTTTCTGTTAAGTGACGTCACTTATTGTTGATAGAGAGAGACAACAATGTCCACCAGTTGAAATTGACCAATCGGAATATTTGGTAGTCCACCAGTTTACTGTATTGCTATGGTAACTATTGTTTATCATTTGTTAAATGACAGAAGCCGAATGATTTTGCTAGAAAATTTTCTTCCGTGGATAGAAATAGAGCTAATTTCACAATGGATTGAAACTTGAAATGTAATAGGCTATATTTCCAAATATGAAAATGTGTCAACTAATCGAAGTAATACACAATTGATATCAAAATGTATTGATAAATCTTCCCTGAAAAACAAATCTTTTGCCATGCAACAAAACTGAAAAGCAAAAATATGTGTTTCTGTAAAGCAAAAATACAAGATTGAAAATAAAAAATAAAAATAAAAAAAGAGCAAAAAATAGAAAAAAAAATCAACAGTATTTCTTCTGTCAGCGTCGAAGTCTTATTGGATAAGCGATGCGGAGACTCAATTCCACCATACCCGAAAAAAAGTGCTTTTTTTTTTTTTTTTTTCGCAATCCACAGGTCAAAAAAAATTCAAAATCAGCTGAAACTTGGCATACACAATTTTCCTTATCTTATTCGATAGTGTATAGTTTTGAGGCGCAATCGGTTGAACCGCTTCTGAGAAAACTCATTTCAAAAATTTCAAAAATCCATTGTGAACCCAGAGGAAAAAATTCATCAAAAATATTTCCTTCGAGAGAATTCAAATTCTCGGGGAATTCCAATGTAGTAATTATACACTATATAATCTCATTTTTTTAAATCACTCAAAGCTATAAGAAACCGATGAAATCCAAGCAACAGGTGTCACCAATTATTGGAAACGATTAAAACAAAGCCTTCTTCATTATCATATGAATTGATTAGGAAAAAGGATACATAGGCCCTAATTGTTTGGATCTCAATGTGTATGTATAGTCCTATATATATAATAACCAATCCAAAGATATAAGTTGATATGTTCTAGCTCATCCATCAATGCGGAAACACATAACGCGTTTGCCTAGTTATTAAATAATGTACATTATCAGTTGAGCGATAGCGAAGAATCCATCCCACTCTTGCTTTGTCTGTGTGTTTTTTTGTGTTTGTTTTGGGCACTCCACAGGTCGCAGGGTTTGACTGATCCACATGGAACTTTTTTTGTACAAGCAAACTCATCCGATTTTGAGAAATATCATCTCAAAGTTTCTAAAAACTCAATAACATCAGGCTGGGCAAGAAAATTAAAAAATACATATATATTCGAAAATGCATCTGAATATGTACACATGAATGATGTATATTTATATACATTATGTATATTTATATATTATCTATATTTGTCCGATGTGCAAATCTCTGGATTACATAAATGAATAAATGAATGAATGATACACATCATAATTGTGTATGCTATTCGAATCAGCTGTTTCGAAGAAAAAAAAATCGAATGACTGTTTTTATTAATTAAATATATAGAAATAATAGCAGAATTATGTTGCCAACATTCACCGCTTTCTAGATTCAATATTTGTCCATCGATGAAGTATTTTGTATATGCGTCAAGGTGTGTAGAATACCAGAGTCGATAAAGTAGCAAGGGTAGAACTACTTCAGCGACTTGTATACCTTACTCAGATATCTCGCTAATCTTACAACGCATATGTTGCGTTTGCCTAGTATTATAATATTCGGTTTCGATCTTGTTCAAAACTGCACAGATATGTTTCAATTTGAAGTATCATTCACTTGTTTTTTTTTCACGAAAGTACACAGAGATTTTAGGTAAATGAACTTTGTTCAACAATTTATAATACTGTATTAATTATACTCATCCATCTCTGTTGTGTGTTTTACATTAATTCTCTAACATCGTAATCGTCAATGCATGAAGGCTTTTTTACGATGCAGCATATTCTATAACGAACCGTTCTTAATTTAAAGTTGCAATTAAACAGATGATACTAATCACCTACCATTGTACTCTTTTCCTATGTTTGGATGGCGTTATCTGGTAAATTGTACAGGATTTGATTAATGGCAGACCCGTTGTTACGTATTCAACATGATATCGTTTGAACTTGCCGCTCTATCCAAGTACTCTTAGTGATCTCCATTAGCTAAACTACCAAACAATTCGAGACATGTATATAGTTTAGAAATCAAGTCACATTATAAAAACGTACGAAAATGCCATTGAAATGGTCTTAATCACTACCCATATAGTGCTGATTTACATTTTATGGTAAACTTTAAACTACTATGATTCATAGTTTTGTACGCTGAACAAATAAGTTGAATTACATTTGATGTAAATTGAAATGTTGCTGGTGCGTAAACGAATTTCTGCTGACAAATGAAAATATTTTGTAGGCCTACTGATTCCGTTGAAACGTTCGATTCAAAATTGAATTATCACACAGTTACTGTTTCGGGTATATGTTCACTTGTGTTAAACGATCCACTTTACGAAAGATGAAGATGTGAAGATTTGATCTAATTAATAATTAAGGTACGAAAATATTATAAGTATCGGAAGTTAATAACCAGTTAATCCGTTAATATACCTAATCGCTCACTCAACGAACTTACTATTCTTAAAACCGTACCTTAAACTCATTGTGAAATTCTTGAAGTGAAATTCTCTTAAATTAATTAGTTGCTATATAATTTTTTCATTACCTTCGAATAGGTGATTCAAATAATGTGCACAATATATATCCAATTAGACGGGACCATTCCAGATTTATTCACGAAAAGAAGATTGAATGGTGTCATTGAATTATCTGTTGCCATGATAGTTCATCACGGATATTCATCAATGCAAACTTTATTCGTCAGAACGCATAAAACTGAAGCACTCGCAACTGAAACAGTGTTTTTTTCTCTGATCTGGTACTGTATACGGGTACTCAAAGATATACGGACGGTAATCATTTCAAACGGTCGAGGATACCAACATGATAACACAATCCGACGGACTCAAGTTTATGAATAGGCAATAAATGTGGCATAAAAACTATATTGCTGTTAGGTAAAAATAGTCTTTGACTTTCAACGGCAAGGTTTTATGTAGTTTTCTCCTTTCATGGTTCACCATAACATTGCGATAAAGGCTAACATTTTCCTATTGCATTATTAAAAAAAAAATGCTCGTTTCAGGAACATTAATTAAAATGCAAAATTATGGTAAAATATAGTCGGGTTAGTTTTTGCATACTTTATGCTGCCGTCTCTTTCTGGTTTGCTGTACAATATAGTTGATAGGAAATCTTTTTTCTTGACAACGAATTCAATTAGATCTACATTAAAATAAAATCTCATGAAGCAATGCAAAAATGTAAGGATAAATTTGTGTAAAATCATATCCTGTCTTTCTTGTATTAGCAGGCTGTGGAAAAAACTAACATGTATGGTCTCAGCATTAGAACACGCAGAATAAAGAGTAATTAATAATATGCTAATGTGATAGATAGAGCTTGTACGAAGATAAGATGTACGCCTACGGATGTGGTAGAAATAATAGTTATTCTAGCAATTTTATTACATCCATTTCTATTTTACAGACGTTACAAGCTCCAAATGTGACGCTGAGTGTCTAATAGTAGGCTACTTTAATTGATAAACTATTCAATTAAACGTACGTAATTTGAGTACGAACATGGTGAAGTCAATTTTTTAATATAATTACAGTATTAAATTTCGTATATGTTTTCAAGGTTTGATTCATTGTAACTTCCTGACATGGAAACGTGTAGCTTCAACATGTTTCGATGAGTTGGACATACGAAAAGTAGTTGGTATTATATGAATCTAATTGCTATTATAAGTAATGTACTACATAACGTGGAATTACTTTAATCTACCATCAAATTGATCGTGAAATTACGAAGAGATTAGAATCAAAGGTGATTTGTTCATAAGGTCATATGTGTGGTTATTGTTGCAAGCTGTCAACAAAATACTGAATATACGATTAATTTTTTTTTTCGAGCGGTAAACAACAAGTACATTTTGTGCACACCCAATTTCAGATTTCAAGGCATTTCACGGTGATTTCACGAGATATTGAGAAGATTTCAAGGGATTACAAGAAGATTTCAAGGTATTTCACGGTGACTTCACGGGATTTCAAGAAGATTTCAAAAAATTCCAAGAGGATTTCAAGGGATTTCAAGAAGGTTTCAAGGGATCTCAAGACGATTTCAAGGGATTGAAATATACATATATATATATATATTTATATATATATATATATATATATATATATATATATATTTTTATATATATATATATATATAAATATATATATATATATATATATATATATATATATATATATATATATATAAATATATATGAATATATATATATATATATATATATATATATATATATATATATATATCCATTATCATCATATCGAAGTCCTAACACCAATCATCAATGCCACACACATTGCGTCCACACAACACACATATTATTCTATAACTGATCGCATTTCTCATGAAATACAGTTCCTATCTGCCTTGCTTGTTCTACAGACTTTCATATTTCGATCACCAACTTGAATTCAGAAGGCTTCTGGAGAACAACATTTCTATATATAGTCGGTCATACATGATCAAATTCATAAATTGAAACTAATATGGGCCGTTTTTTTTCCTTTCTAAACTCTAACTATAAAGTTACATTCTTAAATTCAGAAATATGTCACATCCATGTCCGAGCGTATGGCTCTTAGCCGTTTAAATAGCTGTTATTCAAATTGAGTCCATACATGTAAGCCTCATTTGCATACGTTGTTCACAATATAGTATTACTAATATTCGCAAATTTAAAAAGCACGATAAAAATTAATCGACTGTAATCCACCTTAAGTTCACCAGACATGAAATGTTGTTTTCAACCAAATATACCAGATCGTGTATTTTTCACAATTGACAACTGACATGAGTATCAACTTACAAGATTTATAATTAAGTCTTGTCGATGATTGGTTGGCGAGTAAAGTGCAAATGTAACTCATAAATCGGCGTAATAATCGCACAACATGAAGGTCATCTCTCGTTCGTCGGCATACGAGCATTGGCACGAGAAAGCTGGGCGACGCCCACTCGATGTAAGTGACCATGAGGTTCTTTTGGCCTTCCATCAATCTGCAGGAGACAACCGCCATCCGCCTACACATCACTCTACTTTATCCAGAAAAACAATTACGATTCTCTTCCTGATATTTCTTTTACATTTACACAGTAATGGTATCAACTGGAGAGATCATTTATTATGAGAGAGAATTGTCATACAGTGACTTGAATTTATCGGAAACATGGTCACCAATTCTTGATGTTGATTATCTATCATGGGAATTCATGTGTTATTCACATGCGATTGATGATGGGATATTAAGAGGCCTCTCTACATCTTGCCTACCAGCTTGATTGCAGACGTTCGGGGCCCAAGTTGGTAACGGAAAACCAATCATCGTATTAACTCACAATTTTCGGTTAAATGATCACTATAGTGTTCAATAGGTGCTCGTACAGAAAGTTCGTGGTATGTTTTCAACCATTTCAAAATAATTGTCAAAAATCAACATGTTTCTACCTGTTTTTCATAGTTTTCACGATTTTTTCAGAGTAATATAACATGGAGTCATGATTTTCAGTGTATACGTAGAGGCACAGATATACTCATTGCTTTTTTATTGCAGAAAGAATTAGTCTGAATGGTCGTACCGTTACCCACCATGTGTTGAAAGCTAAAGGCCTGTATTGACGCTTTTTGTCCTGTTTCGTTCGTTCCTTGCAGGTTTTACTCATGGGTTGTGAGATGTAAAGTAGCCTCTTAAGTTGTTTGATTTCGAACTGGGAATGAGCGATTTAGATAGGTGATGATTCAGGAATACGGAGGCTTAAGAGTCCATGGGAGTAGATTTATCGAAATATCAGTTTTCTGATGATAACTTTTGGACGGAAAGAGATATCAAAATTGAATAACACAGATAGTTATAATATCTTCAAGATTATACAAGTTATATTCCTGTTATATTCAGTCATATTCAGTTGAATTCAGTTTATTATAGATGATATTTCTCTGGATCGACTCCCATGGACTCTTAATTGGTGAACACAATGGTCGCCAATGTGTTGATGTATATTCTCTTCCATGTAATTAGACGGATTGATGTCACTTGAATGTGAAAGATAATCGGTGGTCAAGCTATTTAATTTTGAACCGGGAACGAACAACCATTTAGATGCGGGATGATTAAAATCTAGGAATAGGAAGGCGTAATTGACAAAAACATGACCGCTGCCTCCATGACCGCTCTCTTTTGAATATATATATATATATATATATATATATATATATATATATATATATATATATATATATATATATATATATATGTATATATATATATATATATATATATATATATATATGTATATATATATATATATGTATATATATATATATATTTATATATATATATATATATATATATATATATATATATATATATATATATATGAATATATATATATATATAAATATATATATATATATATATATATATATATATATATATATGTATATATATATATATATATATATATATATATATATATATATATATTTAAATATATATATATATATATATATATATATATATATATATGAATATAAATATATATATATATATATATATATATATATATATATATATATATATATATATATATATATATATATATATATATATGTTGTTTCGGATGTCCTCGCGGTCGAATGTGGATGTTGAACTCTTTTCTCGGGACAACCGCAACCGAGCGATTGTCCCGAGAAAAGAGTTCAACATATATATATATATATATATATATATATATATATATATATATATATATATATATATATATATATATATATATATATATATATATATATATATTCAGGCTCTCTGCAGATAATCGAGTTTGATTTATTTCCGTTGAATGATTAGACGAGCTTTAGCGAGGATTCAATTTGACATACTGAAAAAAATTGGTGTTCGTTTTTATGTTTTTTTTTTTTTTTTTTTTTTTTTTTTTTTTTGTTTTTTTTATGTTTTTTTGTCGGTTCTCCACAGGTCAAACGGCTACAGCTATCAACTTCAAACTTTTTTTCGTCATGGTTCCTCATCTAACTTAGATCTGTATAGTTTTGTGGCATTATCGGGTGTTAACTTTTTTTTTATGAATTTTAGAAATTTCAAAAATCCCCATTAGAATAACCCGGAGGAAAATACTTGAAAAATCAAAATTTTTCAAGACCTCTCAAATTTTCGCCGAATATAAAGGAAACTATTAAGCACATTTTGAGAGATTTTTTGCATCAATCGGATGAGAAATAACGAAGAAAACGCATTTATAATGCATTTTCCCATCAATTTAGGCTATTACGGGAACCAATTAAATCTATAGCAACAAGTGTCAGCAATTAATTCAAAACGATTGAAATGAATGAAGAGGAAGGCCGTGACATAACTGATTCTCGTAAGGTTTTTGAACGTTTGGAGTGATCCAAGGTCTGTAGATGTAGATTGGGTTGACAAATTATTTTTCATTCTAGATTTCTATACCCCTAAGCTCGTCTAACAACGCGCATCCCGCGTTTTCCTAGTCTATTAGATAATGACATGATAATAAGGTTCCCTAGGTCGTGGAAGTGGGGTCGTGGTTTCTTGAGTCGTGAATTTGCTAGGAAGGAAGCGGTCGTGGCCTATATCGTAGGAACCATTCTGTCATTCACCCAAGCTACTTACTTGGAAACAATGAAAAACGCATGTAAAAATATACTGAAATACTTTTCGGTGACGGAGATCGAGCCCCGGTCCGATGTACCCTCATCTCCTGTTCACGTGGAGCAAGTGCCTCACCAACTGAGCTACAAGTGCTGGCTCTTCGTGCTATTCGGATAGACTTCACCTTATAGTGCAAGTCGTAGATGAGTACGACCAATCAAGTCACGGGAGAATTGTCCCGGTGTATTCTATATTACTCTCTTTCAGCTCTTCTCTTAGCTACAATCGGTTCAACTTCTAATACACATATATGCATTTGTAAGCAACTATTATAATACATAGGTGTAACCTAACTTATCTCTTTGGATTCTTAGTCATCGATGCCAGACAAAACGATTGTGTTACCTAATTCTCTGCTCCCCGGGGCTAGATTATATTATACTAGATATCACGCAATATATATATATATATATATATATATATATATATATATATATATATATATATATATATATATATATATATATATATATATGCGTTGAATATATTTATATTTCATTTATAATAGTTGTTGAAATCTCTCACTAACTTCAAGATCGTCCATTCAGTGAACAGTCAGCAATGAAAAAATAAATCCCAATGGAATTAACGCATTCTAATTGATCAAAACGAAGTATATATAATATGACGAGTATTTCAAGTTCCAACAATAGATTCACATTCTTGTTTCTTCTTGACATTTCGAAATATGAAGTGAATATTACTGTATTCCGACCATGATATCATATGAATGTAAATGTCCACCAATTGGACTCTTGGTTGGAGCGAGAGGCACAATTCCTCACTTCTTTGTTGAATTTTGTGGAAGATTTAACCTCAGAGTAATAGTTTAATTTATAGTATAGTTCTGGCCTTGAAAGGTTCAATTTCAATTTCCAGAAACCATTTATACAGTTCAAATGAATAGTGTTTGTAGGCCTGAATTTATCGCTTTTATATCATATAGGCCTACATTTTTTATTTTTTTCTATATAACTTTTTCGAATTTTTTTTCCTCTTTTTTTATTATTTTATTTTTTCCTCTTCTTATTCTTGATAACTAATCAATTACAATTGTTACCGCCGATCTTAGAGATGGCGATGAAAGACCAGTGGACTGTATTCGGGTGCCGACTTGGCATTAATAATCAGGCGAGCATAATCCAAACTCGGATTATGCCTCACCCCAAAACGATACGTATTTGGTCTACGTCGACTTGACGTTGTTATTGACCAAATCAAAGAATAAATAGAAAGCGAAACAAAATAGATCAAACCTGAGTGGTGTCCCCGCATACCATTCGAATAAACAAGAAACAAAAGCTTGAGAGAAAACAAAACAACCAACTTCGTAAATGATAAAGACCAAAACAAATGTGAAGAATTAGAAACAAGAAAGTATGGAAAGAGGTCCTATTAACGACTCAAGAAGAACGAAAAATAGAAAAGAAACAACTGCGTACATGCGAAATAATGTACAGTACGTCCGAACTCTAACAAAGTAGAGAAGGACGGGAGATGCTCACACAACAAGAGCTGGTCGAGAATATGACCGAATTCACCCACTTGACGAGCGACTAAGAGACGTCCGATATGAATCGAGAATGGAAGAGAACTGAACAGGCGAGACCACCTACCAAACACGCAACGCGAAAGGCGAGCTGTGATTGGACGCACACATGGCGTGACAACCCACCAGCCAACCAGCAATGAGAAAGGAAGGTCGACTAGAAACACGGTTTGCAATGTAAACAACATTCCATGACGTGATCGAATGATTTCATGTTCAATTGACAAACTAGGGAAAACGAGCTAGCTGGTCTCAAAAGACCGGCGTTAACATACCGCCCACCAAAATGAACATTTTAAAGCTGAGGTAAACGATACGGAAAATTAGGAACATGAAATTAGAACAGCAAACTGTTCGTAAGAAGCCTTGTAACTTCATAGGCAACGTGAGCAAAGAGATTTTCACCGAGTAATTGGATTGCTTCCCAATTGGATCGGAGAACAGCAAAGAAATCGCACATGATCCGAGCGATTCATTGAGGAGAAAACGCAACCATTTTATCCAATGGTCGCTGACTTTTCAAAAGAAAGAGAACAACAAGAAAGTAAACATGAAGAAATGAGCGAAGCACCAATGCGTGCTTTGAACAGAAAGAATACACGTGAAGGAGGCAAATCTGCCATTGGAGGCTGCATAGGCTTTGCGCGAAACTTGTGGCAAGTAATGCACTGGTGTATACGCTGTCGCAACAAACCGCGCAGAGAAACGATCCAGTAACGCTGCTGTATCAGCGCCTGTACCGTTCTCGGGCCGGAATGTAGCGATGTTCGGTGGAAGGCATCGCAAATGAGAGATGCGAGGTGAGCTTCTTTGGGGAGTAGGATTGGGTACCGAGCCTCTTCAGGAAGAGAAGAGTGACGCAATCTTCCGCCCACCTTGAGTAAGCCCGAGGGTTCGAGAAAAGGTTTCAGCGAAGCGATCCGGGATGAAACCTGTCCCTGTTTGGCAAGTTGGCTGATCTCGGTTGCATAAAAGTGGTTTTGAGTGACTCTTATGATCAGTTCAAGAGCGTCTTGCAGCTCCACAGGTTTTAAAGAACCCGTAGGAGGGAGAACCTTGGATCGTTTCGCCAATAAGAGACGGGCAAATCGAACTACATACCCAAAGACCCGTTGTGCTTTGAGAAGTGTGGAAAACTTTCGAAAATTCACCAGGAGAGGATCTACTTTGACCGTTGTGGCCAAAGTGACCATGGAAGGCTTAATGTCTGGCAATTCAGACAATAAATCAGTGGAAGGCACAGAGATAGGCCACAGAGCATGGGGACTCCTGAGAAAAGAAGGACCCGAGAGGTACAACGGGTATTCCATGAGCTGAGAAGGCAGTATTCCACGAGAAGCGCAGTCAGCGGGATTTTCTTCGGAATCCACGTGTGCCCAATTGGTAGGAGTGGAGTTGTCGAGTATCTCCACTACTCGGTTGGCGACGAATGTCTTCAGTCGATGTGGAGGGGTGGCAAGCCACGCGAGCACAATAGTCGAATCAGTGTAGAGGGTTACTGACTCCACGACAAGAGTGCTGAGTGAGGGAAGAGTATCTTTCAGCACACGCGTTAGAAGCAAAGCAGCAGAGAGTTCAAGCTTAGGGATGGTCAAGGGTTTGACCGGGGAAACTTTACTCCTTGCTCGCAACAAACTAATATGCGAAGTTGCATGATTCGTTGTGTGAAGGTAAAGTATCGCAGCGTAGGCCTTCTCGGAGGCATCACAAAAGCCTACAAGTCGATGTATGCCTTGTGAAGCAGGAAATGCGCGTGGAACTCGGAAGTTCGAGAGAAGACAGATCTCGGCTACCGCGTCCAACCACCTTTGAGCAAGAAGCGGTGGTAAAACGTCGTCCCACTGCACCCGCGATAACCAAAGTTGCTGAAGAAATATCTTCATCCAGCATACGAGCGGGGTGAGGAATCCCAAAGGATCAAAAATGCGCGCAATGTACGACAAGACCGTGCGCTTCGTTACCACGCCTTCGAATGGTAAGGTGTGGAATGAGAAATCATCCGATCGGGGATCCCAGAACAGACCAAGGATCTTGATGCCCTGATCGTCATCCGAAAACACGACTGGAGTCTCTAGATGATCCTCCGGAAGTGCACTCAATGCTTCTGGGAGGTTACTGGCCCACTTTCGGAGTTCGAAACCTCCACTAGCTAGAAGAGCCTGTAATTCCGATTGAAGAATGCGAGCTTGAGCGACGTCTGCTGCGCCAGACACGATGTCATCCACGTAGATGTGAGATATCAAAGCACGCGAAGCATTGGGGAAAGGAGCCCCTTCGTCGTGCACGAGCTGCTTCAGCACTCGTTGAGCAAGCAAAGCTGACGGTACGAGCCCATACGTGACCGTGTTGAGCTCATATTCTTTTACTGGAGAGTCTGCATTGGGTCGCCAAAATATGTGCTGATATTTGCGGTCAGATGGTTGGACCAGAATCTGACGATACATCTGACGAATGTCAGCACAAATTGCGATGGGATGAGAACGAAATCGGGTTAAAACGCCCGGGAGTTCGCTCTGAAGCTTGGGACCACTGAGTAACAGCTGATTCAAGGAGGCGCCTCTCTCATCTGGAGAAGAGGCGTTAAATACCACTCTCAGCTTCGTGCTGGAGCTGGTAATCTTGTGCACACAATGATGCGGAATCACGTAGTTCGAAGAGGTGCTTGCAAGTTGCATGTGGTTCGATTGAATATAGTCTTGCATGAATGCTTGATACGCAGCATCATGCTGAGGATTGCGTTTCAGTCGCCGCTCCAGAATCAAATTATTCTGGAGGGCGGCCTCACGATTATATCCGAGAGGAGAGGATGTGTTCTTGAAAGGGAGTGCTACCGAATAGCGTCCGGAAGGGTTCCGTGAGTGCGTAGATAGAAAATGCTCCTCACAAAGTTCATCGTCCGGATCAACTTGAAGAGGACGTGAAACTTCTTCCGATTCCCAAAACAATCGAAGAGTACGATCCAATGGAGAACCAGTGCAAGCAAGCAGAGAGAGCGGAGGCTGGAACTCGGCATCCAAACACCGAATAGGACCCAAAACCACCCAGCCGAAGACCGTGTTTATGGCAGATGGACTGCCACTCATCACAATATCACCTGACTTTTCAAGAATATCAGGGTATAAATCGGCGCCGATCAAAAAGTCGATCTGATCGGGCACATGAAAGCGGTCGTCGGCAAGAGAGAGACAGCGATAACGTTCAAACACCTCAAGCGGAACGGTGGTGGTTGGAAGTTGACTCGCTATCGCAGGCATAACGTAGGCTTGTACGCTGAGAGAGGTTGCAGGGGTGAACCGGGAAGCGATGCTGCATTGAACAGTCCCGATTACCCGAGCACTAACGTGACCAATACCAGAGAGTTCGGAATGACAAGGATTGATTTTCAATCCTAGCTTCTGAAGGAACGAGTGAGTGAGAACAGAGATTTGTGAACCACAGTCGATAACCGCACGGATAGGTTGCAGTTGACCGTGAGAGTCGCGGATCAAGGCGCGAACAGTGCCCAACAGAGCTGTGGGTAGCACTGGCTTGCTTGTCTTGACTTGACAAGCGAGAGTTTGAGGATGAGGCGAGGTGGTCTCCGGATGAGAAGAGACTTCGGTTGCTATTGTGTCACGAGTCAAGGGGTTGATTCGTGCGGTGTGTAACAGCGAATGATGTTTGTTACTGTGACAAGTACCGCAAACACTCTTAGAGGTGCATTGCGGTCTGAGATGAGCGCCCATGCAGTTGAAGCAGCGTTGTAGGCGACGTAACGTGTTGTATTTGTCGTCAACGGACTGTTGCCGAAATACGGAACACGAGTATAGAGTATGCTCCCCTTTGCAGACTGGACACGAAGATTGTTTCGTGGTCGAGCTTGCTGATTTGCTCTGCTCGCGAGATTTAAAGCTGACGGGCGGAGGATTCGCAACTAACAACGAATTGATTCGCTTTGTGGAAGGAGGAATAGCTTTTGAAGAGCTAGCTGCTTGTTTGTCGAGACCACACAATTCCATCGTCCTGGACTGCTCTTCAATGAATTTGATCAACGACGCGTAGCTAGGAGTGCTGTGCGAAGAATGTTTCTGTTCGAAAGCCTCGCGCGTTGATGTGTCGAGATTGGTCAGTGCTAATGAGAAAAGCAGAAAATCTGACAAATCTTCGATATTCAGAGCTTTCAACGCTTCGATCGAAGTTTTGTGAACTTTCAGAAATGATTGCAGCCCAGAATGTGAATTGGTTTTGAGAGGCGTAAATTCTAAAACCTGTTGAACATACGTGGTGGCTAACAACCGAGGGTTATGATACCGACTGACAAGAGCATCCAATGCCACAGAATAATTGGCTTCCGTAATCGGAAACCCGGAGACGACAGACAAGGCGTTGTCTTTGAGGGTGGTCCTCAAATAGTGGAATTTCTGAACTTGATTCAGGTCGTTGTTCTCGTCGACGAGAGATTTAAATAGCGAATAGTACTCCGTCCATCGAGTAATATCACCAGAGAATGCCGGCAACGCGATTGTCGGCAATGAGATGGCTCGAAAACCATTTTGATTTGGCGGCGGAGGCGGAGTAGGCGTCGTCGCGGCAACGGCGGCGAGATACAGCCCACGAGTCGCGTACAACATTTCCTCGAAGCTGGCTTCAACAGCGTCGACCGGTAAGGCATCGTCGCCTTCGTCAAGCTGAGCGTTCAAAGATATTATTTCTTTCTGAACTTCCTCAAAGTTGGCTTCCAAAACGTCAAGTTTGTCGTAGCGAGGTTTGTACAACGGAGCTTTGGCACTATCAAGCGTTTTGAAAGCATCGTAGGAGCGTTGTAATGAAGCGAATATCCGCTCTCGCTTTGCCGTGAGCACTGCTTGTTGTTTCGAGATTTTAGACGCCATTGTAGCGAATGAATAACCACAGATTGCAAAAACACGAAACAAGAACAAGGACCAAAAACTAATGATATGAAATATCACGGAGAAATACGGCCGAAATGCACAGAAAAAGAACAATGCAAAATTCAAGAATTGAATGTCTATGAAACAAGTTGAATCAATTGTTGATAATAACTCGCAAACAAACAGAATAAATTATTGCACCGTGGAAACCCAATTATGTGGAAGCCGATTCAGTGCGGAGGACAAAGAAGTCACCCATGCGATGCCTGATCGCGGGTGCTGACACAAATGACTGTGGAATCCGGAGGTGGACTCCGCGTTGTGCAAAGAAAGGAATCCACAAATGGATTCCAACAAGTAAAAGCAATTGGAATCCGGAGATGGACTCCGCGAGGTGAAAAGAATGGAATTCACAAATGGATTCCAACAAGAGAACGAAATAAGAATCCGGAAATGGATTCCGCCTCACGAATGACGAGAAATTGGAACCAAAAATAATCTTTGGCTCACAGGGACCAAAATGTTACCGCCGATCTTAGAGATGGCGATGAAAGACCAGTGGACTGTATTCGGGTGCCGACTTGGCATTAATAATCAGGCGAGCATAATCCAAACTCGGATTATGCCTCACCCCAAAACGATACGTATTTGGTCTACGTCGACTTGACGTTGTTATTGACCAAATCAAAGAATAAATAGAAAGCGAAACAAAATAGATCAAACCTGAGTGGTGTCCCCGCATACCATTCGAATAAACAAGAAACAAAAGCTTGAGAGAAAACAAAACAACCAACTTCGTAAATGATAAAGACCAAAACAAATGTGAAGAATTAGAAACAAGAAAGTATGGAAAGAGGTCCTATTAACGACTCAAGAAGAACGAAAAATAGAAAAGAAACAACTGCGTACATGCGAAATAATGTACAGTACGTCCGAACTCTAACAAAGTAGAGAAGGACGGGAGATGCTCACACAACAAGAGCTGGTCGAGAATATGACCGAATTCACCCACTTGACGAGCGACTAAGAGACGTCCGATATGAATCGAGAATGGAAGAGAACTGAACAGGCGAGACCACCTACCAAACACGCAACGCGAAAGGCGAGCTGTGATTGGACGCACACATGGCGTGACAACCCACCAGCCAACCAGCAATGAGAAAGGAAGGTCGACTAGAAACACGGTTTGCAATGTAAACAACATTCCATGACGTGATCGAATGATTTCATGTTCAATTGACAAACTAGGGAAAACGAGCTAGCTGGTCTCAAAAGACCGGCGTTAACAACAATATTCAATTTTCTAGATCATGGCCCAATATTATTATTAATTTTTTCATCGAACACTTTTGTCTTGTCATTCTGCTCTATTTATTAATATGTCATTTCCATTTTTATTTAATTCTGTTTCTAATGAGCAACCTTTTGTAAGGCAGATACTTTATTTTTCATCAATACAGTACTTATATATATTATTGAAAAGATGGAAGGGATAAAATCTCTCATGCAGGTTCAGTTTTACGAACTGGTAGTTAGTGAATTAGTTGATAGTTAGCTGATTAACTTTTCATCACTCTTTGCCACAATATACGTTACTCTCATAGCTGTTGACAAATTATTATTCTAACGAGTGTTTTTAAAATCGGCTCAAATAGGTCTGATTCAATTCAAGCCAATTGAAGAAACATATCATTCGATCGGTATAATCGAAAAATACGTAAAAATAACAATTAATCACTCTTATTTATGGCTTTACGGCCAAGACTTGGAATAATTCAACTAAAACTTGAGGTATAGGTGAAATCAGGAAAAAATATACATCAAAAATGGCTTGTATTTCATCTCTTTTATTCTTGAAAGGCGAAGTTTGTTTCAGGTGTTGAAACAATAAGGTGCAATTACGAGGCGAAAGCCCACGCATGATTCCATCGCAACGGTCCAGGTAACTTTTGTGCGATACACATTTCAGCTATCCACGAAAATCTCACGCAAAGCAATTCGTTCTAAGAAAATAATCAGATAATCGCTCTTGCAAAGAGCTCAAAGCGTATTACATAGAATACTCTCTAGTGAAGGTGAAGGACGAATTCGATCAAAAAAAAATCTCTCTCTAATCCACTCGAGCAACCACCTGAATTAAAACTGAAGACAATCATCTACATGAATACAATATTGGCTATCATCCAATCTGAAATTATTTTCTAGACAAGCTATCATTTCAGTATCATAGCAATATAAACGTAGTAGAAATGATGATGGAAGCAGGTAAATCACTCATAAAACCAATTAAGGAATCTATGTATCTATCCTTGATCATGTTTTATCTTGCATTCGACTCGCGAGAGGGTGTGCGGGGGGGAGGGGGGAGGGGGTTACACGACTGACGGAAGTGAGACTGTTCCACTTATTAGGTATCGTACATAAAGATCATGTTATATATGATGTGTTCGAAATGATGTAGAAGTGAGGGATTTGTGGATGTGCCTGATCACGATGGCATAATTTATAGACCTACAAGGATTCGTGTGTCCGTATATTGATAGTGAATTTAAAAGAATAATATCGAATCTAAGATAAAGTTGAAGATTTTTTTCTCATGAATGTGAAAATTATGTTTGTTCATCATCCCTGATTGCTTCACTTCAAGATTTATTGATTATTGAATGAGTTATATCAGTATTAATTATTTTAGGGGCGGTGAGATCACCCCTAGGCTGTCCCGTCTGAACCTTTTGAACGTGACGACCTTTCGATCGTAATGCTAAAATCTATATTTTCCAAATCTAATCTCCATGTATTCATAGTTTGGTATTTTTTGAGGTGGAGTCAGAACTTGTAAGTGATACATAATATGCACATTAAATATCCACGTCAGAACCATATGGGTGGAATTTTAAATTTGATGTGTTTATTTCATATTTTACGGTCGTTGTAGGACATGAGAATTCCAATTTGTTGGGTCATATGCAACACTCAACATTATGCCATTAGCAATATTGGTTCGACTCACGTTCCTGTATGCTCTACTACAAACCAGCAAGACGTGGTTATTACGATCACTAAGTTGATTCAGATTAGTGATTGTATAATTAGTACAATTCGATAATATATACCTATTATGAGTTTTGATTGGTTCACACGAGTTGTGCACATGCGTGCTAGCCCCCAGCTCGCATCAAGAAGGCCACGAAAAAGACGAAAGCTTGAGCAGCTCTAATTATGAAGGTCTTCTTATTTTATTTGAAGCCAGAGGGTGAAACACTTACAAGATTAATTGGCTTCTAAACAACTAGTGTAGTGTGTAACATCGGACCTAAGATTGTAATCCGAGCCAGTCGCTCTGGAGGGAAAAAGAAGACAAACATGGTAATTTAACCAATCGCCTAATTTGTCCGGTATCTATGAGTTAACTTGCTAACTCCAGTCTTGGTTAATGTCTTCAGATCTATCAGACGAGCAGAAAGCGGTTTCTGGTCCCCAAGACTGGTTAATGAAGACTTTTTGACGGCAATGAAGTGTGGTCATCGCCGGGCCATCGGTGGGTGGACGTGGTCCGCTCACCGGGAGGCTGATTGTCTATTTGTACACCTGTCACCCGCGAAGACGATACGGCACGGCTTGCCGACAACGGCGAGGATGCCCGACGACCGGTCGCTCCGTGGTGTTTTCTCAGCGCGCACTGGCGGTCCACGAAGGATGAATGAGGCCGTGGAGGCTGTGAAGTGGAGACTAACCCAGTTAGGAACCGGTCAGCGTCGAACAGGGGATGCCTTGCGCGGCCAGAGAGTACGTGGCTAGGATGGCGATGACATAATAGGAGCTAGTCGGCCCTGCGAATCGCGTCACGTAAGAATCGAGAGTGGATATTTGGCGAGAAAGGGAAACGAAGGCGAGGATGAAAGAGAAACTGATGACCACTTTGCAATAAAATGAAATAGCTACGGCTCAGAGGTATAACTATTACATCGACGTGTTGTTATACAGCTTTGGTTTGTGGTTAGGAATAGTCAAAGGGTGTTCCGCTTGTCACCTGACTCTATATCGAGTGGATGTTTGCGCTTTCGAAGTTATACAAAAAGTTTTTCGTGGAAGCGAGATGGAGGATAGCGAACATTAAAGCCTATTTATGATGCTTCTTTTTATGGGCAATTACTGCGCCTAATATCCGACCCGACCGTGGCGTCACCAAAATCTGTAAACGCACTTAAAAATGGCGCCTGTTCATTTTATTTTAAAACATCAAAATGAAATAAAATTGCTAGAGCGCAGGAGGGTTGTTTTAAAAATAAAAATGGGCAGGCACATGCCATTATTTCGGGAAAACGAATAAAGGGGAGAAAGAGTTTCTTGTATATATGTATGTGTACGGAGAGAGAGAAAGCAAGTGAGAAAGAAAAGGAAAACGATACAACACGAAAAATAAATAAAGAGGAACGTTTTGGGAGTGTGAGAAACGGCGAAGGAGAATATCATGGTGTTGGGTGATTGTAATTCCCTTTCGTGTATTAGCACTCGGTCCACTGGACTGGGTTATTAGGCTCCAGACTTCAATCGACTCGTGTACGCGGGAGCGAGGACTACTTTTTATGGTGAAAAAGAAGGGTGGCGAGATATCAGTTGGGGGCGATTTACGTTCGAATCACTGTGAGCTGGCCTGCAGTTATTACTGTTCTGTTGTAGAATACTGGAGAAAATGCGACTCTTCAAGTATTCAAGATTTCAAGAACATTCAGCGAAACAAATTGAAGTTAATCCCTGAATGGTAGACATTTGCGATCTTATTTATTCCTTTCTGCGCATATTTGAACCTTTGGAACAACAATGGCTGAAACTTGACACTCGAAAATGTGAGAAGAGAAGTGATTTCCGCTGATATGAATGAACAAATATATATATATATATATATATATATATATATATATATATATATATATATATATATATATATATATATATATATATATATATATATATATATATATATATATATATATATATATATGTATAAATATATATATATATATATATATATATATATATATATATATATATATATAAATATATATATATATATATATATATATATATATATATATATATATATATCAAAATTAAATGACCAAATGTGATTCACGTTTGAAATGGTGTTCCAATCTAGCCTATAGTCCTATTAAAGATGTCCATGTTATTTTTGTGGGCAAATATCCAGCTTCAGGATCTCCTGAATGGAAGCAAGGAAATTCACATTTGTGTGAAGATTTTGAATGTACACCTGCAAAATCCTACATCCATTTCATAGAAATGTGATATACGATAATTGATTTCAGATGGTTACACTTTTTCAATTCAATCTGAATGGAGATACGTCCATGTCGGAAGTCAAAACCGTTGTGTGAATGCATTTTCCTTGTAACATCCAACTTGTTAATTTTAAACTTGACCACATCATACTTGTACTCATATTTTATATCATGTTTCATATTATAGGCCTATATGAATATATTATATTATAATATATATATTATATATAATATATGTATATAATATATTGCAATTGGAAGTGGAAGAAGAGGAGGAAGATGAGGAGGAAATGCCAGGCGTGGCCAACCGATTTCCAGGAGTCATGCGGCCCTAGTGATGGTGGAAATACCCACCCCCTGACCCAATGTTTCAGTTGGAACCAGGGAAGGATTGTCATTATTATATATATCTCATATTATATCATACTTGAGTTGATAATGACTTCGAAATACCGAGATTTATTTATTTATTTTGTTTTCATTCATTTTTTTGCATTATTATTATCTCTCTTTAATTGACATATGAGATAAAACACACATACACTCCATACTATGACCCACAAAGCCAAATTGGGCTTATCTGTGGTATAAAGCATAATTATTATTCACCATCGCAATCTGCATATAATGATAATGATAATGATTTTTAATTTTCTCATTAGATTGCATGTACAATATTGAGCATCGTCACATCGTCAATATGATAAAATATGAAACACAAATAACAGAAAGATACAAATTGATTGAATATCACTCTTGAAACAAAATTTACAAAGAATTACACACTCACACTCGAACATAAAAGTCACCTGGAATCATACGCACACTACCCACACTACATTTGAAATGTTAAAAAGGTAATTACTGGTATATTGGAATTCCAATACTCAATCATAGTTCACCAGACAATATTCTTTCTAATGATGAACTATAGTAAGACCATTTGATAAAGGTATCATTCGGTCGTTACAACATGGTATTGTCACCATAAATATGAATATATAATTATCCATATCATAATAATTGGATGAGCGAAGCGAAGACTCAATTTCACTATACCGAAAAAAAAGTGTCTGTTTTTTTTTTGTTTTGTTTTTTTGTTCACGCTCCACAGGTCAGACAAGAATTCAAAATCAGTTGAAATTGGCACACACATGAACCCCTATCTGACTTGATGCTGTATAGTTTTGAGGCGCGATCGGTTGAACCACTTTTGAGAAAACTCATTCCAAAGTTTTTAAAAATCGCATTAGAATAATCCAGAGGAAAACATTCGTGAAAAATATTCCATTTGAGAGGATTTAAATTCTCATGGAATTTCAATCTGATAATGATACACATTATTACGAACTTTCACTCAAATCGGATCAGCCGTTTCGATGTAAAAAAATATATAATGTTATTTGTGTTAATTATTCAAAGCTATTAAGATACCTATTAAATCAAAGCAACAAGATTGTGAACGATTAAAACAAAGCCTTCTTTATTATCATATAAATTGTTAATGAAAAATAAGATGGCAGTGATGTAATGGTTTGGATCTCAAGGTGTATATATATATATATAATAACCAATCCAAAGATAAGTTGATATGTTCCAGCTCATCCATCAACGCGGAAACACATAACGCGTTTGCCTAGTTGGATGAGCGTAGCGAAGACTCAATTTCACTGTACTTGAAAAATCGAATGTGTTTTTTTTTTTTTTTTTGTTCGCGCTCTACAGGTCAAACAGAAATTCAGATCATGATGAAACTTGGCACACACATGAACCCCTATCTGACTTGATGCTGTATAGTTTTGAGGCAAAATCGGTTCAACAATCCATGAGATAAATCATTTTGAAGTTTTCAAAAAACCCATATGAATAAGTCGGGCGGAAAAAATGACAAATTGAATGTTCTCCGAAATTTTTCAAATTCTCACAGAACTCAAACAACCTAATAATACACATTAAAACGGACTTTTACAATGATCAGATGTGACGTTACAGAGTAAAAAATTAAAAAACGCGATTTTTATTTATTTAATTACTTCATTTTTTTTATTCGCTCATCCATCAACGCGGAAACACATAACGCGTATTCCTAGTTATAAATTGAGAACAATGAACGTGACACCGGCAGTGCG
The DNA here is from genome assembly GCA_964007535.1 of Brachyptera risi. Lineage (NCBI taxonomy): Eukaryota > Metazoa > Arthropoda > Insecta > Plecoptera > Taeniopterygidae > Brachyptera > Brachyptera risi. The sequence goes on from OZ023326.1 coordinate 10,486,987, forward strand.
CTGTATTCGACCATTCTTTCTAGCCGCAGAGAAAAGTATTTCAGTCTCCAAAATGCTATAGGCCTACAGACTTTATTTTCCACACTATTCCTATTATTATCGTCACAGTGATCTCGGCTAAGGTCCTGCCAACAGATGACAGCATGTTTGTGACAGCGAGAGTAAGAATTTCGTTGAAATACTGCAATTGAGCATACAAGCTAGCATTTCTTCCGGGAATGAGTGTGCAGTAGAAAGCATACGAACTACTAAACGCATTGGTGTATAGATGGGATTTCGCAGAGAGGGACGGGAATGGGAGGGATGCTAAATGGGATGGGGTTCTGGATAAATTAGTAGAAGGGACGTGAGCTTGCAATGAAAGTCGGCACGAAAAACTTATATGCCAGTATATGAGCCAGTAAAAGGACGGGGGGAACAACAGTTGTACGGAGTATTAAGATTGTAATTTGAGTAGAACGGGGCACATTATTGTTGACAATAATATGTGATGGAAATGAGCAACAAAGGCACATCGAAACGAATCGCAACTATTTCTGTTGGGAAAAATGCGATTAATATACTTGGGACGAAATTGAAAAGAAAATGTGACATGAGTTTGCATACAATACACACATATATATATATATATATATATATATATATATATATATATATATATATATATATATATATATATATATATGTATATATATATATATAAATATATATATATATGTATTTATAAATAAATGTATATATATATATATATATATATATATATATATATATATATATATATAAATATATATATATATATATATATATATATATATATATATTTATATATATATATATATATATATATATATATATATATATATATATATATATATATATATATATATATATATATATACCGTATATATATACATAAATATTTATATATGAATATGTATATATATATATATATATATATATATATATATATATATATATATATATATATATATATATACATATATATATATATATATATATATATATATATATATATATATATATATATATATATATATATACATACATATATATATATATACATACATATATATATATACATATGCACATAATATGTGCACGTGTTTGTGTGTGCTTCTAATGAAAGTGGCTGGACTCTTCATATGTGTATATTCAAACTAATTGTATATTCTCCACAAATATGCATTGGAATTCAACATCCATTGTCCATTTCCGGCCGAGTCCCGGTTCCTAGTATATCCAATCAGAAAGCATGCTCATCAGTGTATCCACGAACTGTTATATATATATATATACTCTACTACACCACCATCAAACACAAACACTAATCCGTAAAACCAAGACATGTCGTCGTAATCTAGCGTTTTAAAAACTCGACTACGCTTTTTTTTCATATAAATTCGTCCTTTGTAAACGGAACAAGGACTATATATACGTGTTACTAGGGGTGAGATCACTAATTAATCATCCCCAGAGCTTTTATGCAGTGAAATATTATACAAAAAGAAAAAAAAACGAGAAGGAGTGAACTGAAAAAACGTGAAAATAACTGAAAATTATGCATTAAGTATGAATTATTGAATGGAGTAAATGTGCGGAAAATGTTTTCATATCAACCCCTTTGCGTTCATTGATGCGTGATCTCTAGCAACCAACCTAGACCGAGTGTAAAATTATGAAAATTTTCCAGTCTACCTCATATTAAATAATATAATATGAAATTCTCTGTGAATATATATATTTATTCATTGCACGCGCATTGAAACTTGTCAGGAAGAAATGATTTTTATCGTGGAGTTTAAATAAATGAAGAAAAATACGGAATTCGGGAGTTTTTCATGTATATATACGAGAGCGGACGGTTGATGAATTTTCATATGAATAACAAATTGAACTCAGAATTCATATAAAGACTGTGTGGCAAACATTTCTTTCGATATCAACTCATTCATTCGATTTAATATTAATGTTTAATTTCTCATTATTCGAGAAACAATATATTCTTAAATGGTTTCAATAGGTTTGTGGTGTATGTCCATCAGATGATACACCAAATACAGAATTGAATGACACATTTGCAAGATTCTGAACCTTTTTTTTTTATTACATCGAAACTTGATACAAAATCATTGTTCCCCAATCAAGGCTAAGGATGAAAGATGGGATCGTTTGGATGGGGCACCACAAGGGCGATCTGACCACCCCATTTTGATTATTTAAAACTAATGAACTTCAACACCAGGACTGCGCTGTCTGTGACCATAATTTTTCGCCGTAGATAAAAGTCATTCAGTATAAACACACGAATGTTGATATCTTCCACTTTGAACTAAAAAAATTCTGAAACCATTCTGAAACATTCTGTTGTGAGTATGAATACATCTTGAGTATTTTTTATATATGATTTCAGTCAAGTGATCATGAAATGAAAATTCATAACGTCTTCAAAATACGATGATACAATCAAGTCAATCCGGAAATCCGGAAATCCGGAAATAATATAGTGCAGAAGAATGTGGATGAATAGCGCTTGCCGGAAACACGTATAGTATAGTGACACTCTGACTTTCCAGAGGGAAACATGAGACCGAATGAGGTTAGTTTAAAGATGAAACTTCTGAATAATAACGTCTAAACGATTTTGTTAATGCAAAATTCCATGTGAAAATTACAGAAATCGTCCTCTAGTTGTTCAGCATGTCGTTGTGAAAGAGTGGAAAGTGCGGAATCCAATTATGAAAATGTTCAAAATGTTTATTCAAGATATTAAGCGTCGATTTCATTTGTACACGATCTTACCCCCAGCAAAATCGACTCCATTATCCAAGGGTGAGATACCAAAAGAAATATCTTCATGCCGACATTGTATGAATAAAAAAAAGATGTAAAAATAAAAACTCTTTTCGTTCTAGCGGAATTTGTCCTCTATTTCCTTTAATATCGGATGACTTGTTTTGCTAGCAGACGACACTGTAATTTAATATTATAAATGTCATGAAGGATTTTCAGCAAGATTTTTTCTTTCAAGCTTCAATGCGCGAAAAACTCCCCGTTGAAATATGGTCTGAATGCCGGGTCTGGAACTCGACATTTTTCGAGTAGAGGTAAAGTAAAAATAGATGTTGAAAATAATAATTTCATCAAATACGTATCTTTTTTTTTACGGATGGTTTAATCTTTAATTGTATGCAAACCCACTCCTCAAGCTTACCTATAATAAAGGTTTATGACGCGTTCCACATTAAGGAATAGGCTACATGTAAGTCGTGTACCAGAAGCATAACTTGATGGGTTACAGAAACTTCGAGAAATTAAAAACTTGAATTAAACCTCAAGTTCATAACAAAAAACTTGAATAATGATTAGAAATACTGATTTTCCAGTTGATAATGTTGATTCAATCAAGATTCAGAGAAAAAAATGTTCTGGTTTCAATAGGATGAATTTTGGTATTTTTAAAAACGCTCGAGAAAAATACGTTCATATATATATAGTTTTGAAGGTCAGAATTCCAATTAACGATCATTCATAACGAATACAAACGCATCACACAATTAAAATGTATCCCTATTCTCTTCATAATCAATTGGAATCATCCGATCATCACGAGAGTTCTCTGTCTCAACATTGATAACTATCAAATTGATTATATTCATCAATTTTAGAATTGATTATCAATTAATTATATTCATTCATTCTTATTCATATATATCAGAGAATATTTCATCATTTTGATATTATAAACTTTATTGCATATTGTGACTCTCAAGAGAAAATGGATTTTTGTATCATAAAGTAAGTGCCAACTTTATTATAAATATATAAGTGAATATACCATTGCAATTTTATGATATCTATAAACGCATAAATTTACAGCCCTGTTTTTCATAAGTGAATATCATATGACTAGTGCATATATATATGATATATCATCGATATTATACCACTAATATTGCATTAGTGTTTGATCTATCAATTATGCCTCGCATGACTGCACCGTTATATGTTTAGCTGTAACTGCACGTTTGTAGATGAATTATGCAACTGCATTGAGCTGTTATTATAAATCCATCTGATGCAATTTAGATAAGACGTATACAGTAATATTACTGGCGTAATGCCAGCTGTATTGTTACGAACCAAAAACAATGTTTGATATTGGTCATTCGATTGGTCAAATGATTTCGAATGTGAAATAGAGTGAGTAATTATCATGTTCTTTGATAATGTGCATGACAATTAGCCTATTTTAATAAGTAAACATGGTGGTTATTAAAGAACTAATGTGATGATTTGCTCACTTATAAGATGGCGTACGTGCTCGATGAAATGTCCATTTATTTTTCTACCGAACCTTTTTTTACTATTTCCGATATATTTTTTGTTGTCTTTTCATCATTTTGAGTGCGATTTTATTTCCAACTGGTATCAAGATACATCCTTTCTGATAATTAGTGTACAATGTGGATGATATCGATGAAAAATTAACGAGAGAAATGAAAATTAAATTTTAATGATGATAATTAAATCATAAAAACAAGATCACTCAAACCAGTTTCATATATGACATTGAAATAGTTTTTTTTTTTATTTCATTCGATTATACTGTTCATATGAGACAAGTGATGATCTTACGTCATAGGTTCTCACTCATCTGAAAATCACGACGGTTAATTAAGATCAAATTCGATTGGAGATGTAAACAAATAATAAATAGAATCATCAAAATATGAATGGGAGAACTTCTATCTTCACTCGCTCAAAAGTTATTGCGAGAGTATATTTAACTTTCCTCTAATCCTATGTCTTTCTTAATAGTAATTAGAGAATAATCATGAAATTAACTAAATAAACGTGATCATATTCTGTGGTTTTTATACTCACAAGTTCAATTGAGAGATGTAATTTCCAAGAAGAAAAAATACAGAGGAAAACCTCTGGTAAACGTATTCCACAAATTCACAGTCAAAGTATAATAGTTCTTAGTATGACTCTGGTTGGTCAAGATATTTTAATAGAATCACGGTTCAATATGGCCCCATTTTAATTACAAACAACAACATCACTGATTACAATAATTGAATGAGCAGTTTTAAAGATTATACAGAATACATTTTTTGAAACAGTAACATCACTCAATAGCTGAACGAAAGTATAGAAGGCACGAAACACTCGAGCGCATCAGCTGTCGAATAGGTGAACGGTCGTTCGGAACCATTTTCTTTCGTCGTTACAACTATATTCTAAAAATGTCCTTCCTTGAAATAAATGTGCATGGTTAAATGTGTAATTGAGGTGCCAATAACCTTCCAAGAAAATGTGACTTTTTGTTGAAGACATCGTTGCGAGTTCATCTCACTGCATGTGATTCATAGCGCATCGCCTCATCATTATTTCTCGGCAATAAAATAACCTAATCATAAATAAGGAAGATTTTACTAAATCGTATAGAATTTGGTGACGTCATAAAACATGCCAACACGAAAGCAGATGTTTTACGTGTTAATCTATAATATGTTTGATGATTGATCACAAACTCCTTGCAGAAAATGAACTTTTTAATATAATTAATTATGTAATCATGAACTCCAATTAAAATTCTCTATCATGGAGATATAAAAATGTGGGTAATATAATTAATATGCTAATGTAAATATACCGCATGTTAGGATCTTATCGGAGAGTGATAATCTTTCTACTTTTAACTAGTAATATTTTCAGCAAGGATATGAAAATATGATACACATGATAACTTTTCTTATTTTTCAATTCATTCACAAAAAAAGAAACATGGCACACAGTCATTGTGTCCCAATGAGGGATGAGTACGACAAGGTAGAGTTTTTGGGACGAGGCACAAACAGGGTGACCCAAAATACATAATCAATCGTGATATATACCCTCCACTAATGATCTGTGAATAGTGAATTGAATCAACAATTTTCGTGTTGCGGTAAATGAAATTTCGATTTTCTAATATAATAAATCTCTTCATTCTTTTTTCATTCGATTAATTTTCTGTCTCATTCCCTTCCACTCAGTATGAGAATCGTTCCAATATTTATCTCCAATTTCGTTTTGTCACCTAATTTTATCAGAGCCCAGTTCTACCAACTGATTGTTAATGGATAGTTAGCAAATGCACTTGTTGTAACCCTTGGTTACGTATTCCATTTTGTTATTATTCCACCTTGAATAAAAGTTAGCTAATTCCATATCAAACTAATAAGTGTTTTTACATCGGGTTCTAATCTTTATTTATTCATTTACTGGGACGCGACTTGATCTAACCAAATATGTACACAGCAGTTTGCAAAAAAACAAATCTTCTCATTCCTGAGGGACGCCACCTTGAACTTACACGATATATCTAATTGTAGATCATTTATTTAAAATCCGTAATAATACAATATTAAAACCATTATATCTAAACTCGCTGGCCTCGACTGACATCTGTGATCAATAGAGTTTTGTGATAGTGATTTTCTTCTATATATTACAAAATGTCTCCAGGCAGTAAAAGATCAAACCAAGGTCTGTTAATACAGTATAAATGATAAATTAATGTTATTCTTGATTTGTAAAGCTCGCGTCATATGGGATAGCCTCTACTCCACCCCTGGAGGTTGTGCTTTATACAACACACGCAATGTGATTGTATTCGAACAATAATAATTGTGACTGAATGTTTGATTAAGTGATCCAACGGTCGAAAGTTGACTTTAGTCAGCAATATTCGGTGTGATTGTATCGTTTTAACACGGTACAAACTAGAAAAGACACCTGCAACGAAGCTCACAGTGTGAAAGATTAAAGCTATGAACTAGGAGTAATCACGCAAAAGAACCATTGTATAGTCGAGTATAAGTTTATTCATATTATTCATAATTTCAAATTTTCTGGTGTTTAATTATTTTTGAATTAGTCTGTGTAACTTTCACAAAAAATCAAGACAGTTATAAATTGCTAACTAATTACATCCAGGCGCACGTGTAAACAAAAATCGCATGCCTACAAATTGATGTATTAATATTATTTAAATATATATAAAGTGTTATATGATTCATTATTACGAATAGTTTACACAAACGTTTTGGATTCCAACCCGGATTTGATCATTAGCAATCTTCTCTGGAGTATTGATGTGATGTTGGATGAGAAGATGATTTGACTGATTTTTCCACACCTCTTCCTTTGATATTCTGAAACATTGACCGTTGGTAAAAATATATCACGGATTATTTTGAATACAAAAATTTTAATTAGTTACTTGCTCATAATTTTAACGCCAATTTGAGAGTTCTCTATGGAAATGACTGTTCAACTGACCTTCTATCAAATCAAGTGGATCAATAATAATGATAATGATAGTGACTTGATGTGAGGGTGAGAAATTTTGTATCAAAAGATACGATAATTTATGCAACATCACTGTCAAGAATACAAACTGATATACGAAAAAAAATGTGTACCATCTAAATGATGAATAAAATCAAACTAGAAACTAGAACTCGACCTTAAAAACTTGAATGTCGTTTTTTTCATCTAATCGCTACAAATGGTCATGATCAAAAAACCAAACCCCCAGCGAATCCAAACACGAAAAACTCTCGAATTCCATTCTTTTTTCTAGAATGAAACATTTTTCAAGGCTAGATGTAAATGAGTCCATTCCATCTTAATGGTATATATTTTCAATTGGTTGTAATAACATAGAACCAGTGCCGGCTGGCTCGAGTCACGTGACTGAACAAGAGAAGACAATAATTGGAAATGCTGACGTTAATGTCGAGGATACGCCGAGATGTGGATGCTGCGGCCTGACTGGATCTTATTATCCCACCTCCCACTCACAACTTGGTCCGTTTCATTCCTTTCAATGAGCTCAATGGAAGGATATTGGTTTACACGGATGCATTCCGATCCCTTCACAGAACATATACCCGGCCTGGTTTAGACCCATATGTGGGTATGCCATGTCACTTTCCATTATATGTTGGACCTCACTACTCTTATTCAACTATTGCTGACAAACAAATGAAAACACCACATTGGCGTTTTGATTGCTGGATTACCTCTCTTTTTCAGCTCTTTGAATACAGTTCCAAAAAAAATGTGTTGAACAAATTCACGAGATTAATATAGGGGAGGATTGATGATACCTTGAATGAGTTTCAGTGAATTCAATAGTAAAACTGCCACTCTCGGTAGCTCGGTCAGCTGAGGCACCGCTTCAGAAACTGAAGTCACCGTTGGGCGTGGGTTTGAATTCCGCATAAGGCATGGGTTTTTGTAAATGTCCTATCAATAATCATCACTTCATAAATTCATAATCACCTGCTCATTCGTACCCCCTTATAACCTAGCTGTCGGTGGGGTCGTTAAACAAACAATAAGCAATCAATAGTAAAACTCGAGCCAGGATTCGAGAGAAAAATTACCGACCATATATAGATATGATATTTCTATTATTTTAGTTGTTTATATCGACACAGGTGAGTTGGTACGTCAATATATATAGTTGTCTCGATCTCACTTCAAGAACTGACTTGCTCTTTATCTGTTTTTAAAATCATCGATTATTATAATAATCATATATATTGATACATATTATATATATTGATACATATATATATTGATACACACATTTATAGATTATTATCTTTAATATCATGATGGAATGAAATTTCCGATATATTTACCCGATATGGATCAATGATAATAAATCGTACGGAAGTTTCTATAGAAAGTGGAAACTCTGCAACGGATATGAACAGAAAATAGAAGATTATTGCCCTCGAGAATTGTATGATGTATTCGAACGTGTATTCGGCAAAATTGTATATTCAAATCGTCCAACTTCGTCTAGCTATCCGATTTCGCTATAGCGAGGAAACGACAAAAAAAAACGCTCTATGAGCAGAGTGAAAAATAGATCTGCATTTTCTTCGAAAAACAATGAGTGTTGCAGGTTTTATTGTGTCTCGACGAAGTAGCAACTTGAAAATATAGCATCGCATAAGCGAGTACACCGTCTCGATTTGTTCAATAAACTCGGATAAAACGAAAGATGGGAGAAATCTGATGAAATATAGCAGCGAGCGGATAACTTGAAAATCCTATCGCAATTTATGCATCCGTCGAAATATAAAAGACGTGACTGAGACTGGTGAACCAGTGACTAGCACGCTGAACCGTCGTTCAGGAGACCAGGATACGATTCCCAACAGGGTTACCATCCTGACAGAGGTTTTTCCCTGTCGTTCAGGATACGACTACATGACTTCTTTTCACTACCGGTACCCAAAAACACCTAATACAAATAAATGTATATAATATATATTTTGTCAATTCATCAACTTCATCTCATCAACTCTGATGTAATATATATATATATATATATATATATATATATATATATATATATATATATATATATATATATATATATATATATATATATATATATATATTTATGTATATATATATATATATAGGGGATGCGTCAAGTGATCCATCCAGAAACTGGTCCATCTCGTCAACTAGTCCATCTCTATATTATTTTAATATTTATTATATATTTCATGAAAGCAACTGGTCCATCTGGAAACTAGTCCATCTCGCATTTTGATAATATTAATAATAATCGTATTTATACGTCTCGGAAAGTGATCCATCCGGCAACTGGTCCATCAGTACTTAAGTAGAGTACTCCATTTAAGCATTAAATTCCCATTGTTGAGCTATCTATTCGCGCGTGGTATCATTTGAAAGGTAATTTTGCGCACTTTCTGAATATGCACTCCATTTTCCAATCAGAGGACAATACTGGTAGAAAACAGTAGCTTGATTGGAATATTCGGGAGGAAAAATTAAAAATATCGTGCAACGTTCAAAACACGATATTAGTTTTTGATGACTGGCTATAATGATATTTTCCATTCCTCATGATAGGTATCGAATGAAACTAACATGATAGGTTGATGATATTTTAATTCTGACATTCAAATCACCTGAAAACTGCTCTGAAGATTGAGGAAAACCCCAATTCACAAGGGTGAGTGACATAAATTTAGTTATATTCAAGCCATTGTGAATTTCCAAACTTTTTCTTATATCCCATGACACAGATCAAGCATATGGAAAATTGAAAAAAAATACCATGTACGCAAAACGTGATTTTTGTAACACACTTCTTGATGAAGAGAGAAACACTCATTTTTTTCTCGAAATAATGTATTCTCCAACATTTTGTGTGTTTTTTTCTGTGGAAGTGTATCGTCTCTGCAATTTATATGGCTGAGACTCTCACACAAACAGGAATGCTCAGTCCACAGTATTTTACCACATTATTCATTTTCCGACAAGGCGATATAGGCTTTCCACATCTTATCGGGAGCCCGTTGCGCTGGAATACGCGTACACCGATCTTCTCGAGAAGCTCATTTTATTCCATACTGAAAGTTGGCTATTGGTTGTTTCCCAACTGACATCGAGATAATGATCGACATAAGATCTTACTCCATGATTCACAGTCATTTTGATCAAGTGTTACGCCCCGCAATGACCAGAATGCCATAAGATCGATTCATACGATGAATATAAGTGATCTTCTACCATGCAGTTGTTATTCAATTAGAGGAAGAGTTTCAATATTATAAAACATGATTTTTTTCTGGTGACGATTGAAGAGAAAACTTACACATGAATATATGAATATAATTCACATATGCTTTATGTATACGTTACAATCAATATGGACCATACCCTTTTAGCCATGTATGTTTCATGTTATTATTTACATATGCTTCATGATTTTTTTGCGAACACATGTTAAGGGATGTGTCGTTGAGGCTGTGACCAATCTATAGCCCAATCGGGTGATTGGTACAGAAATGAGGAGCGTTTCACATTTCGATGTGTCAGACGGCCGGGTTTTAGCATAGGCCTATACCGCTCGGGCGAGCCGGACAGTGCACGACTGCGCGGACGGGCGCCCAGATCTCAGATAATTTTTTTTCCCAAGATTTCTTTGCGACACATGTTAAAGGATGTATCGTTGAAGCTGTGACCCAGTAACAGCCTGATCGGGTGATTGGTACAGAAATGAGGAGCGTTTCACATTTCGATGTGTCGGACGGCCAGGCTTTAGCATAGGCCTACCGCTCGGGTGAGCCGGCCAGTGCACGAATGCGCGGGCGGGAGCCCAGACTACTACGAATAATTTTTTTACCAAGATTTTTTTGCAAACACATGTTAAGGGATGTGTCGTTGAGGCTGTGACCAATATATAGCCTAATCGGGTGATTGGTGTAGAAATGAGGAGCGTTTCACATTTCGATGTGTCAGACGGCCGGGTTTTAGCATAGGCATATACCGCTCGGGTGAGCCGGCCAGTGCACGACCGCGCGGACGGGCGCCCAGATCTCAGATAATTTTTTTCACCAAGATTGTTTTGCAAACACATGTTAAGGGATGTGTTGTTGAGGCTGTGACCAATATATAGCCTAATCGGGTGATTGGTGTAGAAATGAGGAGCGTTTCACATTTCGATGTGTCAGACGGCCGGGTTTTAGCATAGGCCTACCGCTCGGGTGAGCCGGCCAGTGCACGACCGCGCGGACGGGCGCCCAGATCTCAGATAATTTTTTTTCCCAAGATTTCTTTGCGACACATGTTAAAGGATGTATCGTTGAAGGTGTGACCTAGTAACAGCCTGATCGGGTGATTGGTACAGAAATGAGGAGCGTTTCACATTTCGATGTGTCGGACGGCCGGGTTTTAGCATAGGCCTACCGCTCGGGTGAGCCGGCCATGCAGTGCACGACCGCGCGGACGGGCGCCCAAATCTCAGATAATTTTTTTCATCAAGATTTTTTTGCAAACACATGTTAAAGGATGTATCGTTGAGGCTGTGACCAAGTTCAAGTTCATCGCATCAAAATCACATCATCCTATGGCCCGTCGTCAGTATTTTAGCTGAGGGCATTTTCCACAATATTTTTACAATGATTTAGTCAGTATGTGCCCGGTTCGAAGCCAGGACAGACCGGTTCCATTCGATTTTCCCACCTCAGCCCACGGACCAGGGGATAGTTTGATTTTCACGCGGTTTTAAATGACGGCATCGTAGAAGACCAATCTACAAATGTTTGGGTTCAAAGGCTCGGACATCACGGGCTCTGCATCCGCAACTACGCGTTTTTTGTTGTTTTTTGTTGGATGGGAGTGGGGTATGACAAAGTGAATGATACAAGCAGGGAAACGATGGGCAGAGGTTCCACTGGATGGGCCAGCTCGCCCGAGCGGTAGGCCTATGCTAAAACCCGGCCGTCCGACACATCGAAATGTGAAACGCTCCTCATTTCTGTACCAATCACCCGATCAGGCTGTTACTAGGTCACAGCTTCAACGATACATCCTTTAACATGTGTCGCAAAGAAATCTTGGGAAAAAAAATTATCTGAGATCTGGGCGCCCGTCCGCGCGGTCGTGCACTGGCCGGCTCGCCCGAGCGGTATGGGCCTATGCTAAAACCCGGCCGTCCGACACATCGAAATGTGAAACGCTCCTCATTTCTACACCAATCACCCGATTAGGCTATATATTGGTCACAGCCTCAACGATACATCCTTTAACATGTGTTTGCAAAAAAATCTTGGTGAAAAAAATTATCTGAGATCTGGGCGCCCGTCCGCGCGGTCGTGCACTGGCCGGCTCACCCGAGCGGTAGGCCTATGCTAAAACCCGGCCGTCCGACACATCGAAATGTGAAACGCTCCTCATTTCTACACCAATCACCCGATTGGTCACAGCCTCAACGACACATCCCTTAACATGTGTTTGCAAAAAAATCTTGGTAAAAAAATTTCAAGAGAAATTCAAGAGATGAATACAAAGTCATTATGAAAACAATTCATGATGAGAAAGAAGAATTTATTTCATTCAAACTCATATTCAATCATTTACACTTGACACATTCAAATTGAACAAAATCAGTAATATTATATCATATTATTACACTCTCATTCACTAGATGATTATAACATCATAGAAGTTCATGGTTCATGTAATATCATGCATCCTTGCCGAGATTTTCGCGCCTGATCGACGGCAACCTGTGGTTGGTCGACTACGAGGCTTGTTTCAATTTTGTCCAACCAGAACGGAAGAAAATACGCGCGGAATTCGTATTCAAATCACTATGGAAAAATCGAAGCTACGTTACCATCACAGTTGTGGAGAAATGCCTTTCAACTATATTATTCAGAAATAATAGTACCACAGTGTTTGAGAACGTGATATTGGGAATTAGATAAGAATGTAAATAAAAGATGTGTAAAGATGGAATAATTTCACAACATACATATTCAGACCTTCATCATTCTTATAGGGGCAATTTTTTGCCTCTTTGATGAAACAGACAGTGAAGAATTAAGAAGAGATATTGGAGTAGGCTACCCACCTAATGGATCGATTTTATCAATAACTTTCAGGACAGTTACAGATGAAAATGATTGTCTTCAAAATACGGTCACTCTTCATTTGATGATGATATAAGATTTAGCAACATCAACATCGTCAACACCGGACATTTCTTATCTCTAAATTCATTCAAAATTGAGTCCAATCTAATCTTGATTCTGCATTGATTTTGACTCTTCATTCTGTTTCAATGATTCGATACATTCAGAATATTCGATTATTCAAATACAGTGGCGTAACTTCAATACGGAGTGCCCTTGGGTTTGTATCACCTGGAGTGCCCCTCTCACATTTCCTAATCAATCCGTTTAAATGAATTAAATCAATTTGGGTGATAGGCCTATACTTAGTCAAGCACACTGCTCTGTGAAAATTGCTATGATAGTTTGTACTCATGAAATACCTCGCTTGTAGGGTTGAACGAAGCACTTCATGTTAACTTGTTGAAGAATCTTATGGCGTCGGTGTAAAACTACTTGGCGCGATTAAAAACTATGTTATAGGCCTACATATATTCAAGTGGATCATAACTTCGATTCAAAGTAACCTGATGTAAATTAGTAAATACAAATAAAGTTTGCGTCGGTGGAAAAAAATGCAGCAGTCCACCCTGTGGTCTACTTGAAATTCTTTCTTCGAGCTTCATGATCCGCGAAAATATCTATTGAACTTAATTGATCAAAATCATTCATTTTCGCTCGTCGCCTTTCAATTTATGGAATAGACGTCGAGCCTTTGAGTCTTTCTTGTGACTTTGATCTAAAAAGGTACGTAATTATCTGCTTCAGTTTCAAACAGCCTCTCCCTGCACTTGCAACTGTGACAGGTATTGTTGAAAACCGGACACGAGCGGAGCACACCTGGAAACTTGCAGGGTTGGCTATAGTAAACTGGATATTTTCAAGATATCTTTACGTAAAGCAGATCTCATGTCGAGAAGTTGGAGGGAAATGCGAGCGATACATCAGTTTCAAATTTGATTCGAAACGTATTTGCATCGCCCAGAACTTATACATCTGAGATTTCAGTCAGATGACTTGAATGTGAGACTTTGAAGGTTTCTGTTACTTCACGCGAACTCTCGAACCTTAATCTACATATCACAATTCATGAGTAAACCCTGCAGGGGACGGTCAAAACTAGACAAAAAGCGCCAATGCAGACCTTTGGCTTACAATACATGGTGGGTAAACGTTGAGTTCGATCAGTATAATTCTTTATGCAATGAAACCACAATGAGTATATCTGTGTCTCTACGTTCATTAAAAATTCTAATTTTCATATTATATCACTGAAAAATCGTAGAAAGAATGGGAAACAGGTATAAGCATGTTGATTTTCAGATTATTTTGAAAGGGTTTCAAATATACCACGAACTAGAGCTCTTCAAGCAAGCACGTATTGAATACTGCTGATTATTGAATAAAAACTGTCTGTTGATACGATGATTAGTTTACCGTTGCCAACTTGTATCCCGAACGTCTGCAATCAAGCTGGTATAGGCAACATGTAAAGAGGCCTCCTGAACACTTGAACTCTGAAGCACTTTTCGGGATCAACTTATAGACGTTGGCCTAATTCGTCAAAATGATGCTTCACTTTCTTGACTCTCTTCTTCTCAAATTATTGGGGTATCTTCTATCTCTCCGAAATATTATATATTATGATAATATATGAGAGAGCGTGAATTTGAAAGAATTGTGAATACAGGTTCAACATTGAAAATTATCATTTCTTTGATTAGACTGGACTATCTAGAAATAAAGAAATTCATATTGGTGCCCCCATACGTGCTCACTATGGCACTTGCCCACTTGGCCCACCCGATAGTAACGCCAATGTTCAAATAGCGTTCGGATGTAGCGTTTGGATGAATTTCTCAAAATATTTTTGAATTGAAATCATTCATAGAAATGTGATGAAAGTTGGCCGTCATATGTGAACTAGTATGATTAAGGACCAGTTCTGAATTCGTGGTTTCCCGGTCACAAATTTGAGAGTTATTAGGATTTGACGAATTGGAAAATTGATCCAAGACAAGAGAATCAAGTTGACATCTGACTCTTTGACAGACTTTCCCCACTTTTTGTGAAATACGATCTCTTTTTTTGAAATGTTCGAATCTTCTCGAAAATAGTTCAATACATGTTTAAAGAACGTTGAGGTCGTGTGAAATACGCGGAAAAATCAACAATATGATGAAATCATGAAATCAAATTCGAATCTTTTTGCGGCATTTTCTTGTATGAAAACGAAATTTTCACACATAGTCGATGAAAAAAAATCGTACAAATTGGAAACTTTAGAGAATTCGGATGCATGATCGTTGTTCAAATAATTCCTGTGTGTTGATCAAACATATACCTCCGGATCAAATCTTGGGCGGACGGGACCAAGGTAACGAACCAAAAAAGGAAGAAATATGCAAATTATAACCTCTCAATTCGCATTCAAAATTTCGAAATTTGGGTACGCGTATTCAAGCGCAACGGGCTCCCGATAAGATGTGGAAAGCCTATATCGCCTTGTCGGAAAATGAATAATGTGGTAAAATACTGTGGACTGAGCATTCCTGTTTGTGTGAGAGTCTCAGCCATATAAATTGCAGAGACGATACACTTCCACAGAAAAAAACACACAAAATGTTGGAGAATACATTATTTCGAGAAAAAAATGAGTGTTTCTCTCTTCATCAAGAAGTGTGTTACAAAAATCACGTTTTGCGTACATGGTATTTTTTTTCAATTTTCCATATGCTTGATCTGTGTCATGGGATATAAGAAAAAGTTTGGAAATTCACAATGGCTTGAATATAACTGGATTTATGTCACTCAACCTTGTGAATTGGGGTTTTTCTCAATCTTCAGAGCAGTTTTCAGGTGATTTGAATGTCAGAATTAAAATATCATCAACTTATCATGTTAGTTTCATTCGATGCCTATCATGAGGAATGAAAAATATCATTATAGCCAGTCATCAAAAACTAATATCGTGTTTTGAACGTTGCACGATATTTTTAATTTTTCCTCCCGAATATTCCAATCAAGCTACTGTTTTCTACCAGTATTGTCCTCTGATTGAAAAATGGAGTGCATATTCAGAAAGTGCGCAAAATTACCTTTCAAATGATACCACGCGCGAATAGATAGCTCAACAATGGGAATTTAATGCTTAAATGGAGTACTCTACTTAAGTACTGATGGACCAGTTGCCGGATGGATCACTTTCCGAGACGTATAAATACGATAATTATTAATATTATCAAAATTCGAGATGGACTAGTTTCCAGATGGACCAGTTGCTTTCATGAAATATATAATAATTAATAAAATAATATAGAGATGGACTAGTTGACGAGATGGACCAGTTTCTGGATGGATCAGTTTACGGCAACCCATATATATATATATATATATATATATATATATATATATATATATATATATATATATATTTATATATATATATATATATATATATATATATTTGCATATATATATATATATATATATATATATATATATATATATATATATATATATATATGCATATATATATATATATATATATATATATATATATATATATATATAAATATATGTATATATATATATATATATATATATATATATATATATATATATATATATATATATATATATATATATATATATATGAATATATATATAAAATTAAATGAACGAGTATAAATTCACACGGAATATCATCGGAAATACAACAGGCCTATGAACATTTAAGATCATTGCCCCCTTCGAAATTAGAGCCCAAATTCAAATATCCCATGTTATTGAAATAGCTCCAGGGCTTCTTTGCCCACATCACCCAACTCCACCCCCGCAATGCGTCACCCTTCTTGTACAATTTGCCATTGCGTTTGTATCGGGTGCGTTGGTTGCTGTGCCGTGATTGGTCACGCTTCGACGCACACAATGTCAATTCGTCTCGAAGCGTCGAGGAATTCGTTTAGTCGAGTCCTTATTATGCCCTTGAAATTAGTCGTGATTGTTAAAAAGTGACCATCATGAAGTTATTAGAGGGCAGCGGCACAGTGGAACAGGGTGATGACCAACTATATAGGAGAGTTCTAAATCACCTTTTGAAAATATTTATATTGTGAAGACTTGTATTATTATATAGTTGAATAGTTACACCAGATGTCTTTCTCTATGAACGATTGAGTTTTATCTTTTGAAAGAGAAAAATGATTCGTATTCAAGACCACTTGAATAGATTTTAACTCTCAATCATTTTGTTCAAGTCATGAAAGCAGATTAAATCGTTTAATTTGATTTAATCACTTGAAAAATAATTGATATATAGATCTGATATTGTGTTACAATAATGAACATCTTGATTTCGAAAGTGAATTGGCGTACAGTTTTCAATTGGAAACAGCTATACATGAATATAACAGTCAACATTCTCGGAAGCAACTCAAACTACAAAAAAAATGATCATATTGTAAATGTAACTTGTAGGCCCTCATTATTTTTATATTAGCATTCTCATACTCAAGTCCTACTACTTGAGAATTTCCTTTCGTCATCATAATATTCATAACTATTTTCCACATCCTATCTCTTTCTATGTTCACAGTTATCTCCCTCTTCAACTTATACACTTCCCCATATAGTTATCCACTCATTTCACAACAGTTACTGCATATACGATACTATTTACTGTATAGTTACTTGCATCTACCATCTCACCCTCCCATCTCATCTCATACTCTTCTCTCCTTTCTAATTTTCCCTACTTCCTCAATCTCGACTCTTTCAAAACAAACGTATAGCTCCATCATCATCATCCACTCTTCTTGTATTCGTATTCGTATAGGAGGGTGCTGCCACCCTCCTATCTCACTCAACAGTCAGTCTACTTCAACCTGTTTCCTGATCGTACTGCTTCCCTTCATCTCTATCTTCGATATTCCAGCTACACTCCTTACAAATTTCATTTCCGCAGCCTCCATTGTCCTGATGTGCCTTTATCCCATTTGAAGCCTCGAGCAATATATATATATATATATATATATATATATATATATATATATATATATATATATATATATATATATATATATATATAATATATATATCACAAAACATTCACAATATAATATTCTAAACATATTCAGCTTCCCTCAAAACTTATTTTCAAAGCAAATATTGCTTTTTTTATCAAGTAAAAAAACATAACATTTTCCCAAATTCATTCCTGTATATAAGTAACAATGCTTAAAACTTAATTCCCCTGCGATTATAAAATGTGTGAGGTAGATTTTGCTGCTGTAACATTGCAAGTTGTGTAAAGGGTTTAATGCGATCACGAGGTAATACTTGGAGCGTGGCTGTGCCTTGGCCATACACTCTACGTTCGTAGATTTTCGTTTATAATGTTTTTTTTATTATCATAAGAGGGGTCGAGAAGCAATAAAAGAGACCACGTAGGTCTGTTACGGTATACATTATGTTTTTTCAGTGCCTTTGCGAAAATAATAAAAAAAAGTGATATAAAACTTATCAAAAGCGTACTTCGCGGACGTATGTGTATGTGTATGAAATTCGTTCGATATGAATTTTTATATTACTAAAATTATATTGAAAATCACATGTATACAAACACACGTAAACACACATACACACATATATATATATATATATATATATATATATATATATATATATATATATATATATATATATATATATAAATATATGAATATCACATTGTGTTGAAACTTGGAAATAAATGAATACATAAATGATGAATAATAAATTTAAACATACGAGAAGATAAAAAATATAGGTCCATATATATATATATATATATATATATATATATATATATATATATATATATATATATATATATATATTTATATATATATATATATTCTGGATGTATATTCCAGTTAGTATAGTTCAGTTAGTTTAGTCTAGTCGAGTGAATTTGAAGTTATATTGTGAGCGCTAATAACTCCAATAAGACCAAAAAGACTAGAAAAAAACAATAAAATAGAAAGAATGACATTTTATTTATTCCATGCAATTTTCCATACAAATGATCATAGTTCCGGTTGACTCGAGAGCTCGGAACGCATTCATATTTCATGTCACTGGATGTATATTGCATTCGTATTTGAGGTCAAATACCATTATTGGTCGATACTTTTTGCGGTTTGAAGATGAAGATTAAATGCTTTGTGGCAGTATTCATATCATGATTATGAAACATCCACCATTATTGATTCTGTACAACATGATCTAATAAATTGTGAAATAACTGAAAGAAACTATGTACAACTCTAGATAATAATCTCAGATGTATAGATAAAACCGGTGATTAGCCCCACTTGGTTGTAATATAAATCATTATCATTATCTCCCATTCAATTTTCTACAACAACTATAAAGTAATAAAATCAATAATTTATTTATTTAAACGGGAATCTTTACAAGGGTAATAATATCGTGATGTATGTATAGCGAGTGTGTTTGTGTTCTGTACATGTAGTGGGCTGTGAGTCGAAGATGTGAGATAGTTGGCGGTGAACGAACATGGCGATAGTGGGCGAGATGGAAGCACGGTGTATATCAGGTTGGTGTGATTTGGTGCCAACGGATTTGAGTGAGGTAAATTAAATGCCCCCGGTGAGGTTTACTGGTAACTAGAAAAGAAGTCTTTCTAGGAGCAAAAAAAGAGAGAGAGAATTGTGATAAAAAATTATACGTACCGGTGATCATTATATACACCCTATCCATATATATATATATATATATATATATATATATATATATATATATATATATATATATATATATATATATATATATATATATATATATATATATTATGAGATGCGCAGCATGTATATCCTATCGTCTTTCATTCAAATAATTGAATTGGAAAAATAAGAGTAGTACAGTGCGTCGACAAATCCAATAAATCCAATATGAACTAAATCGTATACTTCTCACAATTGAATAGATGAATATTAGGGTTCTAAGGCGCATCGACAGCGAGGTCATTTAGCGCCTTTCTCACAATTACCTTCAAATTGAATGTTATATGAAGTCCAACCAAATGTGTTTCGTCATAATTATATGTACTTATTTCACTGAATGATATGTGCTGGTATTCACACATGCAGTATAAGTACTGTTATTAGTACGGCCTGGAATAAATAAGACTTAATAATAATCCGCGTAATCTCTTCCAACCCTGCAAATCCTCATGCTTCCTAATGGTGGAGTTTGCACCACTATCTAATATTCTCGTTATGGTGCCACGTATGAGCTTATTCATAAAAATATATACATTTCTTTAATCATATAATGGCTGTGTTGTAGTTGGTCGAACAGAGTGGACACAAATCGTAAGCTTGCTTAACATTATATAATTATTTTCTAAATCGTTGGAATGTATACAAAAATTGTTTATTCGAATCAGCAATCTAAAGCCATTCTCTCGTCAAACGCTTTCTTCACAGTTGACGACTATCCTCACCACCCGATGAATTGAGTGGGTTCAAAAATCGAAATTGCCAAAAATGTTGCTCTCATTTGGTAGTGATATAGCGACTGATTTAAAGTGATACCGCCTATTCGCTAATTTTTATACTATCGAGGAAGTATGATTCTCACTGCTTTAAAAAATCCATTTTGATATCAATGTATACATATTGATGTGATGAATACACTTTTATTCGAAAGAAAAAAGACAGAATGAACAATTGAAAAAATTACTACCTGAAAATCCGACAGTGAATCGATAGTAAACAATTATCACAGTTCGTAACATTTAAATTCACACTTAATTGAAGCCTTCAAATCCGAAATTATCGCTTCGCACCAATGCACCGACATTTTGTAAGTTTGGAATAATTCTGTCATCATCAGGGATGTAAATATACATTCAATCTATCATCGCAGATCGCATTTATTATTATTTTTTGCTTCGATACAAATATTATCCATGATTCTCTTTAATTCAGATATCATCATACAACATCTTACATTCCCTATTGTTGGATAAACTGTTCATATTTCATCATTCTTCATTTATATCCAACATTGTATGTTAATTATGTTAATCTACAGATAAGTCTGTATCATGCTGTGTAGATTCACCGTGAACGTGTCCATGCATAATTATTGGAAGAAATAAAGTTTTTTCTCAACTTTAAATCAATATAATTTCATCAGCATTTAAGACTATTCATCATCAAATTGTTTTTGGTTGTACACTGACAAAGTGACATTTCTCAATGAGAGTGAAAAGCGAGAGCTCTATGTTTTTTTGTCGTGTCTCCTGTTTTTTTTCTTTCAAAATACATTCATCACATCTGACTTAGGCCCGGTATTACCAAGTACAGTTAGCCTTTATCTGACAGTTCAAACTTGTTATCGCCATGGTTACCCATGCTATTTGTTTTACCAACTGTCAGATAAATACTAACTGGCCGTGGTAATACCGGGCCTTGGATCAGTAAAATTTCGGGGTGAAATTGGTTTGACCACTTCTGAGGTGTAAAATATTCCAAACTACCAATAACAAAAACTCGATTTTTCAATTATTTTCCCGTGTACACCTTTCAAAATAACAATAATTACCGATATAACTAACAATTTTCTCACTGATCAGAGCACCTAATTGAGAGATAGAAACCTAGTCTCAGCGTCTCCAGCGATTCATATCCCCACCCTCCACCACATTAGCTTATGTTATTATGCTAACATATGTTAACATATGTATGTTATACACATTAGCTTATTAGCTTATTAGCTTATATAGCGTGCTGTCTTCAATCATCCCAACATTCAAAATGAATCTGTGAGATGAATGCCATCCTTCTCTCTTCCGTCTTCCATGTCATCAGGCTATACCGCCACAGAATATTATAATTTTATGAAAATATTCATATTCTCAATTACTGAAAGCTATAGATTCAAAATGGATCGATTTTATTAAAAAAACATATTTTGTTTATATTCGCAATTAAAACCAAAGTGGCTGACATCTGGTGACGTTTTAGTGAACTGGGTGGAGGCAGATACTTGAAAAAAAAAATAGCATGCAACAACGGGACATCTAACTGAATCCGGACGGCCGTTTTGAAGTTTCGCCCACTACGACAGTGCTGCCGCCTGGTTAGCTTTTAATCACGAATAGTCTTCATTGCCACAGAGTGCATGAACTCAGATGTATATCAAGATGTATCGAGCTCAACTAGTGGTTTCACTCAGCTGTCATTCTTGTTCAATTTCATGAGAACTGTCCTTGAACCTACCGATCGCTACTCTACCTATATTGTACAATATGGAACTATGCGTCATGCCTTCTGAGACTATGAAATATTAGTATTTCATGAGACTGCTGCTGCAGCTGAACCAACGTAAACGTAATTTGGTGAACAAAGTCAGTTTCTTATATCTCTACTACTTGACACACGATAAGTTCAAAGGTTTGAACGATAAATTAGTACATATATTTCTAACATCTGTGGAACAGGGAATTGAGCCACCATAACAGACCACCGAACCAACGCAACCCTGAATACAGCTTGAAGTATTATAGAGTTTCCCCAGTAGGCCCATGATTCTCAATGAAAAAATTAAAATATTTTTTCATATTTTTTTTCAAAATTTCATATTTTTTCTTGTGTTTATCTAAGACCCCGTATTACCACAGCCGGTTAGTATTTATCTGAGAGTTGGTGAAAACAAATAGCATGAGTAACCATGGTGATAACAAGTTTGAACTGTCAGATAAAGGCTAACTGGATTTGGTAATACCGGGCCTAAATAAGTAATCAATTACAATATGGAATTTTCTAGACTGTGGCCCAATATTATTATTAATTTTTGTATCAAACACTATTGTATTGTCGTTTTGCTCACTTCACTTCACTAATCCGTCATTTTCATTTTCATGAATACTATTCTGTGTCTGATGGCAATCTTTTGTAAGGCAGAATCTTTATTTTCTACTGATGAAGAATTTATATATTCTCAGTTGAAAAAGTAAAACCAATTTCCTCCGATTTTATTTTTCAGTAACTTGAGCCACAGTAATTTAAAACACCTCACTGTTCAACTAACGTCAGGTGTATAGTACATATAATTCAATAATATCGGGCGTGGAATGGCCATGAATACGACTCCAATTAAATACACCCAACAGCCCTGCACTTCATCATGGGAAAGTAATACGAAGATAATAGCGAAGAGGTTGAATAAGATTATCAAGAACTATATACGAAGACTGAATAAAGGTAATCAAATGACGGGGCATCTCTTATATATATTTAAAATACACCAGCCACCTGTCTTATCTCTCTTGAGATGGAAGAGACGATGCTGGAAGGTCATCAGCGACGTGAATAGGTGTTGGACCGAATCGTGACTGGACCGTTCCGATCTGACTTTATAGTTAATGTTTATATATTACATAAAATGGAAGCCTCTGGAAGACTTCCAGTTCTCGCCTTCTTCGATTCTGTAAGTCATTACAGACGTGTGATGCTATCTACAGCCATGAGGTCATCCATCTAACAAGACTTGGTAGAAAATATGTATCGACGTTTAATTTTTAGAAAAATATGTAATTAGTGACTGAATTATCAACGTGGGTGAAGCTCTGGCTAACAGTCCGAAGTAACTATTACCATGGTCACCCGTGGTATTTGTTTTCACAAACTCTCAGATGAACAAATACTTTCAGACGTGGTTATATATACATATATATGTATATACATATATATATATATATATATATGTATATATATATATATATATATATATATATATATATATATATATATATATATATATATATATATATAAATATATATATATGATATATATTTATATATATATATATTTATATATATATATATATATATATATATATATATATATATATATATATATATATATATTTATATATATATATATATATGAATATAAATATATATATATATATATATATATATATATATATATATATATATATGTGGATATATGTATGTATATATATATATATATATATATATATATATATATATATATATATATATATATATATATATATATATATATATATGAATAAAAATACATATACATACATATATACACATATATATATATATAAATATATATATATATATATATATATATATATATATATATATATATATATATATATATATATATATGTGTATATATGTATGTATATATATTTTTATTTATGTATATATATATATATATATATATATATATATATATATATATATATATATATATACATATACATATATATATATATATATATATATATATATATATATATATATATATAAATATATATATATATATATATATATATATATATATATATATATATATATATATATATATATATGTTCATATAAACATGAGGATTGAATGATGTCAATACTAAAAACTTCAAAAATGAAGAATAAACCGAAACTTCACGAAGTGCGTTCGATCGCTTGTCATCTGTCAAAATCACAACACCTAAAAATGATTTAGTAGGCTAACAAGATGATTAACCAATTGATATCGTTTTACGAACTCGAGAGGAAAGGTGGCTTTGATTTATGTTGCCCCGTTCTAAAGCTGATGTCGAAACCAGGTCGGACGTCTGAAATATCGTATACTCATGAATCATTCACAAAACGAAAATCAATACACCGTCAATATAGAGCTGGCATATGCTGTATTGATGATGATAATAGTAATGATATGCATAATTTTACTGTTAACATGATTTATCGCGTATATTATTGTGTATCCACGAGAGAAAGAAGGTCTTCCATCATTGAAATATCGGTGGAGACTGTATGTATTACAGTACAGAAACTCGCTGAAAATGGTTTCAACTGTTTTGATAGAATTGTAGTTGATCGTTTCTCATCTCGAACCAATTGTCCTGAAAAGTCATAGTATCCAAATAAAATCACAAGACGAAAAAAACGTTGCTATATATATATATGTATATATATATATATATATATATATATATATATATATATATATATATATATATATATATATATATATATATATATATGTCTATATATGTATATATATATATATATATATATATATATATATATATATATATATATATATATATATATATATATAGGATGATAATTGTTTGCTTAACGCGTCCACCAACAGCTAGGTTATAAGGGGGTACGAATGAGCTGGTGATTATGAATGTATGAAGTGATGATTAGTGAGAGGACATTCACAAAAACCTATGCCTTATGCGCGACTAGAAACCCACACCCAACGGTGACTTCAGTTTCTGAAGCGGTGCCTCAGCTGACCGAGATACCGAGGGCGGCTAGGTATGTATATATATATATATATATATATATATATATATATATATATATATATATATATATATATTTATATATATAATGGCTAATGGGAAGGATAGTGGGAAGGAAGCGGTCGTGGCCTATATTGTGGGAACCATCCCGGCATTAGCCTAGACTACAGAGGTGAACCACGAAAAAACCCTGTAAAGATGGACGGTGGCGGGGATCGAACTGGGCCCGATATGTCCCTTCACCTCCCGGGTCACACGAAGCAAGTGCGCTAATTTACTAATTTTTGCCTCATTCATCAGTTGATACAATCGACTGTTAGTACAGTTAATTTTATTCTTGATGTCATAAAGTTTTCTTTCAGTAACTATGCACTTATATGACTGGAAGTCGAGGGGTTAGCAACTACTGAAATCTGGTGTACACTTGTCATGAAATCTTCCCGAAATCTCTCGAAATCTTCTTGAAATCCCTTGAATTCTCTCTGAAATTCCTTGAAATCTGAAATCAGGTGTACACTAAATTCACTAGTTATTTACCTCTCGCCAAAAGTCTACGTTCACCCTCAGATACACACCAAGCTTTTCTTACTGTACATTCATAAATACTCATTTATTTCTTCAATATTCTCTCCATTTTGCTGTAAAAACCTCCTGACCCTTGACCCATATGGGTGGTAACGAATAGAGCAAGACCTCCACATCGCCTATGTAGGACGTAAATAACAACAACACAGAATGGAGGTAGCAACTCGATGATTGATAATCCACTTTACCCTTCTTATCTCCATCATAAACGACACTCAGAGCAGGCTTATTACACATTAAGATAGTCATAACTCACAGACAGTTCCGTGTCAAAGGGTAATTCAAGGTGAAGGTATTTGAGTTCAGTGTATATATAATATAATACAATGGTTTATGATGTTCTATAGATAGATGTAGCAAACGAATGGTATAACAGTTAGATATTTTACGAATTACAATAAAACGAAATGGAGTTTGGAATATTAAAAGACATCTGATGAGGGTTTGTCAGGTATGTTGTATATATTAAATATTAAAATGTGTGATTTATGTACATCGATTTATTTCATAGTTTGTATATTCCAAAACAGATGACAAAACTTGAATATTTCATACCAAATCAATGAAGTACTTCCCAACCCCGAGACTTTGGGTGGATTGCAGAGACGGAGTTTTTTTTTTTAGATCAGATTAGATTTCTCCATTAATCCACAGGATTTTTCATTTAAAAAAAAATGAAAAATATATGGCAAGTTCGAACCCCGGCCTACCTTAGACGCCGTCCAAGTGAGAAATTGCATTGCAGCCACAATACAATGCAATTTCTTACTTGGACGGCGTCTAAGGTAGGCCGGTGTTAAACTCCGTCTCTGCAATACATCCTATATAGATCTTGATGGAAAATGACGATATTTTTCTACCCCAATTTTAAAGAAAACTGAAGAATTATTCTCTAAATTTCGGAAATTATAATGAACTTTTGTGTTCTTCACAGATCATTGGACATCACGTACACATTCCTTTTTTTTCTCACTGATCCTGTATATAAACATGAACCGAATAGAGTATATAATGTCCATATACGTCACGACTCAGTGAAAATGACAGGTCCTGGGGTACGAATAATTGACTCACTCCTAGGTATGAAATTGAGATGATTTCTTGTTTTCTCTAAAACCAATGAGATGAATATCGTAATTATTCGTGAAAACCTAGTTTCAGGGTTGTGATGTCCCATAAAACATCTCTATCCAGCTAATCACCGATACAATCAATACATCATGCATCCATTGAATGATCGATAGATACATCACAATACACGCAATTAATAAATCATATAAATATTAATGCATCACATACACACCTTTTATGCAAATTTATAAACACTTCTTGAAACATGGATAAAAAAGTACAGACAATTAATTAACTCACAGATTATAGGCTTATATAAATCCTTCTAGATTGATTGATGAGACAATCTCCTGCATACTCGCTCTCTCAAGGATGTCATCGTTGAGGTTGTCCCAATCTCGTGGAATTCAGTTCATAAACAAGTATTCTCACAATTGTCTTTTCCCTGTTCTTCTATCAACTTTCATTCATTTATCTTTCTTCACCTGAATCTATTTTACTTCTGACTTTATAGTTTGTCCTAACTTCAGTCAGGAGAGAGGAGCCGGGGGGGCAGTGGAGTAGACTGACCCCCCAATAATCATGTGATATGGGCCTAACTTTAACAAAGAACTACAACAAATGTGACAACTTTATCAAACTTGACCCCCTCAATAATTTTAGGGCTCCGCCGCCTATATGAAACTCCTCATGTATTCAATTCAATTCAATTCCAATTTTCAATTCGATATACATTTCATTCACACATAAAACATCAAAATATTATAAGAGAATATAAAATACAAGATGATAATGATAATTTAGATGTGTGAAGCCCGCGTAAGGATGATTAGTAATACATCAGTATTATTAGAAATGAGTGATAATTAATAAGTAAGGATGAGGAATACATTTGCTATAAGTCTTTACATAGCAGATAGAATATCTTTCAACTCTTTATGAATTCTCACTTTTGATTTCACTATTTCCGTATCACGCTCAGTCATTCTCCAATATCATTTTCATTTTTAATCATTCTCATTGCGCATTTTTCCGTTTTCTGTTTTCCGATTCTTCATGCAGCCAATATTCGTGCCTTTTCTATTGCATTTGTCTCGCTCAATTCGTTCGATTTATGAATATCTCGAACTGTTTCTACATATTCAGAAGAATATGTATAACGTCTGACTGACTCGTTGCCTTCAAGTCAGTTACTCTTGAGGTTTCTCATTGAATCAGCGAAGCGAAGACCCATTTTTACCGTACTCAAAAAAACGAAGTTTTTTTGTTTTTGTTACTCTGTTCGCGCTCCACAGGTCGATTGGAAGCACAGATTCTGTCGAAACATGGCAGACATATGTGTCTGTAGAGTTTTGAGGCGTATTTGCGATTGCACCACTTTTGAGATAAACCATTTCGCCGACGCCAGTAGATCTTAGTTATCATTACAACGTGCGATAAAAAAAAATAAAAAATTCGAGAATTTTAAAATTCACCCTCTTTCGAGGAGTGTTTTGTTGTTGGTCCTGAAAAGAACCTTGGTACTCGATGTTTCGGCGAAAAGCTATTCACAATTTTCTGAAGTCGTTATTGTCTCGTGGGAATCCTTGAATATTAAATATATATATATATATATATATATATATATATATATATATATATATATATATATATATATATATAGAGAGAGAGACTGTACATATGTGTAAAGATCAGCTGATAGATCCACTTCCAATGGTTTTATATTCGTAACAAACTTGAGTCTATGGTCAATCAGAGACGAAATGAATTCTGTGCTAATATTATAAATCCAATCAAATATCAGAGCAAATAATGAAAGAGGACTGCGTTTCATGTCTCAAAGCGTGAAGATTTCACTCCGCTTTGATGTCAATGTTGTGAACACGATGTAGTGCTACCAACCTATTTCATCATAATATAAAAGGACGTGACTCAACTCGGGTCTTGAAAGTGAAATATTTCCAGGGTTATAATCTGAGTCCATCGTTCCGATTGCCTGTAGCGCAACTCTCGCTCTTATATGGGTTTTCTGGGAACTGTGCAGACTTTATTCTGTTGTGCATTATTTGTCATACATTTGTATTATGTTATTTTGTAATTTTGTTTTATAATACCAATAAAATGAACTTGAACTTGATATCGAACTATTTTGAACAACAATGCTATACACGGCCCAGTAGATTACGAGAATTATAGAATTTGTAACTTCAACAATGCCACCGGTACTGTAGCCACTCTTATTTACATCTAGTTCACAAGGGAATCCACTAAATCGTGACAGGCAATCGGGACGATTGGCTCTGAACTGATCGCAAGAAACCACAAATACCCTCCATGTTATCAGTATGTGAGTTGGAGCTCCTTAATCATATTATGATAAAATAGGTTGGTAACACTACATCGTGTTGTGAACATGCTAATTATTATCAAATTATATCAAATTATAATTATCAAATTATTATTATGCAATCAAACATCAATGCATTTAATTTTATAAGATTGTTAATTTTGTAATTTCTATTGACCACTAGATATTCTGGTAGAAGAGTTTTCAAGGTGGTATGTTAAAAAAGATCCACCAATATTATATGGGCATGACCGATGTCATAAGTGACCTTTCATCATGACGTTTGGTGCGATCCATACAGAAACAAGCACGCAATATTCTAGATTCAGTTTGGTCAACGAACCTATGGCATTGTACCAGGGAATGGCAAGAACAAAGTATTTGATCCTTTTATTCGTTTTGAAATTGATAAACAGCGTCCATCAATGTCGACAGCGATAAGCGAGCTTACTATCAATCGACTATTTTGGAATACAGAGAACATTACGACCTAGACTCTATCGAAATAGTGGGTCTTATGTTAGGATCACGATCGAGAAACCGTTCTGCTTTTTCTCAATAGTTTTGTTGAAAAAAAAAATTTGCCGAATAAATTGATATATTATATTGTTGTGGACATTCTGAAAAGCTCAGTACACAATCTGAAAAATTATTTATATGCAATTAATTGATTTTCATTCATCTCACCACCTCCCCCTCGCCCCCCCCCCCCCCTCCCATCCCTCTTTATGGATAGATAGATAAGTATTTATTGTCAAAGATTCTCATTATACATTGCAGCACAGGGTTTAGAGACACGGATTATACATAACTGTGTATGCATACTTCATCAACAATGTTGTATTCTCATTCAATTTCATATTCTCACTTTAGTGTTAATATATTCGCATTTGTTCTTTTGTTTCACCAACTCACCCTTATTTTCATACCATTATTTTTTTTCTCAAATACCTTTTTTTCATATATATATATAACTCTTGATACTCATTTTTTTTTATCACGACAAAGTATTTCCAAATAATATCTCTATTATATTTTTTTTCACATTTAATTCTCTTATTTTTTTGAAAATAATGCTTAGTTTTTATGAATTTTGTTATACTTAGTCCGTGTGGCAACCGTTTTGGCGGCAGTGTTTTCATAAACTTCTCTCTCTTACACTTCTACATGGCTCGATGTAGTTCATAACACATCTCTCATTCAAGTATCTCATAGCTTTGAGGTTTTGTTTGTTATTTCCAAATTTGTTACTTTTTCTTAGTCTATTACCATTATTTAAATTATTCTATCGGTTGATCAATTATTCCGTGTCATTTATGGCAGCCATTGTTTGTTGGCATTCTTGAATGAAGATATATAAGCATGATATCCTGATTTCAGGACTATTTACGAAACTGATCACTTATCACACTGAACACAACTGACCATCGTCGTATGTTTTAATATATATATATTTTTTTTAATAACATCGAAACTTGACACAAAATCATTGTTCCTCAATTAAGGCTATGATGAAAGATGAGATCGTTTGAATAATTACAAGGAATAAATAAAATAACATTTTTTGATGATGAGTTGATGACCGCAGGATGACTTAACTGTGGATGTACCAGAATAAAAGGTATTATACGTGGTGACTAGTCATCAAAGTGAATACAATGAAACATTCAGTACAATCAAATACATCCATGTCTTGACAATATTATCATGACTAGGAAAACGCCATATATACGTTGTTAGACGAGCGGATAGTAATAGTATGTCGACTTTTATGGCCAAACTTTTGCCTACATTCGCCAATTGGGTAACATTTAATTCAGAAATAGGTAAAAACTGCTTCGAGTGGTACCAATTTGGCACATTTTATGGTTTTCATCCAAAATGGCTCACCCGATCAAGCCGAAAGTTTTCATAAATGTGTATCAGAATGTAACCCAACTTCACGCAAAATTTCATTTTTTTTTTGAAAATAAAAATATTTTCTTTTTTTCCGCCGTGTTATTCTAATGGGTATTTTTGAAATTTCGAAGATTCATGAAAAAAACAGTCAGCACCCGATATTACCACAAGACTATAAAGATCTAAGTCAGATGAGGAACCATTATGAAAAAAAGTTTGAAGTTGATAGCTGTAGCCGTTTGATCTGTGGAGAACCGAAAAAAAAACACAAAAAAAGAAACATAAAAACGAACACTAATTTTTTTCAGTATGTCAAATTGAATCCTGGCTAAAAATCACAGAAGGGGCATACAATTTGGGACAGGAAGAAGAAATGTTCTCATCTGAAAGCCCTGTTGAATTGCATATCTTTTTAATGGTACTCAATAACCGGACCAGCAGCTGGGTTACAAGTGGGTATGGTCAGGTGATACTTATGATGGATAAAAGGATCTTCACGAAAATCATACCCACAAAGGGATTCGAACCCACATCCGTCTGGCATCATATTCCAAAGCAGTGCCTTCAACTGTCCGAGTCAGATGGATGGCAAAAGTATTATTCTATGCAATAAAAAGAAGAGGTAAATCGTAAATATATTAGGAGCATAGAGAATATATTTGGAGAGAAAAAATGATCATGAAATATTTATAGATCGAAATATAAATCTGTTGATAAGATCAATAAGAGCTCCAAACGATTCGAGTAATCATGCAGCAGGCCATCCAAAAATTGGTGCTGCATTCGAGAAAGCCCTCATCTATCAGTTTCGAAATCAACGTGTGTGTAACGTAAAGCAGACATTTTTTTATATATATCAGGTTTTTTAACGACGCACTATACTGAATGATGGCTACGATCCATTGGCCTCGGTGGATGATGAATGAGATGATGGGATGATGAGATGAAAGGTTATTTTATTAGGTGTTTTGGATGGTGGGAAGGAGTCGGTCGTGGACTGTTGTTAGGGAACTATCCCAGTATCAACCTGAACGACTGAGGGAAACCAAGAAAAACCCCTGTTAGGATGGTCGACTACGGCGGGAATCGAATCCCGGTCATCCGAATGACGGTTCAGTGTATTAACCACTCGGCCACGCGTCTCGGTATAGCAGACAAGTTATTCATATGATTAATCCGTTCATCCTACAACGCATATGCTACCAGAAACGAAACTTTCGTCCATTATTTTTTTCCTATCACCTCACCAAAACGGTTTCCTATCCCTCTGCAGGCGAGCTATAATCAAAGGTTCACGTTGGCCATGGGGTGGGGGGAGGGGGCTGAGGGAGGGGGAATTGGGGGGGGGGTTGTTTTCAGTGTGCGTGCAAAATTACGAACAAACTTTAATCGTGTGTATCGTGTACATTTTATCATATCAATATTTGATGAAGCGAACGTACGGCCAAACAACCGATAGTATAGAAAGTGATGACCAAGTTATTTAGTAACGTGACGTTATAAAAAAATAAAAAACAAACACACTCACAAAAAAAAAACGACGAGGATACAGTAAAACTATTAGAACCTTCACAGCGGAAATATAACGTCGATAGATAGCGGCACGAAGATGCCATTATAGAACTCATTTATATTTTAAGTTAATTGAACATTGTATAAACTGATATTTTAGGGTTGAGCTCGAGACAGTTATGAACCTACGTAATGCTAGTTCATTGAGCACCCTTCTGGTAGCATGCTTTATAACAAGGAGGTATTTACGACCCGGATGTATTAAAGAATTCAAACCGGCACATTCACTTCAGTTGATAACGCGCTTGCTTCATGTGATTAGAGAGGTGAAGGCCGCATATCGGAACTGGTTCGAACCCCGCCAGTGTGAATCTTAACTGGAGTTTTTCGTGGTTTTCCTCTGTATTCTGGGCTGATGCCGGGATGGTTCCTACAATTTGGGTCATGATCGCTTTCTTTCCGTTATCTTTTTCATTATCAATAAAAAACCATCATATCATCATCCCATTATCTCACTTACCATTCATCCTTCGTTATCATCACAGTGCGAAGTTAAACCCGAATGAATCAATTTTTGTGTGTTTTAAATAGAGTTATTTTATTTATGTTATCGCCACAGTCAAGCCCTCATAAGGCTTTGTGGATAAGCGATGTGAATTTTGTTATTGTAATGCTTCTAACTTTTGTTTTCCCAATAAAAAAAAAAAAAAAAAAATCTTCAGTAGGAGCAACCTATTCACTTACGGATATTAAATATGATATACGATTATTCTTACAATATATTGATTTTTTTTTAAATGAAGTTGCGTATACCATTAGTAGAAATCATTGATTAAAGACTTTCGTCATCTTGTATTTTCCGAATGACCTATTCATAATTATCATACAGCCGATTAAATTCACAATGTTAATGTATCGAGTCGTATGTATTGGTGAAGTTTATAAAAACAAAGTCGTATCTGGCAAGAAGTACAATACCTATACAATAATTACCAATAATTGAACCACTATCAAATGAATAATACCCTTCAATATTGAAAATAAATTGAACAATTGATTTGAAGTGGATGAAGTGAGGATATTCGATGACACGAAAGGTATGAGTTACACTCGGATATTTGAGTAGTATTCTTTGTAGGCCTATATCAGTTTTCAAACTATATTTCTTGTTTCCAATCATTTCACATTTAATTTATCTGATTCCATACTTTTCTTCATTTTATATATAAATGTATAACCGTTGTCATATGTTCTTGTCGCGTTTACGTAATGGGTTTTCATGAACACACACACACAATATATTATCCGCTGTTGAAGTCATACAGAAAAAAAGTATAAAACGTTCGGCACTAAACCATTATTTTTAATCGCAATTTTAATATTCATGAGTCACCTATTTGAAATCGAGTACACAAAATACAATCTGCAATAATTACAATACGAAATCTACGCGTAAAATGAATAAATGATGATAAAAAAAGTCATTCATATTCCTCGAGTTGAAAATATAATATATATGAAAGGTCATTTCACTTCCGTTTCGTCAAGTGCCTTTCGTGTTTGTTGTAAAAGTAATTGCTATCAGGATTAGTTGGAAGGTGAATCTATTCGGCCGGGATGAATGACACTGCGTGTACATAGCACTAGTAGATATGTCAGTACACATAACAAGTATGCAGTGAAATTATCACCCCGCATGTTGATGGAGAGGGAGAAGTGGAGAGGGGTAGGGGGAGAGGGAGGAATGCAAATTCACCGGGTTGCGTTACGAAAATTAATTTATGGGCCTACTATACTACAGAACATCAATGTCGGACGCAAATTTTTAGTGATAACAAAATAGTTCGCTATTTTAAATCACAATGTTCTTGCAGAATTTATTAAAAAATTTCAAAATTTTAATCGGTATTGAAATCCATTCAAGAAAAAAAATGAAAATGAACAATGTGAATATGAAGATACAAGTAGGTATTTTAACGGGAGAGCTCTATTTTTATTGATATCGAAAGTTAATACAAAATCATGGTTTCCTCCCCTCTCCAACAAAAAAAATAATGATAATAATAATGAACGAAGGTAGGATCGTTCGGTTGAGAGACTACAAAGAAAGATATCACCACATCAGAGATTAGGTTTGTAACTGAATCACTTCAGCTTACTATTCATTTGTTTTATGGCTGTGCGATATTTTAATTCGGACATTAAATTGATTCTTTCATATTGATATTGATATTGATCCAATTAAAAGATGCCTGAATAATATAGAAACTTCATACTTTCTTGAATATGTTCTTCGTTATCAACAATGAAAATTCCGAAGAAGTTGAAACAGTAAAAATATATATGTTTCCACTATTTCCACTAGAAGAGTAGGCCTATTGTTGTCGAAAGAATGAGTAGATCAAACATTATATTTATATTTTATATTTTATCTTATTTATATTTTGACTATATTTCGTATGTGTTACAGAAACCAATGAAACCGTGCCTACCCTTTATAATTCATTCCTCCGTATATGATAAGCACAAAAACCATAAACAAATATGCAATCCAACTACCCCCTTCCCTGTAGACATATCAACCAATTACCTTGCTTCTGTTCTGGTCATTGAACGGGATTAAAAATTACCAGAGTTCACGGAATAATGCGCAAGGCGTTGAAAATAGAAAGGCTCGAAATACTGGATGCATGAAGAGCGTATATCGGAATGAAGTATACTCGGCTATGTGATATGGGCTCGTGCAGTGTCAAACCTTACCCTGACCATATTTCACAACCATCTATTCATGATTATACCCTAAGCCCATGTCACACAGTCAAGTATACTTTATTGCGTTATATGCTCTTCAGCGTGCCCCGAAATATTATATAAGACTGAGACGGCCGGATTGCTATAGTTTTCACACTCGACCGTCATTCAGGAGACCGGGGTTCGCTTACCGCCATTGTCAACAATTCTAACAGAGGTACATATAATGGTTTCCCTCAGACGTTTTGGTTTCATACCGAGAACAGGTCACGATCGACTTCTTCTCACTATTTAATTATACCTCAGAATGAATTAAAACCTATTTTCTGATCTTCCTATCATCTCATTAATCATTCGGCGACGCCAATAGAGCCAATGGACTATCACCAATAGGCCTACAGTGCGTCATTGAAGCTTATGCAATGAAATAATATGAGGATATGCGAATATACGATGTAACTATCTATGAAAAAAATTACCGCTCATGTGATTATAATGGAATAGCTCTACAAAATGATCAAGACAACTTTAGCAAATGTCAGTATTCAATTTCAAAATGAAATTTTGCTACACACACTCTTCCAATTGCATCATTCCATTTTTAATATTAAAATAAAAATATTCCAACTTTTCCCTGAAGTGGACCTTCACATCACGTACACTCCCTGTCAGATAAAGAAGTCGATCACGCTACACTGAAATGCATAATAGAGAAAATATACTGATATTGTTGGGGATACGCACCAAAACTAGAAGAAGATGTGCACTCACACAGAAACACACACACACACACACACACACACACCACGCATAATCTGCGAAGAAAAAAAATTGAAATGTAGGCCTACGTAGATTTGAATTGGGTGAAATTTAAATTTTTTATTGAACTATTTTATGTGACCGCGAGTGTAGGTCTTATCACATGCACTCCAAATATGTCTATGAAGAACTGAATCGAGCAAGCCATAGATTCTAATTCTATTTCCGATATCAAATATTGCACAACCTCATTTTGTGAAACCCTTAAAAGTATATTGAACTAGAATAGAGTCATTCAATTAGGTCTGTTATGTACATACAAACAACTAAAACAAAACCTATCTAACAGCTCCACAGAATAGCTAATGATCACTTCCATAGTACCAATCAATAACTATAGATGATGAATTAATTTGAAAGCAAAGTAATCTATCATATTTTGCCATTCCTGATGAAACACGACCGGTGAGAAGTGAGTAGCGTCGTTCCATGTCCCGTCTCGTCTGCCATTTGACGTGTGATAACCTGATAAACCCAACACCAAACATCCGAACCGAAGTCACAGAATTCACTTCGAATACAAAATCAAACAAAAGAATACTTTTTTTATTACGATTGTAATCTATGACATGACATCCTTGCATTAGTCATAAATAGATCGAATGAACCAATAATATTTAAGCACGATTTCGTGTAAAATAAAACCACATTTTTTTTGCTTTTTTTTCGAAACGAGTTGGCGATATAAATGTGTTATGACCTCGGCCGGGGTGAAGTAATGAGAGTTCCGTGTGTATTGCGCTACCTTCTGCCAGGCGATTGGCGGGCGAAGATTTGGGGTTGGTGGGGAGGGGTGAAGGGGGGAGGGGGGAGGGGGGAAGTACATTTGAAGTACTTACAGTACATGCAGTACGGTACCAATTGATTTAATATAGACCAACGAACTCCAGCCAACCACGAATACTACACACACACATATATACAATATATACAATGTATTTTTGTATATATACAAATATACATATATATATACATATGTATATATATATATATATATATATATATATATATATATATATATATATATATATATATATATATATATATATATATGTATATTTATATATATATATCAAATATATACATTCATATATAATTTTCTTTATTGGAATAATTGAGACAGCCGATGCTAATCCATACTCCGAGTATCTGTATATTTGACATTCTATTCTTTTTCATTCCACGAAATTCGTTACAACATTTTAATGAAGTCATTTATACTCCGAATTGTATATTCAACAAGTTCCAAACTGAAATGAATATGAGCAATCAATTATTGATTGTGTTCTCAAGTTTAGTAATTGTTTTATATTTCAGTCACGGTTTTTGTCTGAATGACATTTTTATACCATCACTTTGTAGGATGAGCGTAGCGAAGACTCAATTTCACTGTACTTGAAAAATCGAATGTGTTTTTTTGTTTTTTTGTTTTTTTGTTCGCGCTCTACAGGTCAAACAGAAATTCAGATCATGATGAAACTTGGCACACAAATGAACCCCTATCTGACTTGATGCTGTATAGTTTTAAGGCAAAATCGGTTCAACAATTCTTGAGATAAATCATTTTGAAGTTTTCAAAAAACTCATATAATATGAATAAGCCAGGCGGAAAGAATGACAAAGTGAATGTTCTCCGAAATTTTTCAAATTTCCACAGAACTCGAACAACCTAATGAAACACATTATTACGGACTTTCACAATAATCGGATGTGACGTTTCGGAGTAAAAAATTAAAAAATGCGATTTTCATTTATTTAATTACTTCATTTTTTTTTTATTCGCTCATCCATCAACGCGGAAACACATAACACGTTTTCCTAGTATATCAGAATTCAGAATTCATTTCTGCTGAAGTATCATCTTCACAGTATTCACCGAATAGATTCGTTTTTTATACTAGGAAAACGCGGGATTTGCGTTGTGAGATGAGCTTAGAAGTATGGAAATCTAGATTGAAAAATATTCTGTCAGCCTATAATCCACATATACGGACCTTGGATTACTTCGAACGTTCAAAAACCTTACCTGCAACTTGTTGATATTCATAGTGCTGCATCCTGTCGCATGTACACTTTGCAAAACTAATTGATCCAAATATTAATAAAATGTACACTTTTATTGCGTTTTCTTTGTTATTTCACATACAATTGGTACGAAAGTCACTGAAAATATGGATGATAATGTTTTTCATATTCGAGTAGAATTTTGAGGCTTTCAAAAAAATTTCAAATTCAAGTATTATCCATGCGGGTTATTCTTATGAGAATTTTCCAAGCTTTCCAAACTTTTTCGGGAAAAACCTTCCGATCGATTTCTCTGTATAACAATCTCAGCCTATCCTAGCTCAACAGAAATATGTAGAAAATGTTCTAAGTCGATAAGTATTTCTTCCTGACTTGTATGCCGCGTACAAAATTACAAAAAAAAAAAAAACATAAAAACCAAGCCCATTTTTTTCGGCAAGTGGAATGGAATCTTCGCTACGCCCATCTAATTAAATTTTCGAGTGTAGGCCTAAATCTAAACCTGTAGCTTTCCTTAAGAGCTTTAAATATGTTTCCTTCCATCACAAGTCAGGATACAGCATTACAATGTATAGGAATAATCATGCTTATTGGATATATGAAAAGTACTGAATATGAGGTATTCACGAAAAATTATAATCCCATTGTCGACCGAGCAGTTTCTCTATTGATGAACATCATATACTAGTCATATTTCAAGCATACAAATGGTTATTAATTCTCCTGTCCCATTCGTGTCGGTTTCGACAAATGGTAGGTTTCTCTATTCGTTAGCTCTGTTTGTTCCAATAATTATTATCTCCATAGAGGATGAGGAGAAGCTCGATTTAAATTTTATTCATACATCTCTATTCAGCGCGTGGCTGTGTAAGCTCATAATACTAGTCGAGCTGGAAACGTTATTCATTTGTTGAATTTTCAATTTCAATTTCAATTTAATTAAAATAGTAACTATACAATCTTAGATAACACTTGACAGTGTTACATTTGGAAGATGTCAGAGGAGAAACAGCGGAGACTTTCATTTCACACTCACGAAGCTTTGTTTGTTTGTTTGTTTGCTTGTTTGCTTGTTTGTTTGCTTGTTTGTTTGCTTGTTTGTTTGCTTGGTAATTGCTTGTTTGTTTGTTTGTTTGTTTGTTTGTTTGTTTGCTTGTTTGTTTGCTTGTTTGTTTGTTTGTATGCACAACACAGGTCACACAGGTTTGTTTGACTGATCAATATTATGAAACTTCTTCCGGACACGCAGTCTAATCCAACTAGGAATTGTACATAGTTTCTGGGTCAAATAGGAAGGACCACTTTCGAGAAAAACCTTCCAGGAATTTTGAAAAACCTCATGAGATTAATCTGGACGAGTAAAATTGAAAATTGATAATCAGCAATATGATAAAATCTTATTGCAAAACATATCATTGAAATTATTCACTCCAATAATGATTTGAAGTTTCTCGAGTTGGTAAAAAAAAAGTGGACCATGTCATAGACGAAATATATGGGCCCACTTTACTCATTCATGTTACCAGAATATTAAATTTTTTTCTTTTTAAATAACATCGGAACTTGATACAAAATCATTGTTCCCCACTCAAGGATATGGATGAAAGATAGGATCGTTTGGACGGGGCACCACAAGGGCGATCTTACCACCCCATTTTAATTAATTAAAACCAATGTACTTCAACACCAGGACTGCGCTGTCTGTGACCATAATTTTGCGCTGTAGATAAAAATCTTTCAGTTTCCGAAAGTCCGGAACACATTAGGCCTATAAGTAAAAACCGTTTTTGTGATATATCCGGATATTATCAGCATTGGTATTAAGAGTGAACAGAACACACGAATGTTGATATCTTCCACTTTGAACTAGGTCTTTCGGCAATGATCCCTTCTTTCCATCAACAGCAGATGTAAAGTTTATCATTGAACAAATTTAAAAAAAATGAAAAAAAATATTTAAAAAAAAACATTTGTTGTATCAAAAAAGAAATTGTAAAACCCAAGATAATACGTCATCATGCAATGATACCTCAATTCATCACCATGGTGGTCTATCAAAACGATTCCCAAAATGTACCCATGAAAGAAAAAAATTCCGAGCGACCGTCCGCCCCTATCTTACAACACTAGCGCGCGAGTATTCCGAGCCTTCTTCATTGAAAAGAAGTATGAAGCGATTCAATATATATAGTGAAGACTGAAAGAAAAAGATATAGAAACCATACGTACCTACGTCATGTTTTCTTCAAACATTATCCATTATTAAAGTGAACTATATTTAAATTGTCTTATTACTTCATCTTGTTTTCACCATCTGGTTCGTCTCCAATTACAAAATCCTTGTGCTCGTTGATTACTAACAAAACTTTCAGCCAACGTTTTCGAGAGAAAAGCAACAACAGCGAAGTTTGCCGCTTCGTCCTAATTGTTTAAATTGCTCCACAGCCCCCCCTCCATCCTTTCTACACCCCCCCCCCTCCCCCCCCCTAACCCATCCCATTCACTACAGGGTGAATATTTTATCACGAAACCCAAGACAATCTGAACTTGTCACCTGAAGCACTAGGTGACACTACTGTCAGTTTCGAATGACCACGTGGTTTTTGATATACACATATATATATAGAAACAATTCACTCTCAATGAAAACATGAAAATACATCGTCGGTTGGTTTTTATATTCCTGTTTTTCTAGCTGGTGTAGTTTGAAAGTCTGAAACATGGTATTGACCTGTGTTTGGGGGTTAGAAAAAAGTTTGTTAACAAAACACATTTTTTTCCGGATGAATAATAAGAGATAGCCACACTGTCTTTTTTTTCTCCCTCAACTACGTTACATTAATTTATCTTCGCTCTTTTGGAACTTTTCCTTCAGGATTAATTTCCCCCCCGTTACGTTATATATATATATATATATATATATATATATATATATATATATATATATATATATATATATATATATATATATATATATATTTATATAGGTCTATACTTAGAACAACCATGGAAACGTACACCTAACTTTAATGAACACACCCTCACAAAACTTGGATCATTTATTATTGTAATACAGAAATTAAATAATAATTCAAGAGCGTTCTTGATTAATGCGTGTTATATAATTGTGAGTGACTTTGGGACTGAGGGTTTACGCAATCTGTCTCTCTCTCTTTTATACTAGAAAAATTGTGAATTATACAGGACAAGAATTGAACTCGTTTTGGCGTCTTGCTTATTCAGGTTTTTGTTAAATTATAACTAATGGTGTACTTTCTTCTTTCGTATATATCTATATAGATAGTTATAAATAGATATACTCGATTTCTTTGACGAATTCAAATGTGAGCCCGTCAGTAGAAGCTGATATAATTGATTACATATAACAGTAACACGTGACGGATATGAACGCGTTTCATAACAATATCTTTTCCTCCAGTAAATCGATCCCTCGTATACATTGTGCGTATTTCCATCCATCACACACACACACACACACACACACACACACACACACACACACACACACACACACACACACACACACACACACTGCCTGTGCTATTATACATATCGTGTCGTGTCTTAGCTTCATTACGCTTGCACCGCCACCTAAATACCGTTATCAAAGTTCACCCCCCCCCCCTTCCCCCCCACTACCCGCCTCCCACACGACCCCCCTTTTACTATAGTTCCACGCGGGCATGTGTCGTCGAGCTTAAACCGCCCCCCCCCCCCCAACCCCCGCATCCACTAACACTGCTGCTGTGTCGTAACAAACGAACATATACCCAAGGGTGGCAAACTTTTATTTTACATGAAATAACGTGATAGCGTTCCATCGTGTACGCGTGTGACAGTGCTGGAAATAGATAAACATATACCTACTGAATATAGTAATACCTGAAATACATTTTATTTTTTTGTAAATTATTTTTGATCGTGCGATGTTTTGTCAGCACGAATATTTCTTGATTCAATATAATCGGGGTTTCTATGGAGAAATGACCGTTCATAAGATTCAATTTCCGTTGACAATCGGCTTTTTGTTATTGAGTTGAGTAGTTTTTATTCTCCGAAGAAGTATTATTGACCTGAACATCATTCAGCTTGAATGGAAAAGTGAAAACTCATTTGTGCAAATACTTATGCAACAGTGTAATGTAATGTGTAACAGTGTAATGTAAATCATTCGGAAATATATTTTCGATCGGTTGGTTCGAAAAAAAAAGCAAAATTTGAGAAGCAAGTGGGAACAGAGTGGATCCCATTGTCACATCCCTCAACGTTTCACTTCATTCATCAA
The DNA here is from genome assembly GCA_964007535.1 of Brachyptera risi. Taxonomy (NCBI): domain Eukaryota; kingdom Metazoa; phylum Arthropoda; class Insecta; order Plecoptera; family Taeniopterygidae; genus Brachyptera; species Brachyptera risi. The sequence continues at coordinate 10,530,198 of OZ023326.1, forward strand.
TAACATATCAATTAATTGCAATTATGCAATGTATATCTCTACATCTAATAAAGGTCCTCGAGTACTAACCCCCATCATGTTATTTCTTTCCCATTCGAACCTTCATCTCGATGGGTTGATGGTTTCTTCATTATTCGACGACAAAAATATCAACAAAACTCTACGTGGCACTTTGTTCATAAGTACCATCCACAACCAACATTAATCGACTGAAGTCTCCATTAAACCATAACATTGAGATTGTACTTTTGTTCACCCTTGTACCGTGACAATAGCTACACGGTTCACTGTTCCATTTATGAATCATTAAAACATGATCTTATTATGCATTTGTTATGAAAAGGTGACTTTGGACTGTATTATATTTCACAGTAAAACAAGACTGGATGTTTTGTTAGTGGTTTTGATAGGCCAACTAAATGTTCGTATACAACATAAATTATGTTTTGGTGGTGTTTTGTCAAAATGGTGAAGAGAGAGGAGAGAGAGAGAGAGAGTGAAAGGGGTGGAAGAGGATGATAATAGTGTGAGAGGGAAAGGGAAGGGCGCATATTCGATCTATTTCCGTAATTAATCACTTTTCTCTCTAACGCGTGTTCAGTACTGGGTACGCGTCATACGTGTCAAGTTGTAACACGGTATAATATGCGTGCAGAGTTATAACTCGACATGATGGGCATATCAAGATGACACTTAACGGCTGGCCATATCGAGTCAGCGACCCCCCACCCCCCTTCCCCCATTACCCTCACCCCCCATCCCCCACCGCGGCCCCCAGAATTGCACGAGGTGAAGAACCTAAAGCCCTAAACCTGGTTTTATTTTTACCCCGCGCGTTGATTGAAAGCCCACTCAAGGGTACTCGATAAGACGTATCGTACTAATTAATGACAATGTTCATCAAACTTGGGAATTACAAAGGATCACGTTTAATTAACGGAAGTGGAAGAATGTATTTTTAGAGATGGTCTGGAATGGAAGTTTGAAAACGATCGGAATTTTGATGTACAATACATAATAACTTATGTATACAATAATTATGAGAAATATTGATACATTAATAACAATTCCACGCTTCAGCTGTTACATTGATTGATATTTGTTGCGTCCCGTTGTGACGAGTAAGACTTTTCATTTTTCTATCTGATTCATTTTGAGATTTTTCCAGTAAGTACAAGTAACAACTGAAAATACCTATAGGCAATCAGAAGATACTCTCAGTGAGAAATACGCAGATTTTGAATTCGGTTTGACTGAAATTTTTCACTGCCCCATGGATACTGAATTGAACTCAATCAATTGATCCACCTCCGTGGCTCAGTGAACTGAAGGAATAAGTCAGAAACTATAACGACAGGTCGGGCGTGACGAGGCGTATTTCTAAGGTATGAGTTTTTGTGAACGTCCTACTACATATAGCATCACTTTAACGTTTCATTATCACCTTCTCTTCACTCTTACCCCATCTAACCTAGCTGTTGAATGGGAGTCATTGAGCACAATCGAAATGAATCAATCTATTGATACGAATTACAAAATTCGTGAATGTGTTTTCAAAACGAGAAAACTTCACCTTTATGTTTATGTACACTTGAAGTTACATAGAGTGATCGATCAAGCTACATTAAAAATTGTAAATGCACCTTAGAAAAAAAATGCTGACATTGAGGGGCGGAAACGCACTAGAACTAGCAAACAATGTGAATATACGCACTCCAAGCATGGTATATGACATAATTAGTGGTTGAATGTGAGGGGATTTCATTCAAATTTGGATCTAAATTACGGATCAATTTCATATGAATATGACCGCACGTGTACACTATGACATACTAACTTTCCATACTGAATGTCATGTTAGACATCTGAACCACACTGGATTAATTGAGAAAATGTAAAAAAATATATATTCAGCACTTTTTAGGTCCACTTTCATTGCTTTCATTCACTTCTCCCATTCCAGTGCGATTCACTGTTGTGTTTTCATTCTCGAATGCAGTCATTTCGAAAGGATTTTTTTTTCGATTTTTTGGTACCTGAATCTCTGAAAGTGTTGAAGGGTGACCACTTTAAATTTTCACCACATGTAGATATGAGTATTTCATTTACACTTGTGTGGATATATTTTTTTTTCATTTTTTGACATAAAATAAAGCGAAAATTGTTGAATTGTATCATTTGTATCATTGTATGTTGTATTCTTTCGAGATTTGAAAATGAAGTGATCAATTTCTTTCAAAAAGAAAAATATGTGTATATTTATGAGTCGTGGGCAGAATACTTCATCAGATGTATGAATTGTAAGTTTTGTACGTTTACTTATAACGATCTACTCCATAACATGTTCCCGTTTTCTATTTCTTATACTCTCTGAATCGCACTCAGGAGAAATGCCAAGCAATCAAATTCTCTTCCAGACGTAGCAGTATATAACTTTATCAAACAGTAACTATACTTCTCATCAAATCACGATGGAAATGGAAACTTGAAAAAGTTATAATTGATAACAAGATAATTGAATATGGTATAGTCTCTTTCTATCACATTATTTCAGATCTTCCGTTTTTAGTTGAGAGTAGTGAAGATTCCATTTCATACACCGAGAAAAAATGGGTTTCGTTTTTATGTTTTTTAATTTGTAATTTTGTGCGCGGCATACAGGTCAGGAAAAAACCCCAATTGACTTTAAAGTTCACATGTTGGTGTTCAAATCAGAATAGATTGGGATTGTTTTTGAGCAAAATTTATCGAACGATCGGAAAATTTGGAGTCCCGAATAGAATACCCCGGATGGAAAATATTTGAAATATGAAAATTTCCCCAAAACTTCAAAATTTCCACTGAACATGAAAAACACCACCATATCGGTGATTTTTCGAATAATCGGATAAGAAATAACAAAGAAAACGCAATAAAAGTATTTTATTGATTATTTGGATCAATAGTTTTGCAAAGTGTAGGCCTATACGCGACAGGTTGCAGCACTATAAACATCAACAAGTTGCAGGTGAAGTTTTTAAACGTCTTAAAATAATTCAAGGTCCGTAGATGTGGATTGAGCTGACAGAATATTTTTCAATCTAGATTTCCATACTTCTAAGCTCATCTCACAACGCATTTCCCGCGTTTTCCTATTCATATCGTTATATGCCTTCACAGTTCGAAATACCCTGCTGTTTAATTAGTCCATACTCACAGTATAACGGTATAGGACATAACACAATCGGGAATCTATGTAATAGAATAACTTGGAGGCGGAATCTACCCGCATAACAATAATAATAATAATTGAAACCGAACGCTGTTATCAAGATGGAAAATCATTGTTATTATATACTATCGCACATGCAATCAATTCAGACTACGCACACTTCTCGCTTTTCACATTTATATAAATTGTCTATAAAATACTATCATTTCAATATATATTTTCATATACTTGTTCTCGGTAGACTCGTACATAAAGGTCGAAGTATAGGCAATGCATTCGCGTTTTTAGAATTATTTCAATGTCAATGCCTTATTTGCCAAGTTGATTCTCATACTCTATGAATAGGTTATAATGAAATATATGCCCCGTTAAATATAAACATAAACATCAACAAAATATTATATACTGAAACTAGACTATGTGTATGAGTTGTACATATACACAAAAAACGTGCACACACTACATTCACAGAAACATTCACCACACTCGCATTTGTCAATGAAATCATTCACACAATAAAGACAGTTCGAGATTAAAAACTTATCCAATTCAATTTTGAAAATAATCAAGGAGTCAATTAAAACTTAAAAAATAGTCACGAAGCATGTTATGAAAATTAACATCCTTGAAAGTACAATCTTGACGTTTTAATGTTGTTGTTTGGTGTGTATTATGGATATAAATATATTCTCATATTTGGTTCTAACGACGCACTATACTGATGGAACCGGCACAGTCGCTGAGTGGTTAGCTCACTTGCTTCGTGATCCTGGAGGTGAAGGGACATATCGGACCCGGTTCGATCCCCGCCACCGTCCATCTTTACAGGGGTTTTTCGTGGTTTTTCTCTGTAGTCTAGGCTATAATGCCGGGATGGTTCCCACAATATAGGTCACGACCACTTCCTTCCCACTATCCTTCCCACTACCCATAAAAACCTTCATCTCATCATCCCATCATCTCATTAATCATTCATCCGACGCCAATAGATCTTAGTAATCATTACAGTGCGTCGGTAAAACCCAATACAATATATATATATATATATATATATATATATATATATATATATATATATATATATATATATATATATATATATATATAGATATATATATATACTGATGGCTACGATCTATTGGCATCGGTGGATGACGAATGAGATGATGGGATGAGAGGTTATTTTAATAGATGCTTTGGATGGTGGGAAGGAGTCGGTCGTGGCCCGTTGTTAAGGAACCATCCCAGTATCAACCTGAACGACAGAGGGGAACCATGAAAAACCCCTGTCAGGATGGTCGACCATGGCTGGACTCGAACCCCGGTCTCCCGAATGACGGTTCAGAGTGTCACACTCGGTCACGCGTCTCGGTATATCATTATGGATATTGGATTATGGATATTGGATTATGGATATTGGATTATGGATATTGAATCATGGATATTGGATTATGGATATTGGATTATGGATATCATGGCTATCGTACCGAAGGGTAGGCAACAGAGTTCCAGAGCTGTGCAACCACTACCAGCTATATCTACTAGAAACCAAAAACATGCTGTAACCGCGATGAAAATTACATCATACTTCATAACATATTGCACTATGCTCATAAATGAATTGATATACTCTATAATCTTTTCAAACGATGAAAACATAAATTTCGATATGAGCATGTTCAAGTAATTTGTCGCGCTACATTTCTTTTGCCCACATTGAAGTCTTTCTTTGTATATAATCTTTGTATATAATTTTGTATATATTTTTATGTAATGTTTGTATCTTTGTATATATTCTTTGTATATATATATATATATATATATATATATATATATATATATATATATATATATATATATATATATGTATATATATATATATATATATATATATCACAAATTGGAAGTGAAAACAGTACATTTATCGATCAAAGAAACGTTGAGGGTCACAACGATGCGATTTGAGAAAAAAATAACCCTCAACACCTGCAGTTTGGTGGAGCGCTACAGGCATGCTGGATTGTGCTGCTGCTCAGCAGTCACGGTCAGTTCTTCCTCAAGTGACGAGTATAGGTACTAATTGCAGACTTGAGCAAGGGTAATGAAGGTGTGCACGGGAGTTCATACTTGTTGAGTGAATTGTCTTTGAAGTAGACCTTTCGATCCCTTATAGTTTAGCTGGGTGATACAATTGACCATCTAATAAAATCCTCCAGATACATTATATTCTGGCTGTTAACTGGAAGGAGAATTCCATCTTACTGTTGAACGCTTGACATGATTTGATGAGAATCGATTCTGATTATCAGAGTGATAAGTTGTTATACAACATATCCTTCAGCAATCAGTAATGAACAAATTGTGTTGCAATATTATAAATGTGAGATGACAAAACAAGATTGTTTATTCAAGTTGAAAATATAATATTTTCGTAGACCTATACGACGTAGCTTTTTTATTTTCATCTACAACTATTTTTTCTTGTCTCAACAAAATGTCTTTAATGACCCACAAGGAAATTTAGGACCAAGGAATGATTAGCCGATATTGATTTGTCACAAACCAAAGCAAACACATCTTGTATTTATCATATAATAACATCAAATCATTATGCCTATACCTAATTGTCATTGTTTTATGATGTATTGCAATTACTAGGAAAACGCTATAAACGCGTTGTTAGATGGGTGGATAGTAAAAGTATGTCGAATTTTTTGTCAAACTTGTGCCTGCATTCGCCAATTGGGTGACATTTGAGTTATAAATAAGTAAAAACTGCTTTGAGTGGTACCAATTCAGCACATTTTATGTTTTTTCTTCAAAATGGCTCACCCGATCTAGCTGAACATTTTCAGAAATGTGTATCAAAATGTAATTCAACTTCACGCAAAATTTCATTATTTTTAAAAATAAAAATATTTTCGTTTTTTTCCGCTGTGTTATTCTAATGGGTATTTTTGAAAATTCTAAAATTCATGAAAATGAAAGTTATCACCCTATAATGTGTGAGATCGCCCTTGTGGTGCCCCGTCCAAACGATCCTATCTTTCATCCATAGCCTTAATTGGGGAACAATGATTTTGTATCAAGTTTCGATGTTATTAAAAAAAAAAAAAAAAATGCCACAAAACTATACAAATCTAAGTTAGATGAGGAACCATATTGAAAAAAAATTGAAGTTGATAGCTGTAGCCGTTTGACCTGTCGAGAACAGACAAAAAAAAAAAAAAAAACTTAAAAACGAACACCAATTTTTTTCAGTATGTCAAATTGAATCCTCGCTAAAGCTCACGTCGAATGATGAATAGATGGATACCAGAAGGGTGGTAAAGAAAGCAATGAATTATCAAGGGATACAGTATACAAATAATAATGTTTGATAAATGTATGAGAAAAGTGAAAATAATAGGCTGATATTAAAAAATTGAGAGAAAATGTGTAATGCATGTGAATTCTGTCTCACACATAGGTTTGCTGAACAAAGAATCAAAATCGGATAATAAAATATATATATATATATATATATATATACCATAAAAATTAGCTATGCAAATATTTCCGAAAGAATAATAGCATAGCAGTGAAACAAGATAACAATATGGCAGCCAAGAGTGCATGGCAGGGCAGGAGGGATCGGTTTTTCGGCATAGGGCGTTTAACACGTAACCCAAACCCAAGTCGACCACCGTCACCGGGGGCTTAGCCTGAATCCCGACTGGGAGTGTATCCTGGCAGTATCCTCCAGGGGTGTATTCAGGAGTTAAAGTTGAATCTCATATTCCTAAATAACAGAATAATTGATTTGGGGCGATTTTTCAACATTTTTCTAGGGCAACTTTCATATATCTCGATTTATCATAGCTTTGCAGCATTTATTAAATGCAAATTCAATCAAAACTATTAGTCGATTGATAATTAGTGTTGATAGTAAGTAAGAAAACAAAGCATCGAAGAAATAATGAAACTGTTTCGAAAAGAGAGAAGAAATGAAGAAATGAAATGAAAGAAATGAAAAGAAATGAGATAAAATTCCGTTCTGTTGAGACTGTAAAGATGTGAAAAAGTGACAAATAATATGATTTACTGTTTCTATCATGATGAGGTTTTAAGAAGTGAGAAAATGGTTTGAAAATACTTCAAGTCAATTGATGTGGTTTATTTTCACAATATACATTAACGTATAGTGACTTTTTATTGTTTGATATGTTGACTTGAATTTGTCTCTGATTAGAACTACGATATTGGTTCTCAAAATCAACTCGGAAAACATGCTCTTCCCATGTTCCATGTTCTAACAACATTCTCATGTTTCACCATCAACCATTGACTGTGTAGATATTTACAAAGTGCCTGTCGAGGTTGAAAGATTTCAACCGGTAGTCCTAAAAGGTACGTGTTCACATTATCTAAATACTAAATATCATTTAAAATAACTCAAAATCCTATCGTATATTCATTTCCAAACGAACTTTAATCTTCTCATTAAAAAGTCATCTTCTTAACACACACAAAAAACCAACTGTACAAGACAATAGAAGTGTAATGTCATTGGACCCATTGCCCTAGCAATGACATTGTAAAGTGAATAAAATAACGGCGTTTACGATCTTATAAACACACGAATATCGTGAAGATCTCGTACATTAGTTTCATAGCTGTTGTATATGTATAAGTAACATCCCTTCCATACATAACTTCAGTTAACAATGTGTCTCCAAGAGTTTTATCAACGTTGTCGTACATTCATGACATCGTGTGTGTGTGTGTGTGTGTGTGTGTGTATATTTATATTTTGTATCCACGAAATAATAAGGTTCGAACCAACCGCGCGCTTATGGTATGGTATAGAGAGGATGGTCGATCGGTACCTTCTTCTTTCGTGGTTACAATGAAATCACACGGCTTGAAAAACTTGTATTAGTCAGCTTAAAAAGTTTTTATCGGAAATGTCAATCTTGGTCTAGCCCGGGTGGAATCATCATTGCATTGTTGAATAGTAATACAATGTTCAACAATATACGTGATGCGTATTGTAATAAGGATGGAAGAGTTGGTATTGGTTTTCTCACTCTTTTGAATTGGGAAGCCGTGAAGTAGAGTGAGAGGAGACATTATAGCCAACTTGAACAGTTTATACTTGTATGCAAGAAAGAAGAGTGTCATCCACCAACATAATAGACACAAATATCATCGATATTAATAATAACATAGCTGTGATATTTTTTGATTTTTTTTATATTTCGGGAAGTGTGCCACGAAAAAAAAACGATACTACATCTTTCTAAAGTACTGGGAATATTGAAATATTGTTAAATAAGTTCATAGATGTACAGAGAGAAATTTAATAATATGGGTATAAGCATATTAATTCATATGCTCGAACAAAAACGTAATACATTTTGCTTCGGGATAAAAATCTGCGGAACAGAGTATTCTCCAGTGATCCTTGAGTGTTATGGAGAGATTACATGACTACTCATTTTTTTTTTTTAATGATTCAGTTGGTATACGATTTCCCTCTCTCGTGGATGAATGTTTATATGAACCACGTACACTTGATTCCATGTGAGAGATGGAGTATGAGAATTAAAGGTATATTATAGCAAAACAATGGGATAGTTGATCAGTATACATGGCGTAAGCTCAAACTGCACATGCGCCAAAAATGTGCATACGATTCGCCGTTGCTCACGTCTCACTGGCGCATTTGCATTTCATTTCATATTGCATTTGTGCACCGTCAGAATTATATTTATATATATATATATATATATATATATATATATATATATATATATATATATATATATATATATATATATATAGATATATATAGATATATATATTATATATATATATATATATATGCACACATCGTGACATTAGGTGTGTAGTTGGAGAATATATTGCATTGGACGAGCTTGTATGAAATGCCTATTTCCAGATGCGAATGCGTACAACATTTTATAAGTTATGAATACCGTTTTCAATTTTGTCTCAACATAGCTCACTGATGTTAAAATGATTGAACTCAGGGATGTGTCATTTATTCAAAAGCAGTGGTGGTTAATTCGAACTGATAATGTGTATTACTCAAAACATTATGGATTTTGGTGGAATAAAATGATGATGAGGGATTTTTTTTCTCATATCGTCACACGAAAAGAATAATGAATTAATAAATTCGCGACAGATCATTCATAAATACAGATGTATAGCCACTCAATTCATTATGTGCATAACAATTGGCAATCACTATATTTGTTGTTTTTGTTGTTGTGCGCAACCGAAATTATTTTCAATTAACCTTTTCGGACTTACCTTACTTTTACATAACCAACCTAACAAGAACAATTGTATAAAACTACTCTTATCTATAATCACCAGTTATGTCATGATTGAATGTGGAGAATGTAAAGTAAATATAGTCACATCGATCAGAAACACTTTCCAACATTTTGTATTTTTTGAAGAAATACATATACCAAACATCAACAAATATCGAACTCCAATCCATTGTTTATAAATCATGACCTACTTCAACTTTAGGGCGACGTATAAGTTCTACCTTGACTAACTGAAATATGTAACAGTCCGTTAATTATCATAGTGGATCTATTTCAATTCGCTGCGAACCAATAATCTACAATTTCACTTAATGGCTGAAAAAAAAAACACGTTGAATAATAATTGCTATTGAGAAAGTTACCTTTGGGAACATTTGTGTCCGAAGTTTTCAAAACAAACTTCATCTATTCACCCTTCATCGCCATGAACATTGCATGCCCGAAACCATTCCAGCAAGAATTATCAGACGAGCTTTAGCGAGGATTCAATTTGAAATACTGAAAAAAATTGGTGTTCGTTTTTTTTTTTTTTCAATGTTTTTTTGTCGGTTCTACATAGGTTAACGGCTACAGCTATCAACTTCAAACTTTTTTCACTATGGTTCCTCATCTATCTTGAATCTGTATAGTTTCGTGGCATTATCGGGTGGCAACTTTTATTTTTATGAATTTTAGAAATTTAAAAAATACCCGTTGGAATAACACAGCGGAATTTTTTTTTATTTATTCTCACTAAAAAAATGAAATTTTGCGTGAAGTTTGTTTACATCATGATACACATTTCTGTAAATTCTCAGCTTGATCGGGTCAGCCATTTTGAAGAAAAGACATGAAATGTGCTGAATTGGTACCACTCGAAGCAGTTTTTACCCATTCATAACTTGAATGTCACCCAATTGGCGAATGTAGGCAGAAGTTTGGCAGAAAAAGTCGACATACTATTACTATCCGCTCGTCTAACAACGCATATATGGCGTTTTCCTCGTTATATATAATATGCTCTTGGCAAACCACAATTTCATTTCATTTTCACCGCATGTTGGCCTACATGGGAAAAAAACATCCCTTATAATTTCACCCCACACAACCTGGGATTGAAGCCATGTGGATACGCAACTCTTTGCCAGAATTTAGACTCTTTCCACGGCTAAGAAATTGTTGGATCTTCCATTCTTGCATGGTTAATAAACTTCCAATTTTATTAGAAATCAGATTATTGTAATACTGGACTTCCACTTAGGCTCGGTATTACCAAGTCCAGTTAGTATTTATCTGAGAGTTAATGAAAACAAATACCACAGGTGACTATGGTGATAACAAGTTTGAACTGTCAAATAAAGGCTAACTAGACTTGGTAATACCGGGCCATAGTTGAAAGATGTATGGTTTTTTCTCATTTCAATTAGATATGTTCTATACAAAAGACATCAATGACGAAATCATCCACTGGAAAATACATCCACACATTCATATGCTCTCAAGTTTTCATGCGGAAAATAATTATGAATTGAACAATGCAGATGGGCGTGACTTATACGAAGCAGGGAAAATTTCAGATACCTTGATTGGTTATTTCTCTATTTCCCCTGCTTCACTGTCCACTTGATTGGTTTTTATATTTTGTGACATCACGAGGACGGACGATCTACAATGATTATTATATAATTTCAACTATATTCAAGAATAATACTACAATATACAAGAAAGTGATGTAATTTCAGCCGCGATGACAGCACAATTCTGTTTTATTTATATATGATTGGTTGCTCAGCTCTGAAACACTGTTGCTTATTAATCGCTACAATAACTATATAATCCAAGGTACAACACACAAATGCAAACTTCTCAAACACTACACATTAAACTCATTTGTTTTTAGATACTATACTCATACGACACACGGCAAAGTCTGTTACCGTTGTATCATGAACGAAACGACAACTTTTGCACTCAGCACAAACCGATATACGACGATATACGAGTTTTAACGCTTATCCGGGAGTTAATATGCAAATGGCATGTTTGAATTAAACTCGTATCAACACGATCGCGTTGTCTGGATTTCTGCAACTTAGTTTGAGAAAGGAAAATTAAATAATTTAATATCGTGAAATGTAGATTCGAAAAACATAACTTGTTCGCATTCATACTGCTGTGTGCTCCGATCACGAGCTTTTGGAAACAATTGTTCCATACACATGCACACATACACCCAAACACACACATACATATAATATATATATTTATATAAATATATATATATATATATATATATATATATATATATATATATATATATTTACATATATATATTTATATAAATATATATATATATATATATATATATATATATATATATATATATGTAAATATATATATATATATATATATATATGTATATATATGTATATAAATTCAATTTTTTCGACACTTTCACGAATTACCCCAAAACCCAGAAACCCTCACCCATCGCCTTGACCTGAAATCATAATGGAATCATATATGTATATATATATATATATAAATATATATATATATATATATATATATATATATATATATATATATATAAATATATATATATATATATATATATATATATATATATATATATATATATATAATGTATATTTATATATATTCAATATACATTTCAGATGACCGTAGCGAAGATTTCATTCCATATACTAAAAAAACTGAGCTTCATTTTTTTTTTTTTTGTGATTTTGTGCGTGGCATACACCTACGGGTCAGGAGAGAAACGATCGACTAGAGACTTCATCTAGAGAATTGGTGTAACATCAGAATAGGCTGGGATTGTCATTCGGAAAAATCGGTCGGTAGGTTTTTCCGGTTGAAATTCGAAGAGTTTGAAAAGCCCATCAAGAATAGAACGGATGGAAAATACTGGTGAAAAAAACATCTTTCAAAAGCTCTGAAGTTTTCACTGAATTCATCAAACTTGTCACCCACATGCTCAGTGATTTTCAAAGAAGTCGGATGTGAAGTAATGAAGAAAACACATTCATAATGTATTTTTTTGAATCAAAGATTCGAGAAACCAATCAAAGTGACACCAATTCCATTCAGAACAATTGAAATTAGTGATTAATAAAACAGGAGGGCAGTGACATTTTGAACGTTTGAAGCAATCCAAGGTCCGTTCATGTGAGTTGAGCGACATGATATTTTTCATCCTACATTTCCATACTTCTAAGCTCATCTCACAACGTCATTAAATGAACATCCATTCAATTCCCTTCATTTCTCATTATATTGTCACGTTACTTGTATCATCTGCAATAGGCTTCTGTCAAGTGACGTCACTCATTGTTGCAATTAGACAGACAACAATACAACAATGTTCACCACTTAGAATTTACCAATGAGAATATTTGTTAGTCCACCAGTCCGCTGTGTTGCTATGGTAACAATTGTTTGTCATTTGTTACTTGATAGGTGCGTATAACATATGCTCGAGTTCTAGTGACAGAGTCGCGAACACAAGTGTCAACTGAGGTCCTATCCCCCCCCCCCCCCCGCCCAGCAAGCACTCAGCTTGATACATGGTCAAGACTTGTGACTTCCAATCTCGAATTTGTTACGATTTTATGCAATATCGATCACAAATTTAAAATGTCGATATATTTTGATCGATATTGAAGTTTCGATATCACTTGCAATTTCCATTTAGTATGGCACCCTATTTAACGATTGTTACTCACTAATCAAACTGCCAAGTGTGCATGTGTATTGGCAATGTGTATTGGCAGTCCTGCTTTCATGGCTTCAAATATGTGTTATGAAACCAAATATGGTTTATGTGTGGTGGTATGTGTGAGTTAGTCTAACTGAACAAACGTCCAATTCTAGCATTCAATTTTCATCAAAGTAAACAAACTGATATACCGTTTCTGATTGGTCATTAACTGATATATCATAGCTGATTCCGTTGAAGAGGCGAGTATATCATTTCAATTTGAGTATAACCGACTATTTTATATTTGCTTTTTCTGACATTGGACATATACCATATTTACCATATATCATACGTATATCATACGCTTCTACACACAATTCACAGTTCCGAACACAAAAATACAATCAATCTTGGAATCTTCATCGATAATTTCGAGCTGTTCTGTTTTTATTGTTTCACTACTCGACCCGTTAGAATGATGATACAAGTGAAATACTTACTATGAAAGTATACAGATTTTTCAGGTCTTCTATTATTCTGTCTCCTCATCCAATACATGCCATGATGTTTCGACAGGAGCCATTCCAAATGAGAACCATTGGATTTTATTCAAAGATGAACAATCTCTGTGACAAGTGGTCGAATGGTTATCACACTGAACCGCCATTCAGGAGACCTGGGTTCTGTTGCCGCCAAGGTCATCCATCCTGACAGGGTTTTTTAGTGGGTGTCACTCTGTCGTTCAGGTCAATACTCAGACGGTTTCTCAACGACAGACCACGACCGACTCCTTCTCACTATGAAAAAAACACCTAATAGAATAACTTTTCATCTCATCATACCATCATCTTATATATTACTGACCGACGCCAATAGATCGTGGTCAACGAAAGAGTGCGTCGTTGAAACCAACATAAATAAATGAATCTTCATGATGTGGTCACGTGTCTGATCAGTTATTAACTGATGGATCACGTGATTTTCTGGAAGGGGGGGATATATTCCACATCACAGTCGAGGACTGTCGTGAGTTCAATTCCTTGAAGATGGCACTGTCTTGTGATTGATGATTCAATTGATATTACTGCTCAATCCGTATGAGTTATATATAGGTTATCTATAGATATATATAAATATATATATATATTTATATATATATATATATATATATATATATATATATATATATATATATATATATATATATATATATATATATATATATATATATATATATATATATATATACATATATATATATATATATATATATATATATATATATATATATATATATATATATATATATATATATATATTCGATATATATATGTATATATATATATATATATATATATATATATATATATATATATATATATATATATTCATGTATATTTATATATATATATATATATATATATATATATATATATATATATATATATATATTCATGTATATTTATATATATATATATATATATATATATATATATATATATATATATATATATATACATATATATATATATATATATATATATATATATATATATATATATATATATATATATATATATATATATATATATATATATATATATATATATATATATAAATATATATATATATATATATATATATATATATATATATTTATAATCATATATATATATATATATATATATATATATATATATATATATATATATATATATATATATATATATATTTATATATATATATATATATACATATATATGTACATATACGAATATATATATATATATATATATATATATATATATATTTATATTTGAATATATATATATATATATATATATATATATATATATATATATATATTTATATATATATATACATATATATGTATATATATATATTTTTTTTTTTTTTGTATATATATATATATATCCATATATATATATAATTATATATATATATGAATATATATATATATATATATATATATATATATATATATATATATATAAATATATATATATATATATGAGGCCTCTTATATTTTTCGCCACTTCAGAGCATTTACACATACGCTACAGAGACTTTCATATTCATAATGAATCAACATATTGATCCAAGGAAGGCTTGGTTTATTAGTCATACAGATTAGCACCAGTTTTCTCACCTAGTGTATACATACACAACTTTTTTTTATGAAAAGCGTTTACAGTTCCCTGCTGGGTTCTATTTGCATTGAACGATAAGACTTAGCCTAGTTTCCAATGGATTTATACGATGTAGTATGAAGTCAGTACAGTACATGGCTTAGATGCTAGCAGCTTGACACTCAATGACATCCTTTATACAGAAGGAAACACCCAACTTACACAAACACAACATTATAAACTTCTTTGAGCAATAGGAATTTCATTTCATATCGTACAATCACGATATAAATATTATTATCGACTTTTGAAATTGATGTAGGAAGTTATGAGAAAAAAATAGAAAAATGGTGTCAACAAACTGAAACTGGATTTTTTAATACGGAATTAAGTGTACTTATTGACATTTTTGTATTGATGATATGTGCGCAGTGAGGTGTAGTTATTACGTCGCAGTAAAACGGATGGCCTCACTTATTCCAAATCATCACAAATAAATTAATACTATCAACTAACAAAACAAACGTGAATTGAGTGCAGATCTTCATTAATTATTTCTTGATAATATTATTGAACCGGATCTTGAACCTCAATGATTACGTTGGTGATCATGAGAATTACGTTTAGTTTTGCTCGTCATTCTAAAGTCATACATACATACTAGGAAAACGCGAGATTCGCGTTGTAAGATGAACTCAGACGAATGGAAATCTAGAATGAAATATATTTCGTCAGATCAATCTACATCTACGGACCATGGATTACTTCGAACGTTCAAAAACCTTATCTTAGGATTACTTGTTGATATTCATAGTGCTCTGCGACCTGTCGCATTTACACTTTGCAAAACCAATTGATCCCACCTTCAATAAAATGGATACTTTTATTGCGTTTTCTTTGTTATTTTCCCTCCGAATATTGTGCAAGTCACTGAAAATATTTGTCATATGTTTTTCATATTCAGTGGAAATTTTGAAGTTTTTGAAAATTTTCTACATTCCAAGTATTTTCCATCCGTGTTATTCTTGAGAGGATTTCTCAAACTTTTCTAATTTTTTCCGGAAAAATCTTCGGATCAATTTCTCTAAAAAACAATCCCAACCTAATCTGGTATAACAGAAATGTGTTGAAAAAGTAAATATTTTTCCCTGACCTGTATGCCGCGCACAAAATTAAAAAAAAAAAAAAACGAAGATCATTCTTTTCGATATGTTAAATGGGAATCTTTGCTACGCTCATCTAAAAAGCATGTACAATCGGAAAATCCTCAATCCTATTCTTGAACATCATTTTGAGACGGTCAGATGTTTTAATTTCTCTTTCAGGTTGTTGATAAGTATGATCCCAACATGTCTAGAGTCACGGGTATGATCGTGATGATGATGATCCAATGAATGAAAAAATGAAAAACAACTGTCTGTTTATCAGTTACTAACAACCTTCAAAGCTGTACTGAAATCAACTTTACAAACAAAAAGTGTTTACGTTATGGCTGATTGAATTTACTGGATGTGTATTTCCCATTTTCTTCGCAATAGGACGATGACTCCGTGTGTCTTATGGTTTCCGACATCCGTATAGACCTAATTGTATATCGTACATTTGTATATATATGCACTTCCGCTATTGTCATCTCACTCGATTACAAAATAGAGCGATGATAAAAATCAAGTTATAATGTAGAAAAAACAAGAAAATAGGAAATGCTGAATCTAGTCTAACATTCTCATGGGACCCCGAGGTATTAGGGCATAGACTCATGAGACCTGGACCTAGGGTACCAATCATTTGAGGGGCAGCATATTTGCACCAGTCCAATGAAATTGAAAAATACATTATTGAAGAAAGTTGTATTACGCATTTAGAAGAAAATGGATTCAATATTGTATACAATCGTATTGTGTCCACTAATGATATAGCAGAGCTGTTTACACGCGTGTTACTGTACTTTCCGCCATCTTCATCATAAGCCTGCCACCTATATATATATATATATATATATATATATATATATATATATATATATATATATATATATATATATATATATATATATTCATCACCAGCAGATGTTGTATTCATTCGAAAAAATAGTCAATATGAAATACATTCGAATTGTAAGATATCGACTTCTACATGAAGAGGGTATTAAAAATTATGCTCGAAAAATAATTATTCCAATCAAAGCAGTTGATGGTGAATTGCTTGAAAGTGGATGGAGGCGGGGGAGGTACCAAATTTTGTTGTGCTCAGGGGCTAAATATGTCTTGAAATGACTGCCATCCCCTCCGATTACAAAATAGAACCATGATAAAAACTGAGTTATAATGAAGGAAAAAAACGATAGAATAGGATGCACTGTATATATATATATATATATATCCGTGAAACCACACAATTCTCACATTCTATTAGAAAGCTGTATATTGTCCACACACATCATGGTCAGCTAGGTGGTGTCATACTCGACTGATGAATGTGCTGTGAAGAGCCATATATCTTGGAAGATGAAGGGAGGAAGAACGTTGAGCAGGGGGGGGGGGGGAAAGTGAAAAGGAAGAGGGTGGAGAAGGAGGGATGAAGAGTAATTTGTCAAACTCAGAGACGACAAACGGCTTCAGTGAGCACAACAGCTTAAAATATATATTTAAAATAATAAGAATAAATAATAGAAAAAAAAAACATGGCCATCTTTCATCCACAGGTTGTGGGAAGGACATTTTTAGCATCGTTGAACATGATGCATCGTTCTTTGGATAGTGTTTGGATGATGGAAAAAGTTCGATAAAAAACTTTGACCACCAAACAGTCTATAGGGGGCTTTAATATTCTGAAGAATATACGATCGATATATTATACAAGTTACTATGCTGATGTGTATTTTCGAAAGTGTATTGATAGGCCTACTATAAAATATGATTACTGCTCTGATGAATTGGAAGTGAGGGATGTACAGTCAGATGAGAGAACTATCTCTGTCTATCTACTCTGAATACTGTCTCTGTATATCTATGTATATTGATTTTCGAAATATTATGTATTCATAATCAATTTTTTTTTAATGAATGAATATTAGGGTTTTAAGGCGCATCGACAGCGAGGTCATTTAGCGCTAGTATCTTTTTTAAAATTATTTTTATCAATTTTTTACATGGATAATGAATACACTCAAGAGTCGAAAAATCCACAAATTCTCTAAACTTGACTGTGGGGAAAAAATTTTATATACTGTATATTTTCAATTTTCAATTCTCATATCGATTTATATTGATAGATTGATTTTTATATATATATTTATACTGATGACATCATTCAAAGCACTCATCCTCTTCATCATTCTGGTGCGCCCCATATCTCACATGATAGAACATACAAGAAGCTAGTGACAAGTGAAGAATGAAAATGAATAAGAATTGGAAATGAATCTGAAAATGTAAGCCTATGCTCAGCCCCATTAAAAACAAAATCACAGATTTGTTTCAGCGAATCGAAATTCATGGTCGTAAAGCTTATAGATTCAAACGAATAATAATAATAATTCTCTCGAAACTCCTCTCAATCTTATCAAGAGTCCACGGGAGTCGATTCAGCGAAACATCAGTTTTTTGTGATAACTTTCGAACGGTATGAGCTACCAAAATTATAATGCACGAAAAACATAGATAATTTTGATAGCTTCCAGATGATATAAGTTATAACTATCCAAGTCATGTCACCTATCATCTGTCAAGCGTATACAGCTGAAAAACGTTTTTTTTTTGTATATACGCTTGACAGTTATGCGACATGGCTTGAATAGTTTTAACTTATTATATCATCTTGAAGCTATTATAATTACTGTATTCCTCGCGCATTAGATTTTTGATATCTCATACCGTTCAAAAAATGTCAACACGAATAGATATTCCACTAAATCGACTCCCGTGGACTCTTAATAATCTTATAAAAATATTTTTACACCTCTCGCCCACGTCGACCATAATGCTGACCTCATGACCTCAGTGGTGTGATTATTGTTGGTTCAAATCTCTTCAAATACAGTTATGCCAGATAGAATGTAAGATACTCCAAGTTAAAATACACCATATAGATGTGTCAATATTATATTTATGTAGTCAGAAGATATAACTAACAAAGTTCAAACCTCACTATACCAACTTTGTGAACGCAAATTAAGTAAACAACATTTGAATTAATTTGCGTCGAGTTGGTACAATACTTTGAAACTGCGTTTTGATATTGTGTGATGGCAAATCAGACATGCATATTGTACGATTAAAATATTTATTCTTCCAAGATAATAAGAATTAACAAGCTATCATTATATTTGAATAATGTAATCAAGTATAAAATGTGCATATTGTGTCCACATGCACATTGTTTCATCAATGCTCACGGAACCACGGTGTCAACATCAGAATAATATAATTCCTTGATCGGTTAGAAGATTAGAATATAAAAACTACTCGTCAATCCGTATGAATTTATCACTCTATTGTGTTTATTAAAAATAGTAAAAAAAAAAACTTCACGCATTATTGCAGAGTCGCATGCAATTTGCATTATAGTTCAGCCATGGATGTATTAAATCGCGCCTAGGCTTGAACACTCATAAATCATCATACATTTAAATTATTCCACATTTTATGATAAAAACAAGTCTGCTATGGGCAACAATTGTTGTTCTACACCACACCAACATGCACGTTCGTGACGTCAGGATAGAGAGTCACATACACACACACACACACACACATACACATGACAAATAAAATCGCATAAAGCAATCATCAGAAATATAAACGAGACTAAAGAAATATTGCCTCGACCCAGGATGAAAGGAAAAAAAAATATTTTATGGAGTATTGGCACAAAACATAAAAAAAAACTCTATTAGTGACACAAACGTATCGTTCTGGTAAAAAAAAGGTTGTCAACCATAAAACGTTGCCGATCTGTCACGTGCGTAGGCCTATATACATATATATATATATATATATACCACGTCCATTGTCGATCAGCTTTTCTCTCGCTGGCTGTATATACCTTCTACAGCTTGAATCCCGATCTGTCAATGGCATGAGTGAGCGTCGCGAGGGGTGTATGGGGAAAGGGGGGAGGGGGGGGGGGAGGGGATTAACTAATAAAAAGCAGTGATTGGAACAAGAGAGGGTGGTTTTTGGACCCATCTACTTATATATATCAGCTAGAGGGTGACTGACTGACTATACGATCCCGGCCGCCCTTAGCTTTTATATGACAGACATTGAGCGCAGTGCCTGCATGTTTACGATGCGACACCATTCTAGAACGGTGCCACCCCCCTATTGCCACTGCCACCCCCTCTTCCCCCCCCCCCTCGAACCCCCCTTCCACTCTTCGCCACCTCTTTCGACAGCGGGCCATTTCATTTGATGACCCGACGCCGAAAGTAACCGATAAAATCGTAAATGCTTATGGAGCCATTTTAAGCCACAATCAGTACACACTCTGGGTAGCTTTTCCATTTTGCGAAGTTTGATATAATAATAAATAAGGTTTTAGCTTCATAAAACCAAATATCCACGCAACAATAACGAATTATTGCGTATATAACTTGTGATTTAACTTTTAAATTGATTTCGATAACGTCAGTAGGCAGCAGACCTCATCCTATGTTATCTATTCATAACACGTAGAAAAATCAATTTTTATTAAAACGTATAATGCTGGCCGCACAGCTGCATGTGAAGAAGAACTCGATACACAGTTTCAGTAATCATGGAGCTGAGAACCGTGGCACGCGATCATTATTGTCTGACACAACATATATATATACTGACATCGGATGGAATCATTGCCTCCATTGTATGAACTGATGGAATATATATATATATATATTGGGAAACGATTAATACTAATTTGTGTATATTAAAATTAATTTGTGATGATAAATATCTTTCTCCCGGTTCCAACACATCAGGTCGGGGGGTGTCAAAACGCCATATAATCCAGGGCCTCTTAAATAATGCCGGCTGGCCAATCCTGTCGCATCTTCATCTTCATCCTCTTCATCCTCTTCTTCACTTTCTTCTTCCATTTCTAATAATATTAATATTCGTCATTATTATTCATATCTATTATTTCAAGTTGATTGTTTTTTTCCTAACCTGTATACCAATCACAAAATTACAAAAGAAAAAAAAAGACCATTTTTTTTTGTATATGGAATGGAAATCTTGATCAAGTACGTTCGTCTGAGAATGTTTGTAAAATTGATTTTTTTTTTTCAATAACTTCGAAACTTGATACAAAATCATTGTTATTTTATTCTATTGTAATTAAATTGTAATCGACTTTATTGACATGATAATTTTGGAGTTATAGGATTGACAAAAATCAATATGTAAGGAAATTACATCACTGAACACATTATAAGAATATAATATCAATTTCTTTCGAATTTGATTCATATTCAGAACTGTTGAGTTCTCGCCTATCATAGTTACATCAATTTGTCATTCAATTCGTCTTTGTTTTCGTATCCGCCCTGCTCATCCTCGGTTTTCACAGCGAACACATAAAGTATTCCTATAATCAGTATTCAAATACTTGTTTTGTTTTGCTTGTATCTACGACAGTGAAACATTAAATCATTGCATTAATCGGGGGCTTAAAACGCACGCCCAGTATATACGTAAACAGTAGATAAATATATATATATATATATATATATATATATATATATATATATATATATATATATATATATATATATATATATATATATATATACATATATATATATATAGATATGGTCTGCTATAAAACACGGAACTAAGCTTGCATCAGGATTAAACTCCTCTACCAAAACCAACATTTTGATTCATTAATTCACACCTGTATAATTTACCAATTTCGTAAAATTGACAACAGTCTTTTTTTTCTTCTTCACTATTGATTCAGTGTGTGTATAACAATATATACAAGAGGCGATTCGTGCTCTGTCCAGACTGGGAGAGGATTACTACATTGATTTAACACGACAATATCCGTATAAACTGGGCCCAATCTATCAATAGACTGTTATCGAAGTGTACCCCCATGGCCGCGACACTGCTGACATAATCGCCATGTTTTTCTCCCTCCTCCCCCCCCCCTCCCCAACCCCCTGGAGCAGCACGTTTGAGTGTTTATCCCGTGTGATTTCCCACGGGCACCATACGCCTATACCACCAACTACTCTGTTACTCGGTTATGCCCCATACATATACATAGGCTCTAATGTTAGATACTGTTTAATCGACTGGCAATATCTCTCAATCGTACTTAAAAAAAAAAGAATATTCACGATCGGAAATAGAAAACTTGATCGATAACTTGTATAAGGAGTATGTTTTTCATCATTCCAAGATCGGATAAGATTGTTTTATTCATATATGAACGTCGTGTGAAATTAATACTGCGCGGTATATTGATATTTTCAGGACATTATGTTAATACTTTGTCGTTAAAGTCACATTATATTTTTATTAATAGATTGCACTAGCATGAAATGCTGCACTATACATGGAAAAGTGCAATGCCCATTAACACGCTTCCATTCGATCATTTTGTATGTACATTATGAATTTATTATGTATTGCCATCTGAATGCAATCTACATCAGAAAAATTATAATAATGAGTATGAAAAAGTTTTATAAGAAGTGACAAGTGCATGTTAAGTGACAATCATGACTTAAATGTAATGAAGCAAAAGGAAAAGCGTTATTAATTTTCTATATACCATAAGCAATACAAAGCTTGAACGAGTTAATGTAATGAGAGACCTGGGTATAATGCTTAGCTGTGACCTCTTATTCAAAAAGCATATGGACACGATCAAGCCTAGGGCATTTAAACTTCTTGGAGTGATCAGACGAAATTGTGCAAAATACTTTTCCAAGTCCACTAACAGGCTACTGTATATTGCGCTAGTGAGACCCCAGATAGAGTACGCTAGTGTAGTGTGGAATCCGTTTCAAATCACAAAGATCGATGCAATAGAGAGAGTCCAACAAAGATTCATTCATCAACAGTGCGCCAAATCGGGCATTGTTTATCATAGAAAAGATTATTTGGATCACTGCAATACCAATAGGATAATGACGCTTGCTAGGAGACGATTGGTAACGGATCTAATATTTCTGTACAAAGTTGTAAATAGTTATGTAGATTCATCTTACACTGTTGGTCAATTGAACTTCCATGTAGCACCTCGTGTAACCCGAAAACAGTTGAAATTTCACCCAAATAATAACAGAATAGATATCAGTAAACACTCATGCATAAACCGGCTACAGAATTCATTCAACTCTATTTCTCACCTTAACACTAGCTTAGACCTGCATTTCAATAATCTCTCACAATTCAAATCCATTTTAAGATGTATAACAGATAGGCCAACTTAGTGTACTACTTCACGCTTCACGTTCAATTATTTAATTATTGTACCTATGTTTATGTTTATGTTTGTGTTATGTTTGTGTTTATTGTTTGTGTTCATGTATGTGTTGTCCATTTATTAAATTAGCACTAGTGGAAATGTATTTTTCTGTTGCTAATAAATACTAAATCAATCAAATCAAGCTTTTTGTGACTGTAAATCTAAAAGCATCAAGAGAATGGAGTACATGTATGTATACATATATATATATATATATATATATATATATATATATATATATATATATATATATATATATATATATAATATATTCATATTTATATACATATATATATACATATATATATATATATATATATATATATATATATATATATATATATATATATATATATATATATATATGTATATATATATATATATATAGGTATATATATATATATATATATATATATATATATATATATATATATATATATATATATATATATATATATATATATATTTATATATATATAAAATAATATATATATATATATATATATATATATATATATATAAATATATGCATATATATTAAAAAAAAATATCTATATATCTATATATATCTCTATATATATATATATATATATATATATATATATATATATATATATATATATATATATATATATATATATATATATATATATGTATGACATAGTTCATACCGGGATTCATGGTATTTGATTTAAAACAATTATCAGGTATATGATTAATCTCACCAATAATTGAATCACAGCTGTCATGAAAAGCAATCTATCTAGAATTTTCATGTAGCCATGCTGGTATTCTCATGAAACGAGAGAAAATAGAAAATAAAATCTTCACAAACCAAACAATTTAGAAGAAACTACGATAATTACATATTCTTCCTGAAGCTTCAAGGATTCCACATTGTTGAAAGATGTAGTGGCGTTTCGTATCGGTGATCCTTGTCTCTAGAAATCAGCCCGAGGTACTTTTTCACGATTGATTTATTTGTTGATAAATTGATATAGTTAGCGGATCAACTTGTTATTATACTTGGTTACCAATACCATTCATGTGATTGAATTGATTATAAATCAAATTGATTGACACGTACATTCTTATTGTCCATGAAACTTGGTATATCACTGCTGTACAAATTTAACTGTGACATTTTTTGTCTTTATTCAGTGTTGGTAAATGGACTTCTGATAGATCCACACAGCTACAAGTATTGATCCCTTCTGTTGGTGATGATTCACAATTCAGTTTTCAATTTTGATTGATTAAAATGATGGAAAATACTTCGATACTGAATTTTTCGAAAGCGATAATTGAAATTGGAGTCGAAACTTGAAAGTAGTTGTCGTTGATGAACTCATCAAATTCAACAAATCAAACATTTATTCAACGCGAAGAAATATTTTAATATTTTTTGAATTCAGATAAACACACATTTCTTAGGTATACAACTATATGGATGCTTATGTTTGCTGATACCATCAAACAAAGGCGTAAAACAAGTATAAGTAGCCAATAATAACAATAAACCCCTCTGTTAATGTTATAAATTTGACGAAGAGAACTTGAACATTTCATCGAATTTCACCCCATCTTACTATAAAAACACGGTGATAAACAGCTACGAACAACGTTGTAGTCATAAGGTGGACGTTAACGAGATTCATTCAATCATTCTACTTTTAATCTCTGAAACTCTTTTAATCATACCGTCTAAAATACTCAAAATTAAAATGCGGTCACGTGCGTCTTCCCTAATTATATTAAAAATTTCCCGCAGCGTCTCTCTCTCTCTCTCTCTCTCTCTCTCTCTCTTAATCTCTCTCTCTCTTAATCTCTCTCTCTCTCTCTCTCGTTCTCTTTCATTCGTCTCTCGACTTGGGCCTTATGAAGGCCAGGCATCGTCAGCTCAATTTGAACCACTCTCGCCTCCCTCTTATCCTCTTTCTCACTTCTCTCTCTTTATATTTCCCTTCTCTCTCTCTCTCTCTCTTTCCATCGCTCTATTTCTCTCTTTCTCTCTCTTTTTTCTCTCTTTACCTCTCTTTCTTTCTCTCTATCTCTGTCTCCCCTTATCTTACCCCTCTTTATCCCTCTCTCTCTCTCTCTCCCTCTCTCTCTCTCTCTCTCTCTCTCTCTCTCTCTCTCTCTCTCTCTCTCTCTCTCTCTCTCTCTCTCATCCCTCTGATTCTCTATTTCTCTTTTTTTCTCTCTTTTACACTATCATTCTTCCTTCTATCTCTCTCTCCCTCATCATCCCCCTTTCTCTCCCTCCCTCTCTCTCTCACACACATACACAGACTCTCCATATCGCTCTCTCTCTCTCTCTCTCTCTTTCTTTATCTCTCACACATACACACACTCTCCCTATGTCTCTCTCGCTCGCAATGCTTCTCATTCTCTCATCAACTGGGTACACTGGAAGACGGACAAGTGTCGAGAAAACCGAACACGGGTAAAGTTATTAAAAGCTTGAACTCAAATGTCAATACTTCTTATCATTACGGTAGTATATCTATATTTATACGTACGACTCGGTATTTCCATACACAAGATGATTTCAGATTTTCCTGATTTCCTTTTTTCTGTTCTTGCCTTGACGCATCACGAGTTCTCATCTCTTTCAATTCCCTATCACAACCTATCCATCTCTCCATTCTCGAATCTTCATCCCTAGAATCAACTGTCCCTTTTGCCCCTCCTCACCCTCCTCTTCACTCATCATCATCAGTTCCTCGCGCTCGCATCCACTGGCTCCGCAACCCTCCGCATTTCTGCCATACCGTGTTTATACCGCATTCCATCCGTTTATGTGCCGCGATAAATCAACGCATTGTGAAAAGAATGAGGGACAGAGGAGAAGAAACGAGAGAGAGAGAGAGAGAGAGAAAACTACGAGATTGGCGAAAACTCTGTCAAAACTAAGAGTGGAGAGGTCATCAGAATCTTTATCTGCTTTCTGAATGTGATTGATAGGAACTCACTATAGTTGTGTGTGTATTCCCCAAGGGATGAGAAACATTCTATTATTATGGACAATACATTTTGTCGAGCTTTTAATAAAACTGTGACGAAATAATGGCACCCTGAATTATACAATGAGTATAAGCGATCGTGAATCTGTGCGATATTGGCTAGTGACATTGTTGTACCTATTGAATGTTCACAGGGTCTTGATAAGACTTTATGCGCCACTGGAACGGAAAATTACTGACGTGATCCCCCCCCCCCCCTCCCGCTCTACCCATTTACTTTAGAAAGATTTTTTCATTAATTACATCGAAACTTGATACAAAATCTTTGTTTCCACAATCAGGCTATGGATGAAAGTTGAATCGTTTGGACGAGGCATCAAAAGGGCGATCTTACCGACCCATTTTTTTTTTTTTAGTTTTCAACGATTCTCGGAAATTTTTTTCACCATATACTTATTGATGAATATGTTCGGAGGATTGTTCTCAATACCTTCATTCATGAGTCGATATCACACGATATTCATTCATTTCATTCATTCTAAACTCATTTTATTCTTATCTTACACACTTTACAATTTTTTATTTTTTTCAACAATTTTTTCAATAAAGATGAGAAGCCCACATATGGAGAAAATTCTCTATGAATCCAAAATATAGAGAAATACACTGAACAAAATAAATCAAAATTATTCTTAAATAAATATAGCTTCATCTCATATTCATTTTTTCAAACTTTCAATGGGGTGGTGAAAATGTAACGCCCCTCACATATTTGTCGCCCTGGGGGCCGGAACTCGTGGACCTGTACCTTGAAACGTCCCTGCCAGTACATTATGATCACTCTGAAAACCTTGGACCGGAGGGATGACTTGAACGCTTGCTGCCTCATCTTCCGCCATGAAAAACGTCGCCATTTCCTCTCGCTACAGAAACATCCGGTCGGTATCACATCTCAAACGGCACTGCTATGCAAACATACTTTATGATTCTGCGTCAAACCATTTGTATGCAAAGTGGGATGGCATATAATATGAGATGATATGCACTGTTTGCAAGCTACAGCGGTCAGCGATTGACACTGATAAAGCCGATGCCGCAAGCGGCGGTCATATTTCATCGACAACGATGATGGTTCATTTCTTCTTGACACTTGGACGAATTGTCGAGGGCCGGGGGGAGGGGGGAGGAAGGGAGGGAAATCACGGCACTGTTATTCGGCATAAAAGCGTTCATTATTCCCGAAAAATGGTGAAAATGTTGTATTGGGTCCTCGAATAAATAATTGGTTCGAATAAAGATTGATTGTTGCAGCATTTGTCAATGTTTTCAGATGGTGGAATATTACATTGTGATAAAAATTTAACAACGTTGAATCTTCAGAGTTGATTGTATAATTTATCCTATGAGGAATTATTCATGTTGAATTGAATATATCTCACTAACATTGGAAAAATCTACAATAACACCAGTAATTAGACTATAGCTTTAGCGAGGATTCAATTTGACATACTGAAAAAAATTGGTGTTCGTTTATGTTGTTTTTTTATGTTTTTTTGTCGGTTCTCCACACGTCAAACGGCTACAGCAATCAACTTCAAACTTTTTTCATCATGGATCCTAATCTAACTCAGAGTTGTACAGTTTTGTGGCATTATCGGGTGGTAACTTTCATTTTTATGAATTTTAGACATTTAAAAAATACTTATTAGAATAACACGGCGGATAAAAAAGAATTATTTTCATTTTCCAAAAAAATAAAATGTTGTGTGAAGTTGAATTACATCTTGACACACATTTCTGGGAATTCTCAGCTCGATCGAGTCAGCCATTCTGGAGAAAAAACATGAAATGTGCTAAATTGGTACCACTCGAAGCAGTTTTTACCCATTTATAACTTAAATGTCACTCAATTGGTGAATTTAGGCAAAAGTTTGGAGAAGAAGTCGACAAACTATTACTTTCCGCTCGTCTAGCAACGATTATATAGCGTTTTCCTAGTATATCAAGAATGTTGGTATGGAAAGTAAGTGTTTTACTATACGGATCGCTGTTTTTGATGATCCTCTCACCCCAGTCTATCGACAAGTATAGCGTTGTCGAACATGCTTGCAATGCAAGTGTAGTTCGTAGACACAATCACATCTCATAGCAGCTTCCAACATATTTATAACCATGAAAGAAGGTTCCGCGCGTCCGTCTCACCTAACACACACCACTAACACATGGGTGTTTCGCGCATTGCACTTTTGTAGGTATAAGTTCTTTCATTACATCGGGTTTAACGACGCACTGGAATGATGACTATGATCTATTGGCATCAGATGAAATAATGATGAGATGATGGGATGATTAGAAAAAGGTTTCGTAGGTACTAGGAAAGAATCGGTTGTAGCCTCCATTGTAGGAATTCCATTCCGGCATTGGCCCAGACTATAATATGTAGAGGGAAACCACGATAAACAACCTGTAAAAGACGGATGGTGGCGAGGATCGAACCAGATGTGATATTCCTCTCATCTTTCGGGTCATTTAGAACGAGCACGTCAGCAACTCAGCTGCATATGCAGCAAAAAGTTACAGGAACATGCCTATATATCTATCTATCTATCTATATATATATATATATATATATATACATATATATATATATATATATATATATATATATATATATATATATATATATATATATATATATATATATATATATATATATATATATATATATATATCATCAAGGATTGGATTGCTGCTTTGAACAATTGAGATCTGCAATCGCGATTGCGAATAACATCATGATGATTACCTATTCTGAGAAAAGTTGTCAAATGAAAAACGTATATGCATGCTCGATTTCAAATCGCTTCTTCTGTTTTGTTGACGTTTCCACTTAGCGGGCCATGTCAGCGAACAGCTACCAAGCGCGGTATCAATTGTTGACGCGGTAAACGCTCTCAATTCAGGAAGACAGAAGATAATTCCCACCCTGATCGGAGACAGGAGATGACTTACTATAAATCCCTTCTTCGATTGAAATGGTGGTTGTATCGATCAGCGGGAATGTGGATAGGGGGGGGAGAGGGGAAAAACGGGAATGAGAGTGGGAGAAACCGGCGAATGGGTGGTGGGTGGGAGGTAGGGGAGGATGATGTTGATGAGAAGAATGTCAGGATTATCTCTGTTTCTTTCCTCTTCTAGTCATCAACTGCAGAGAGGACCATTTCCCAAAGTTATAGTCAAGCTTCTCCTATCTGTTCTAGTGCGTGGGGGCCTGCGTTACGCTCGTCTTCCCCAATCTTCCAACAAGCGACGGCCGAATAAAAAGTTATGACTGTCGTATACTGTGGAACGTGGCATTGAAGAGAAGATATAGTGAGATCCAGAGAGAGCGAAGCTCGAAATGACGTTCCTTTTAATAGTCGACTTTTAGTGACATAATTACTATGCACTCAGCGCCATAGCTAGCTCGGACGAGAGAACCTGCTTGCGTGAGGGAATTTTATTTTATACTCGCTATGGTGAAAGGCGGAGGAGGAGGAGGCGGGGGAGAAGGAGGAGGATAAGAAGAAGATGAAAAAGAAGAGGAAACTGAGACTGATGGACAGTTGGCTAGCACGCTGAACCGTCATTCAGGAGGTCAGATTTCGATTCCCGCCATGGTCGACGTTTCCGAGAGGTTTTTCGTTTTTTTGTGCAATGCCATTCTGGTGCCCATACTGGAATTGTTCATCCATTTATTTCATCTATATTGCGCTCAACGGAAAAATGTAATGATAACTTCAATTTATTGGCGTTATGGTAGGGATGGTTTCTCCACAAGAGGCCACGACCGTTTCCTTCCCACTATTCACAATACCCATTACAAAATTGGAAATAAATTTCATCTCGTCTTTCCACCACCTCATCCATCATTCACCGACGCCAATAGATCTTAGTCATTCGTACAGTGCGTCGTGAAGCCCGATATAATAATTTCAAAGAAGACACGAAAAGGAAGAAGATGAAGAAGAGGAAAAAGAAGAAGAAGAAGAAAATGAAGAAGCTTTGATAGTGACAGATATATGGCTGTTACTACAAGAGAGACAGAAACAACAAGATGTGTTGAAAATAAAAATATATCTCTTTTCTGGTTTTACTAGCCACTTTCGCTAGACGACATCTCCCTTTGAATTCTTTTCTTCAATCGTCGCGTTCTCGCATCGTGCTGTCGTCTTGCGTACACACACACACACACACACACACACACACACACACACACACACAGCCTTGTGCGGTGGTTGGCGGGTTGGTAAGACATTCTTCTTTCTTCTTGGTAATCAAAACAACCTCACAGAGTCAATGTAATATTTATGTAAACGCATATGATTAGCCAATCTTTCCCCCTTCCCCCTCCCCCTCTCAACACAACCACTTCAACAACAGTGCAAAATACTTATTCACAGGGATGTATGTAAGGGCCGTATCAAGGCACGGGTTTACGACCTACGAGGCCCAGACATGGGGTGTCAAATTTCAACAAACCCATTTTAATGAGAGAGTACATTAATATGAGAAGTTATATATATATATATATATATATATATATATATATATATATATATATATTTAAATATATATATATATGTATATATATATATATATATATATATATATATATATATATATATATATATATATATATGTATATATATATATATATATATATATATATATATATATATATATATATATATAAATATAAATATATATGTATATATATATATATATATATATATATATATATATATATATATATATATATACATATATACATATATATATATATATATATATATATATATATATATATATATATATATATATATATATATATATATATATATATATATATATAAGCATATACAATTCGTCCTCAATTTTTCATCAGTAGACTCGGTATATATACTCTACTTCTTCATTCTGAATTGAAAGTATAATCTAAAAGTAATTAATATATGAGCCGTAATTACCTACTCAAGGACAACATCGTCGCTTATGCATCCCCTCGGAGTCCATCGTTCTTCTGTACTGTTCTTCAAGAAGGCTGTAAAGCCAATCACTCAAAAATCGTCAAACATCAAGTCACGTGGTTCCGGAATTAAATGTTCTATTCCTATTTGATATTCTCTTTTTTCTTTCTACAATTCAATGAAAGAAAGACAAGTTTTCCTTGGGCTCCTAGTACGATGGTAGATCTTTATTTCAGCAAATACAATAGAAATCAACATTCCAATTATTTCACTTGGCGAATCGAGTTTTTAGAATATACAAGAAGACAATAAAATGAAGTTTTTCACATAATTGCATATTTAGAATATCTCCAAACAAGAAATCTGTATAAATGTTTTATTCACTTCAAAACTCGTTAATTATTTTTATTCTCGAATAATTTGAAATCGAAAATGAGATTATTTCTTCTGAAAATATCACGTCGAATCAAAAGTCCACCTAAAAGATGTTTTTCGGAAAGAAAAAAAAATCTCCGAATTAATTAATATAACGATTTAATCATCAATGATAAATTGCTCTGTAATGCAGGTTTCTCGTGATGTTCTAATGACTAGCTTCGGAAATCAGTCTACCATAAAACTACGCCACGGATAAAAAAAAAAGTATCTTGTATATATTTTTCGAACAAGTCTCTCTCTCGTCTATACACACAGACAACATCAGCGCACAGGAAACACACGACTAAGTGTATTCTTGCAAGATATAACTAATTACAATTGATGTTCGAATGTCGTGCGTGATGGTTGGTATCGGAACAGGGTATACACTATAAACAACCAACGTCAAAATGCACTAATATACATACAAGCCCTGAACTTACAAATTTATTCTTCTATCATTCACCGACATTAGGCATATATATATGATAATAAGCTTATTAGAAACTAAATATGGACCATTAAATAGACAATTGCTACTGTTGTATTGTTTCACTTGCCCGTGAAATCAACAGAATATATTTCTGTTATTTTTATTCAATTTTAAGAGTCTACTTTACATCTCTCAATTAACCCATGAGTAAAACCTGCAGGCAACGAACAAAATAGGACAAAAAGCGTCAATACAGACCTTTAGCTCCCAACACATGGTGGGTAAACGGTAGAACCAATCAGTCTAATTATTTTTGCAATAAAACAACAATGAGTATATCTGTGCCTCTACGTTCACTAAAAATCATATTTTCTTATTGAATTACTCTGAAAAAATTGTAAAAACAATGAAAAACAGGTAGAAACATGTTGATATGTTGACAATTATTTTGAAAGGGTTGAAAACATACCACGAACTAAAGCTCTTCGTACGAGCACGTATTGAATACTGATGATCATCTAACCGGAAACTGTGATAACGATGATTGGTTTTCCGTTGCCAATTTGGGCCCCTCACGTCTGCAATCAAGCCGGTTTATAGGTGTATAGGTGTATAGGTGTATAGGTTTATAGATGTAGAGAGGCCTCTTAATTTGATTATTAATTCATATTTGATTAAATTGTATAATATGCGTTGAAAAAATGAATGACAATTTTTGACGTACTAGATTACAATCTACATGAAGAGAGAGCGTAATTTATTGTGAGGAAATTCCATCAGATGAGCGAAGCGAAGATTTCATATTCGAAAGAAACGTACAATTTTTTTGGGGGCACTCCAAAGATGAAACGAAAAGAAGTATTTTCATGAAAATTGCATACCTACGTGTGATTGTTCAACACGATATTGTGAAATTTTGAGTCTTAATTAGTCTGCTAACTTTTGACAAAAATATTTCTGACGTATAGAAAACTATCACGAGGCAAACTCAAAGAAAAAAATATGAAAACAATATTCACTCCAGATAAATTAGAATTACTGTCGAATTTGAGTACATTGATGATACACGTCATTCCAAAGTTCACCTACCATCAATTAAGCAGTTTAAAATATACAAATCATCAATTATTCTTTCCGTACATCAATTGACCATTGTATAGATGGTCCGCCCTCGTAATGTCACAAAATATAAAAACCAATCAAGTGGACAGGGAAACAGGGAAAAATAGGGAAATAACCATTCAAGGTATCTAAAATTTCCCCTGCTTTGTATAAGTCACGCCCATCTACATTGGTCAATTAAGGGCTCTATTAAAACATAATCAACAGGTTGAAGCAATTAGTTGGTGAAATTATTGATATTATCAAGAAGTGCATCAGGTGGGCAGTGAGTTAATAGACTCGAATCAAGGTGTTCACCTCCACCATTTTCTCATTATATTTCAAAAACATCATCGCCAATCCTACGAATACATTCAAAGTATTTTTTTATAATTGTAAATAAGAGAGTATTTTGGTAGTCGGAATGCTCAAATGCGCTTCATGATGTCTAATTTGAAAAAAAGTTTCGTCTATTCTGAAAATTTACTATCCATTGTTTGATAGTCACTGTGGCTAACCGAGCTTGAGACCACAGCAACTTCAACATTCAATGCCATGCGCTTCCGAATAGATTATAAAACCGAATAAATAGGATATAATCCTGATTTGTCTCGCCACTATATTAACGCAGTATTCGTCAGGAACAAATACCTGAATTATACCAATACAGATTATACAATATATATATATATATATATATATATATATATATATATATATATATATATATATATATATATATGTGTGTATACATTCACGTTTATGAATCCACGTGGCAGTGGGTGTAGGGAGTGGTTCAATTTAATAGACAACATCCTGCATAAACAGCCAGTCTTAGCATACAGGGTGGCCGTGACTGGACCACCACCAAGAATTGTATATAGAAGCGCCACGAGAGAGTGTTCATCTAAGTCGTTTTTAACACTTCTCATATTGCTTTGAACGAGTGAGGCTTCTTCTGAAGATAGGGATGTGTTTTCTCATGTGATATTTCTCGATAAGTAGTCAAATGTTGGACCGGAGATTGAACTAGAAAGCTATATGACCACTTACCATTTACGACCTATAATATATACTTCGACTATGAATTTTATGTGAAAGATTAAAAAGATTTCTCAATTGAAAATATTTCTTGAATTATATGTTTATGGCTTATATGGATGATATTATGTATTGCACACAGGCGATATGTTACCGAGTAATAGCATAGTTAATGGTCAGCTCGGTTAAAAGTGTCAGATTAAAGGTCTTTTGTATATCGAGGACTAGGAAGATGAGTTGAATGTATTTTCCCGAAGACTAAAACGAGATAGTTACACACTAACTAGCTATGGTCAAGTTATATATCCACAGTAGATATTACATATGTACAACTTCGTAGAAAATTTGATATATATATATAAAAATATATATATATATATATATATATATATATATATATATATATATATATATATATATATATATGTATATATATATGGGTTGCCTGAATCCCTGCCCCTTGGAAAGTCGTCACTCGTTTAAGTCGTCACTCAGAAAGTCGGTTCTTATATATAATTAAATGTATTAATTGCATCTCTACCCCTCGGAATGTCTGTTCCATGGAAACTCGTCCCCGCTATTTAAATATACGAAAACAATTACTGAAACTGGGTTCTGTGGAAAGTCTTCCCCACCCAAGGTCGTCACCAATAATATTACATCTCTCGTTGCCGCGAGTGTTCCGACTGGAATCTAAATACACGTGTTCATATATATAGTCGCTTCACAAAATTATTGAAACAGATTTCAGTCGTAAGAACTCGCGGCAACGAGAGATGTAATATCATTGGTGACGACCTTGGGCGGGGAAGACTTTCCACAGAACCCAGTTTCAGTAATTGTTTTCGTATATTCAAATAGCGGGGACGAGTTTCCATGGAACAGACATTCCGAGGGGTAGAGATGCAATTAATACATTTAATTATATATAAGAACCGACTTTCTGAGTGACGACTTAAACGAGTGACGACTTTCCAAGGGGTAGGGATTCAGCCATCCCATATATATATATATATATATATATATATATATATATATATATATATATATATATATATATATATATACATATATACATATACATATATACATATATATATATATATATATATATATATATATATATATATATATATATTTATATATATATATATATATATATATATATATATATATATATATATATATATATATATATATATATATATATATATATATATGTATATATGTATATGTATATATGTATATAATATGTATATATTTCATATATAAACATATATATATATATATACATATATACATGATATGAATGTGTATGTGTGTGTGTATGTGATTATATAAGTACATATCATACATGGGAGATTGCCCAGCTATCCTGGGGCCGACTTGGCAATCAGACCACGTGATTAACGGTGATGCCTGTAATTAACTCCGTGCGCTCCTAGTGGACAAGTGATGAATTAGTGAAATTAATGCGGTTTCATTTACCGAACACCGGCAATGCGATGAACGTAACATGTTCTTCCCTTTTCACCGCGTCATATTCGAGAGCATAAAGGTGTGGCGTGATGCATAAATTAAAGAGGGACGCACACAAAGTATAGTGATAATAATTGACAATGATGAGTAGAACGACTCGGCTAATGTCTTTCTAATTTTATAGATCACGCTAGGATGGTAATGTCTTTATAGAGAGCCTTGGGATTGGAAGTCGGCGGGAGTTCGAAATGTTGAACAGAAAAGTTTTGTAATGTCCGTTATAGATTGCAATTTGACTATGAATGAATTGAATATAATCTTAATCTCAATATAATATGGAAATATATGTATGGTATATAATGTCTTGGAAGTGAGTTTCTTCATTCATGAAACGACTTGAATTGAAAAATGAATAATAATTTTTTTTTTTTTTTTATTGTCACAAATTGAATTATACGATAGAGTAATACAGTTTGAACTCTCGTCCACTAAGCCATGAATGGCTTATCTGTGGTTTAAACGATGAAAAACAAAACACTAAAATACACTGTGATTTACTATGCTAATATTCAATAAACTCATATCAAAACTCAATTCACTTCGTTAGGTTAAATGATAATGAGCATGAAAATGAAAATAAGGCATTATTAATGATAATAATAATAATTCATTCAGAAAAAAAGATATATTTTAGCTTTCAGTTCAGAACACGAAAATTGAAGAGTGGATTTTGAATGTCATCTCATATAATTAGTATCAATTTAACTCTGATATGAAGATACGAAAAAAATTATCACTTTTCGATCTGGTGTTGATGATAGGCTATTGAAATTAAATGGGGACATACAAAATTCACAAGATAAATTCGTTGTGTAGATCACGAATAATATATAACAAAAATTAGCTTTGAACTGAATGTAATAGTTCAACGCTTTTTCAGGTCGAGTTTTTTTATTTTTTTGGTTCGACTTGTGTACGTTGGTGGTGAAGTTGAACCAATATAAATACAGGCTAACAAAAAAAAAAAAAGTAGTAAATAAAAAAGACGAAAAGATAAAACTTGAAAAGATAATTCGCATGCAACAAGAAAAGTCGAAATGACAAAAACCCAGCATATTTTGAGTTGTAGCTTTTGGGGGTGAGAAATGCGAGTCAAGTCAACAAGGCAATCCTAAACAGAATACTTTGCGTGGTGGATCAATGCCAGAGCTGTTGACATCGCAGTGGCTTTATCAGATAGATGAAAAAAAAAAACTAACTTCCAAGTCAAACTCGGAAGAAAGGCGATAGTCAAGAGACTGTGAGGTTTTTCATCTTATTTATTCTTCACACTTGCAATTCATGCAAGTTTACAATCTACAAACCATTCATAGTTTGAGTGAATCGAGTGTGTGTAGGCCTTCATGTATCGCTGCCAGTTCGATATTTACCGAAATATCGTGAATTAATCAATATTCTACTTATTTCAGCCAGCACAAGAGAATTTTTTCTTTCTTATATACGGGCTTCTATACATTTATTTTTTTCATTTCATTTACTATTTTCATTTATCTATAGTAATCAATACCAAACACCGTTACATGACTGTAATTGAATTTATCATTCATTAATTATGAATTGGATGATGGATTCAAGGAACACAATATTTTTATTTACTTCATTTTCAAATTTTATTTTTCAATAGGGTTTTCAAAGGGTTTAATCTATCTATACCAAAGGTGTGTGCGATAATGTTGACTATGTGAAAAATGAAAACTGCACATTTCTCAAAACTGTTATTCATTACGTAGGCCTACTTATGTATTATGTATAGAATAAAACTATTTTCGAAATGATTTTTGAATTGAAATTGAAATATAATATGCATTTTTCTAAAATAATTTTTAAAAATATCTTCCCCCTTTTCACAATATGCATTATTTTTCTTCTTAAATACGTAATCAATTACAGTATTATCTTTTCTGGACAATAGCTCAATATCTCTATCAATTTTCGTATCAAACACTATTGTATTGTCTCCTTGCTCTCTTTATTGATTTTTCATATTCATTGTTATTATATATTATTCTGTGTATATTGGACAACCTTTCGAAAGGCAGAGTCTTCATTTTTCACTAATGAAGAATGTATATGTGTATCCACCAGTGAGAAAGACGTATCAACTGAGAAATTGAGAGAATTTCGAATATTACATTATCACAGGCAAATCGCATACGGAAGACATACTACATGTCATGAAAATTAATATTGAGATAAAACTCACCCCATTTTCACTCTCAACACCTCATCACTACCTTCTTCCCACCCCTCTCACTTGTTGGATGTAGTACCTTCTATTATAGCTATCGTATCGATGCAACTGCGTTTCAGTCGAGCTGAGCAACCAGCTATGTATGAAAAAAAAAGTGTGCTGATACCGGGGTACAAATTACCCTACTTTCTGATCTATCGCAATATGCATTTGACGCTCAGATGAAATTTCATGGTTTATAACCTCTTCATTCATAAAAACAGGAAGGCAAAAATATACTTATGTAGATAACTTTTTCGCGCAACATCTCT
>OZ023326.1:10574079-10579079 GCA_964007535.1 Brachyptera risi
AAATTTCAAAACCGTGGAAATTTTTTTCTAAACCCATACCAGTACCCATACTAGTACCCATACTAGTACCCATACTAGTACCCATACTAGTACCCATACTAGTACCCATACTAGTGAAATTCATTGAATTTTTGTGTATGTATCTCGAAATTATATCGTGTATCTGGACCCCATGGACGACTTGTAATGTCACTGAGACCAATGCATATCTGTAGGCCGTCATCTAGAAAACTGGGGTTCGACTCCCGCAATGATGCGCAACCAAATTATCGGAGGTCTTTCATAGAATCCATCTGTCAATGAAATGAATACTGGAATGGTTTTTAACAAACGTCACGACCTTTCATTTCCCCTCTCTAAAACACATGCTACAATACAATTTCATCTTATCCTCTCATCATCTCATTCATCAGATACCGCCGCCAATAGATCTTGATCATCAGTTATTTGCGTTCTTCCTTTGCCCATCACAATAATCCAAATCCAAATGTATTTGTTTTTCATTCACAGTTCAATACTGAAAGGTCCAATAGTTAACCCTCATGTTCCCTAGTTCTGAAGAGAGGCTGCACATACTGAGACAAGTGGTCGAGTGGCTAGCCCACTGAACCGTCAGCCAGAAGAACGGGGTTCGATTCCCGCCATGGTCAATCATCTTGAAAGGGGATTTGGGTAGTTTTTCCTTTGCGGTCCAGGTCAATACTGGGATGGTTACTTTAAAACAGGTCACAACTGAATCCTTCCCACCATCCAAAATCACCCAATCGAATAAACTTTCCCACCATCCCAACATTTCATATAGGTCCATCATTCACCGACGCCATATATCGTAGTGATCAGTACAGTACGTCGTCAAACTCAATATAAATAATCAAAAAAATAGAGTCAGCATTGAGAATTAGGGTGAATTGCGCATCAATAAACCTATAATCAAAAAAAAAAAAAATCAATATAAATGAATAAAATAATGTCCATTCGATATATGCAGGTATAGCTATTGCTGCAGTATATTATCACGGTATGGTCCATACAGCTTCCAGACACGATCCTGGCCCCACCTCGCGTGGGATACCTTACTCAATCACGCACCAACAACTATAGGCGCCATCATAACCAGATGCGCAATCGACTGACATTAGCGTAATATCGGCTAGTACAGGGTCATAATTGAGAATATAAACTCTATACTCATTATTCACTATTATACTGGTACATAAATGTTTGATCATTCTTACATGTACTATTACCTGACATAACCTTATAGCTTGTGTTACAAATATTACTGACCGAAATTCAGCCTTCTCACTTCTGTGTGTATCTGAGCTACAAAAATAATAACAACATAATAACGTAGGTATACAACCTGAATTAGGCTTCAATATCGTAATAACAATCAGTATAATAATCCCGTGTGCTCTGTTGAGCGTAACCGTTTAGAGCTAACTTCACTCTCCCTTCTAACAGCCTTGTGTCATTATCAAACCTCGATAAAGCCTTTTCCCAGCTCTAGTTCTTATCTCGCGCACAGCTTTCATGTATTACGTACACTATAAAAGTCCATAAAGGGCGTACGAAACTTTCCAGATAATAAGAACGAATATTAGAGTATTAAAACTTTCAAAAACTCAATTCTGCAGTTTCATAAGGTAACTGTGCTACTACATATATAAGATCTCCCAGAAGGGTTCAGATTATACCACCAATTGGTGGCTTATACCCAGACGGTTTCTTACAGTTATAACGTTTTAGGCCTCGCATTAGAATGAGCGCGTGCATTATATAGAGTTATGAAATACTTCATAAAGAAAAGTGTCACTATCGCCACATAGATCAAACCGTTGTCGTTATATAGTTAAGTTTAACGTCAAAATACAATTAATCAATTGAAAAAAGTGAAGCAAGCGTATTATTACTCAAATTAAAATGAGAGTGTGAGAAAGTTACGAGCCATTTCCTCACCACTTCTATACGAAATTGTAAATTACCGTCATCATAATCTTAATTCTTAATTACAGCCGAGCTCTGTCATTTGTTATTGTTATTAACTATCAAGACCACACTGACCCTGATTCAGAGAAAACAATTAGATGACTTAATCCATCACTTCGCCATCTTTGTTCGAGACGATTACAGGAACGGTGGGGTGGCTCCATGATAGAGTGTGCACGGGAGGGGGGTGGTGGGGAGGGAGGGAGGGAGGGTGGCGAAAAGAACGGGGGATAATGTAACAGACTGGCTTCTAAGGAACATTTACTTTATTTGCCGAAGGAGAGGGACATAAAAACTCGTCCGGTTCCAGGTGATAAACTTTTCATCTGGTTGCGTTCTAAGGAACAGATGAAAGGTCTGGCTGGCCGTAGCACCACCAATGACTTTTCATTGCTGGCTAAGACACAGCCAATTTAACTAGCGAGAGGCCGGTTTACGAGACTTGCTAACGTCCGAAATCTAATTATGATTTATTATGATCCACGTAGAAAATTCAATTCCAAATGTGCATGTTATAGTCATAATTACGAGAACCGTCCGTGCTTATGGAGAAGTCAATTAGAGTGCGTCAAGAGGATGGATATATATGTGTCTATATATATATATATATATATATATTAAAAAAGTCACGAGAAACCGAATTCAATTAGTTTGAAATTATTACTCTCCATTACGATGTGTAAAACCTCATCTTAATGCAAGAAATTCCAATTATCGTGATACACACGAAAGTAACACGATTAACATTGTGCCGGCTTGGTGAAAATCTTTCTGCCTTATATAACATTGTAACAGGATGATAAATTAGGAAATATGAGACCGAGAATACTGCTGAGAGACTCAACTTTTCTGAAATTCGTAAACTCACCATAAAACTACTCGCGTCATCAAACTAACGATTCGCTGTGCACGTGATATCAGTTTAGCCAACTTACACAAGAGAGTATAAGTATTTCCATCCCAGAGAAACAAACAATTAGATCTCGTAAACAAGGACAGAGATACCAACACGAAATACGGTTGGATAGAAAGGAATAGAAGATGATTATTTTGTAGATGTTGGACAGGAATTACCAAAACTTTCATGATGAATGGACTGTAAAATAAAATATATGATTGTGGTGATGACTTGAATGAGACGTGACTCGATTGAGCGAGCGAGAGTATGAGAAGAGGATAAGATTGTGAGAGATGGGAAGAGTCCAAATTGCCGACAGCCTCCGGCTACATACTGAAACATCAGTGAGCCAGCGGAGTCGGTCAGTCGGTGAACAGACCAAGGACAATTCGGTGCAATGGACCAGCCTAGAGGTGGGGTTCTTCTAAAAGGTGTTCGTTAAAAATGTTTCAAAGGTCAATTAATTGAGATTATGAATCATGATCTATTTTTGAACAAGAAAGGGAGAATTTTTGAAAGAGCTACTCTTTGATACTAAGATGGAGGAGAAAAAAATTGCGTCAAGCAAAAAGGGCGAGTTTGAAACGCATTTCAATTAAATTTCTGGTCTAATCAGTCTTCTACAACACAACACCTACTCGAGTCGTATAACCATATACGGAAAAAT
The DNA here is from genome assembly GCA_964007535.1 of Brachyptera risi. Taxonomy (NCBI): domain Eukaryota; kingdom Metazoa; phylum Arthropoda; class Insecta; order Plecoptera; family Taeniopterygidae; genus Brachyptera; species Brachyptera risi. Next base: position 10,577,634 of record OZ023326.1, read on the forward strand.
AAACGAATGCTTAATTATGAGATAAGGCAAACCTAACATTGAAGAGTGATTTTCAATATTCGTTTGGACACGAGATTGAATAAGCAATATAATCTTTCACCTTGAAAATATCAAAGATCATTTTGTTCCATTATAATGGCTGAATAGGATATTCGAGCCCAGGGATCAAGGATATATAGAATCAAAACGCTTTCATGTAATTTGGCGGTTAAGGCAACAAACAGTCTTCTGATATACTTCCGACCTTTTCGAAATTTGCCAGTCAACGTAGGCGTGAAAAAATAATACGATTCATTGTCAGCAAGGCGTGCCAGGGCCTCTCAAGGTAAAACCACGAAACCGAACATGCATCTCAGACACGTATTAATAATCGATTCTTAATTGTTTCGACCAATTGTTCAGTACACGTTTGAGGTAAATTCATTGATCAACGTAATTTGATTTCACACAAATATATTTCGTAAGCTAACAATCATACATTATTTCAACTACCATAAAAAATGACCTCGAAACACGTGTCTCTAATGCAGGTTGCCTATTATACGGTCTTCTAGTCTGTGAAAGGCTATAATGTTCTCAAGGGCTCTCCTATACTTGGCGAAAAGTATTTCATTATTCCTGAACAGTTCCCACCGATCTACAGGCAAATGCCTGAGGGGAAAGGTCTGCATCTACATGGGGTATGCGCGTAGGAGGGCCCAGCTTCCGGACACAGAACAATCCTCCGAATCATAACAAAATATATACAGCAATGAATTGAAAGAAATATAAAAAGTAATATCACTAATAATACTATCGTTGAATAAAACTCACATATGTATGGACCACCCGTAAAGGTGGTGACCACACCATTAAGTAGTGATATCAATTCATAGCAATCTTCTAAACAAGTGTGTGTACAGTGATGATGATGTAATGGTAATTATATAATATACCCACACACACACATATACACACACAATGATTTAAATAATGATGAATCGAATGTTTTGTGGGATGGCATGAGATGTTTGTCGAGATATGTGCACTGATAACGATCAGGTTCTTGTGGAGGTATCACGAACTAACTGACTAACATACTGAGAGAAGACAGAACACAATGCGTTCACGAGATGAGATGAGCATAGCGAACACTCTCATTACACGTACGTTATATGGAAGACATGACACGTGAGCCTTATTTCATGATTATTGTGTGTTTTTATTTATTCATTTCATTACATACATGATAGTATATAGTATGAAAGTGGTATATAGAATACAAATAATTACATTGCTCTGTTAAAAGTCCCTATGGAATAGTCTAAAGTGAGTGAGATGAAAAGTTTCAAGAGAATCTAATTGCTCATTACTATGCTAATTTAATGTGAATTATCATAATTAGGTTTTGTTCTTCAATTATCTCTGAACATAGCAGTAGAAGTGAAGCGTTCTCCCTTTTATAGA
>OZ023326.1:10584079-10596579 GCA_964007535.1 Brachyptera risi
GGAAGTACAGTCGGTCTGTCGATGTGAAAGTAGTAACCGAGACGCTTGGCCGAGTGGTAACACACTGAACCGTCATTCGGTAGACTGGGGTTCAATTCCCGCCATGTCCGACCATCCTGACAGGGGTTTTTCGTTGTTTCCTTCTGTCGTTCAGGTTGATACTGGGATGGTTCCTTAACAACAGGCCACGACTGACTCCTCCCAACATCCAATACACCTAATGAAATAACCTTTCATCTCATCATCCCATCATCTCATTCATCATCCACCGACGCCAATAGATCGTAGCCATCAGTATAGGGTGTCGTTAAAACCCAATATGCTGATGATGTGAAAGTAACCATTAAGAGGCCGCAGGCGCTCGTATTTCACGCCGCTAACTCTCACGGCCGTAATTTTTGAGATATCAATATGATTGTTTTTGCATTCTGTTAATAATTGAAAAACGGAGGTGATCGCATTCACAGAATTTTGAATCAAAAATTTGTAATTTTTCAAATTCTTGAAGTGGAGAATGAAAAAATTCCTAGTTTACGAAAACCTAGATGAATATTTTTGAATACCGAAACAAAATATAGACTGTGAAATATATCAGAAGTGTGAGTAAGGGAATTGACGGCGTTTACGTGAATCTGAGTTCGGCGGGCTAGTGTATGGGTTGCGCCTAGCACACGATGCATGTTAAACTCGAGTCTGAAGCGAGCGAACAACGAGCCATTGTAGAGCGCCTGCGGCCTCTTTAAGGAAGACACAACCTTGAAACTGGATCTTGATGAATGCTGACAATGTTCGTAGTCGTAGAGGAAAACTAGAAGCCTGGATACGAGTAGATGAGAACTACGCACCAAAACTCCTTCAATTGTCGATGTAATATACTTCTTTCTACTTTTGATATACTTCTTCATACCTCATTATTGTACTCATGTTCATTACAATTCTTCACGTATTTTTCGACTGGAAATTAAAAAAAAATGGCTCTTGAGCTATCGATTGAATATCATTATTGTTATTATTATCAAATCTAAACACCCTACTTTTTGGCACTAAACGTATTCCTTTCTTACATCTTAGTCTGAACTTTACATAATACAATTTATATTCTCTCTTATTTTTGACCCACGGATGAGTCTTTCCAGGCTTTGTGGAAAAGAGTTTCATTTTATTCACTGAATTGTTGTCATTATTCTCATTTTGTATTGCTATTTCTTTTTTGGTGCTATTTCAAAACCTTTATGTATGATATATGATTTTGATTAATTTTGATCGAACATTTTGCTATGCAATATTTGTAAGAATGAGTACAATTTTGTTCATGTGTAAATAATAAAAAAAAACATGATTGTCATTATTATTATCATTATTAAATATGAAACTCATATATTGCCATTCAGAGGAAGCAGCTCTAAAACAAGACGCGTGAGTAATAATAAAGTGCAATGTTTATTATTTTGTTTAGCATAATCTCTGCTGACAAGTTACGAAAGCAGCTTAGTGGAGTTTTATACAGAATAAGTGAACTGTATTTGATTATCAATAATAAAAAAATATATCATCATCATTATAATCATTATCAGTATTATTTGATATTATTCAATGAAGAGCCTGAGAAAAAAAATCTCAATTTTAGAAAACCTAATTTATTTATTTGTCCTCCAGAAACGGACCATGCTTCTGTCACGAGTCGTGACGTAGACATTACTCGATTCTATATCTATGTTTCTACGCAGAATCGTTAACGCTTACGTCATAATTCATGGTCTCTGAATTGAAATGAATAGATAATAATTCCCGAGATTGAGACGATTTGTATTTGTATTTGTATCTAATGACATTTCATTTCACACCAATTACCTTGTATGACAACATCACATTGAATGTACAAAGGTTATGGAAATTTGTCACAATTACAATAAAATATTATAAGATATATATGACTATCATCATAATAAATATAGACGCAACAAATCAATAATACTTGTTCTGAAGATAGTAGAAAAAAAATTCATTGGTCCCTGACTTCATTAGAAAACAGTATAACAATCAATATAAAAAACACATAGATTAATAGAGAGGAATAGATTGAAAATATCACATATTAGGGAATAAAAAGAGCACTGATTGAATGAAATAATGAAGGGTCAACTTATGAACATCACAAAACAACGCTGTACATTTACCTTCACGTACTTACACGTGTCACATTTGCAATTATCAACATTGAAAAAGCAATGAAAATTATTGGAAATTACTAAAAAGTAGTTACTGTAGGCCTACTAACTGTACTCAGTTCAATACTAATCGTTAGAAATGAAAAATTCATTCGAACTATAAAAATAACTGTCGACAAAAAAAAACACTGGCTTTGTGTCGACTTGTTATTTCTTGGAAATGTTTTATTTTTTTTATATTGGGTTTAACGACGCACTTTAATGATGATTGAGATCTATTGGCGTTAAATGGATGAATAATGAGATGATGGGATGGTGAGATGGACGTTTTTTTATGGGTAATGGGAAGGATAGTGGGAAGAAAGCGGTTGTGGCTTATATTGTGGGAACCATCCCGGCATTAGCCTAGACTACAGAGGGAAACCACAAAAAAACCTGTAAAGATGGACGGTAGCGGGGATCGAACCGGGTCCAACATGCCCACTACCTCCCGGGTCACATGGAGCACATGGAGCAATTATAGGTCTCTGGTTTTCATAGTTTTCATCAAAAATGCAGAAACGAATATCTGTATCATTCATTCAAATCTACATTCAGGATTGTGATGTCTTTCATATTCAAGAACTCACCAAACAGTCTTTCAAGAATATTGTTTAAATTATTTTTTCAATTACATTTTTATGTGCACTTCATTTTCCCAAACCACGAAGCTGCAGTAATAAAGAGTGCATACAGTGAACGAGACACTGCAGATACGTGCCATGTGTTTTGTCTTGGAGGACTCGAGTTCGAGCGTCAGTCGCCTCACTTTTTCAACCAGACTTGCACGGAGATCGTAAAACGAAGTAAAACAATAAAGGATGAAAAAAAAAGTCAAAACGCGCGTTGCAGATGGAATTGTCTATATGCTGAAAAATGCATTATTCTTGTCGGATAATAAAATGCGAATGGAACATTTTGCGAAGCTGCATCACGATGAATCGGAAACGATGTACATTTGCACCGATTTCGTTCAAGTGGAAATGGGCGAGAAATAACGATCGAACTGAAAGAGTTACTTCATCACAATGGTACGGTGAACAATGTACACATTATTATAATTCACTCTTTATATAGAACTGAATAATATCATTTGCTTTCTCGCTTCCGCAATAATTCGAAAAAAAACACTCAAATCCAATACAATCTATCTCATATTTATTTTGGAAATATTGAGAGAGTATTCGGATAGGTTATATATATATATATATATATATATATATATATATATATATATATATATATATATATATATATATATATATATATATATATATATATATATATATATATATATATATATATATATATATATATATATATATATATATATATTTATATATATATATATATATATATATATATATATATATATATATATATATATATATATATATATATATATATATATATATATATATATATATATATGATTGAGAGTTCAATTTCATGGAGTGTAATGTATAGCCATACAGGTCAATGGATCGTCATTTAATTTTCAGATTCTTCTGAAATTTGTTGGTATGAATTTGAAAAGTGAAAGAAAAACTATAATCACAGAGGTACGTGACTTTGGCAGTCTGTCATTCATTGCTCGTGTATAAACGTACATCCACCGAATCTACTGTCGTAGTCCTGTCTGTTTTTCGTTATAATCTATTTGATGTTCTTGCTATAGACGACGGCGAGTGAGAGCATGTCCAAAGTGACAAACATAACCCAACTTCGCTTGTCCGGCAGCGAGTGATGAACACACAACCACCCTGAATGAGAGTGTAGGTAATTAATGTTCAACATCTAATGACACAAATCCCCTCACCCTCACCCCAGACTGATGTTCATCTTGAATGTCCCAGAGGCATGATCTACAAACAGAAATCTCCATTTTTTTTTTTTACCCAAAATGACACTCATTCCATTTTTTACATTTCAAATTCATTTTTTTATTTTTTATTTAAAGTTCATTCTATGAACTGCCTCTACATTTCGACAATCCTGAAGACACTTTTTTTCTCATTTCAAAACTTGCTTCCTTTGTGATTATATTATATTGGGACACCTAAGAAGTAGAGAAATATATTAGTCACCCACGTGCTGTCTAAAATCTATACATTCATTTGAGCAAGAAACTTTTGCACAATCAAAAGATTGTTAACACAAGTAAATGAGAATCTATACTTTTATTCGATTCAACCCGTGATGGCCGTTGGCAAGGTCAATCAAGATTTATAAATTGGATTCAATTCCAAGAAGGCGCGCTTTTTATTCGAGATCTACACATGAGAACAATGAAGTTGGTCCTCCATAGCGATAGAAAAATATCGGCATATATATATAATAGTAACTCAGAAAAGCTAACATACCGGTTTGTGTATACAGATTGAGAACGAGGACACAAATCCTCCATGTTTTCTATTTTTGAAACAGATTTTTCAAAAATGATATAATTCATATCATTCATCAATAATTCATGATCTTCGAAATATATATATTTTTTTTTTTATAACATCGAAACATGATAAAGAATCATTGTTGCCCAATTAAGGCTATGAATTGAAAGTAGGATCGCTTAGAAGAGGCATTACAAGGGCGATCTCACCACCCCATTATAATTATTTAAAACCAATGAACTTCAACACCAGAACTGCGCTGTTGGTGACCATAACTTTCCGCCGCAGATGAAAGACTTTCAGTTTCCGAAAGTCCGGAACACATCATAAAGTAAAAACCGTTTCTGTAATATATATATATATATATATATATATATATATATATATATATATATATATATATATATATATATATATATATATGTATATATATATATATATATATATATATATATATATATATATATATATATATATATATCCGCACCAATATATATACCACAATAGTTATATTTCCTTCGGAATATAACACAATACTGTTACATGATTCACCAACAAGGAAAGTGTTTGCTTATTTTTGTCATATATATCTATTATATATATATATATATATATATATATATATATATTATATATATATATATATATATATATATAAATATAAATATATATATACATATTCATATATATATATATATATATATATATATATATATATATATATATATATATATATATATATGTATATATATATATATATCTATATATATATATATATATATATATATATATATATATATATATATATATATTCATATATATATATATATATATATATATATATATATATATTCATATATATATATATATATATATATATATATATATATATATATATATATATACATATATATATATATATATATATATATATATATATAATATATATATATATATATATATATATATATATATATATATATATATATATATATATATATATATATATATATATATATATATATATATATATATATATATATATATATACATATATATATATATATATATATATATATATATATATATATATATATATATATATATTATATATATATATATATATATATATATATATATAATATATATATATATATATATATATATATATATATATATATATATATATATATATATATATATATATATATATATATATATATATATATATATATATATATATATATATATATATATATATATATATATATATATATATATATATATATATATATATATATATATATATATATATATATATATATATATATATATAACAACGTGTTTCGTGTATGGAATCATTAATCATTCTGAAAGTTTCATAGGAGAAACCTGATGGGATGATGTAAATGGACGAACAAACTAAAAGGGCGAGTCGACGTGTTTATTGTTGCTGTAATGTTATATTTTCCGAGCATAAATTCCTTTTACTTTCCATTACATTTTATTAGAGATGTTTTAGTGCCCCAGTAAACAAGCTAACACGTATAGGCTTAGAAAAGATGAGGTAAACTTACGTGGTCTATTAAAATACAACCACACATAATATAAGCCCTTATATAAGTTATCGTATTTGAAGATTTCGATGTTTATTTCGTTTGTACCTAAGCCCGAGATCAAATATATAGTCAAACACAATACCCCGTAAAGATCCATTTGTATGCTTATCAGAGAGGCGTACCACGGTGTGTGTATTTATTATACTCGTTTGGGGACCTTCGAAAAGTGGCTTATTGTAAAATGAAATGTACGAATAAATCATTTTGATATGTATTAACTTCTTGCGTACCTTGCTAGTTCAATAACCAACGGATAAAAATGAAGGGGATTCTGCGGTAATAATATAGAGGATATATTATCCAATTTTATGACTATAATAGATTTTTCAGTGCTTAATATGTTCAAATGAGTATATTCAGTGTTTCAAAAATGGAAATAAATATGATTTTTGTTGTGATGTTCAAATTAATATTGGTGAAATTGATATATTTTTCGGGGTAATTTTTAGAATATTGATGGTTCGATTCACTAATGGACTGAATAATTCAAGTAGGATACAATTATTTACAGATTAGCAATACTGATTTCCACAAGATGCAAAAAAATGAGACTGTCATACCGCAATCGGTGCTGCAAAATTTGCACAACTACCACAATTAGGTGCGGAAATATTTCTCAATCACACTGGCAAAAAAAAAAAAAAATGAATTTGATATTTAAAAAATAGAATGAGTGTCATTTTGGGTAAAAAAAAAACAAATGGAGATTTCTGTTTGTAGATCATGCCTCTGAGACATTCAAGATGAACATCAGTCAGGGGTGAGGGTGAGGGGATTTGTGTCATTAGATGTTGTACGGTAATTACCTACACTCTCATTCAGGGTGGATGTGTGCACATCACTCGCTGCCGGACATACGATGAAATACAAGATTTTCCTAGTTTTTATGATTACAATTTTGAAAAAGCCAGACAAAAATGACAGTTCAATAAAAAGACCTGATAAATACATTGTATAGAATCAACTAGGTTGTATGGAAACAGGAAAATTATCGTCCTTTGCAGAATCTAAGCGTCACGTGACTCTATAACAATTGACGACTCGAAGTAGGCGTGGCTTAACCAGTACGCCATGCAGTTGGATCATATCATTTGTGGTAATTTCAAGATACCCCGATTGGATATTTGAATTTGACTACAGTTCTAACAGCCCTTTTGATTCGACGGTATAATTTCTGACGTCAAGGGGGCGGAGACTGCGAGTCGTCAATTAGCCTACCTGGATTAAGAATCTGGTGAAGATATCGTTCCATGAAAAAACATGAATGAGAGCATATGATACATTTCATAACTGCATTATGCATTGATATATTCTGATCAAACATATGATTGATTAAAAATCAAGATTTTAATATGAATTATGGTTGCATGATGAAGGAAACCATGCTGTAATGGATCTCAATTGTAGGCCTATGATGCGTCATGATACATAAAGATTATTTAACCATTCAAAAAACAAATGATAACAAAAAACCTAATGATCATCACTCAACAATAATATTGGGCATAGTTTCCCAATGTATGAGATTCAGAAAAACTATTTCATGATCCAATAGAATGTATAATATAAAACCATACTGTCATTTTCATCCAGTCAATTTATCAAAAAAAAAATGGATACCAAAATGTGTAACAGTTGATATAACAAGAGCCTACATCAGTTGATGACTTGATGTCAATGACGAGCAAATGTTCAATTATTTAAAACCATTCAATCAATTGGAGCGTTTCCCAAAATCACTCTTGTCGGTTGGGGGCATTTCGGACTGGTGAGGTGAGAGGGGGGGGGGGTGGTAGGGTTGCATATTTCACATATTATTATCGAGCCTTCTTTCATTTACATTATGTATGTGAAACAATAAATGAAACGGCGAGGTTGATACAAGTGTATCTAACTCTGAAAACAAAGTTGACACTGATTTGAAAAAAAAAATCGACAAAATTAAGAATTATAATTGTAAATACAAAAAAAGCAGAATATAATAGATATATATATCAGGAGAGATTTCGAAAGAAGAAATTTTTCGAATCGGGATTACTTTTAATTTCTTTGTTTTTCAGCCAATTCTTGTCATTTTTCGAAGAGTTCCAAAGAACCGCATGATTTAAGTGTTCTCGGTAATTCGTTCCATTTTCTTGAGCCGTTTATGGTAAATGAAAAGGATTTGGATATGATGCTGATAGATCATGCACAATCATAGATAATCATATATTCTCCATAGTTGAACTTGATACACGCTCACAGTAGCATTTCCCCTTCTCGACTATACCAATACATCAAATAACTAATGTACAACAAAATAAAACTAATCCGTACATTCTTGAAAACAAAAAAAATCCAACCAACTATTAACTAACCATGTTCACAAACAATGTTCAACACAAAACAAAGTACCGCATCAATATAGACAACCACTAGTGCTCTTATGTATTACAAAAATACTCGATTACATCCACAGGTATTTAATTCGAAATTGATGGAGACAGTTAACACTTTTCCCTATACAGTTTCTATATGCAGGCAGCTAGCTACCTCTTGCATAATGGACATAAACAGCTCTTGCTACCTAATGGTTATTCCGTGTTAGGAGGGGTTTACGCCGACGGGCGATGTTGCTCGAAGCCCCTTTGCCCTCCTGGGAATCAAACGACATGAAGCAAAAGGTTGGGCTATCCGCGATGATTGCTAATCAATGCGGTGTAGGCTGTATTATAGACGGGACGAACTCTCGGAGTCACTGTAATGCGAGTTGGGAATTTGGGACGAACTTTTTTAATGATTACGCCTGAAAAAATAATGCTTGCAGCAGTGCGAGTTGTGTGTCTATATATACAGATGTGGAGTTATTTTACCAGAGAAAATATATAGTTTTTGATCTTGGTTATCTTGGATTTTGAGAATTGCATATTTTGAAAATACGGAATCGTGGGAGATTTGATGAGATGAGTGAGGGATGTAGATGAGGTGAGATGAAGAGACGATTAAAAGAGATCGAGTGGGTAATAATTGTAGAAATGGTGGATTGGAAAATGTCAATAGCTGGGTTGATCAGGAGTAAAGTACCAAGAATGAAAGTGGTGATTGGTGGCTTAAGGGGGTGAAACTGTTTTTTTTTTGTGAATGTCGACAAATTTGATCGATGAATGGTGATGATCAAGGTGATGAGTGGTGATAATCCATATCCCCTGGAAGAAGGTATCTGGGATGAACAATGAAAACTTCTTCCACATATACTTGTACTATTAAATTATGTTTTGTATGAAAATATTCTGTAATTACTATTTGGGCCAGTTCCTATAGTGATGTCATTTGAACTTCATTTTGACATTTCACTTTCACGTTTACGTTTGTTCACTTCATCAGGTTCATGTCTCAGTCAAGCCCGATTAGGCTTTGTGAGCTCTATTGTAGAAAACCGTGTATATTCTCCATATGAAATGTCAATGAAACAACAACAACCGCAAGATCAACAACAACCAATGAGAGGAAATTTCAAATGTGCGAAATGGAGTCAAATTCACTCAAATTTGGATGAATATATTTGAAATTCAGATTATGAACCCATTGGTTTGCCGCTCAAATAATGAGGATCAATGCTGTAGGGCACATCCAGAGAAGAATAAAACTATCGAAATATATTCAGATATTGTTTGTAAACTTCCGAAAAAGAATATCAAACTTGGCAACTTATAGTAACTGAGCAATTGAGCAGAATCATTATTCATATTGTTCCATCCAGGAGATCGAGTGTACTCCTCACTCCCAGCACAGGTAATAATGATAAAATTTCATCTTATAGGCCTATTTTAACACGAAGATGAAAATCACGTGAAGAAAAGACAACATATTGGAAAAATGTGATTTATAGAATACCTATAGAAATCCAAATCCTGAAATATGATGAAAATAATATTCAAGAAGGTCATTTGGCTCGGGCAGTTGAAGCAGTATACTTCTGGATCTGAAGTTGGATGAATGTGAGTTCGAGTCTCCCTGGAACATGGATTTTTATGAACATAATTTTTCCTATCATCACTTCATCGTTACATTACCACACACATACAAATTATCATCCAAAATATGAATGATTATCATTACTCATTCGTTACTGGGCTCGTAAAGCCTCAGTAGAAGATACCCATGGCCGTATTACGGCTCAAGCACACTAGGCTTGGAACTAGGGCGCTAAATATATAAGGGGCACCCAATTTTCACAAGTCATTGAAATTATAACATATATTATTATATAAAAGTTTTATAAATTCCAGAGAAGTGTACTAAATTGTATATATGTACACATATCGAGAGATGTCAACTGTTGAATGAAAATATGAGTATTGAAAACAATGCTCAAAACACATTAATCAGAAACTATGTATTACCGGCACAGGTAGCTGAGTGGTTAACGCACTTGCTCCATGTGACCCGGGAGGTAGTGGGCATGTCGGACCCGGTTCGATCCCCACTACCGTCCATCTTTACAGGGGTTTTTCGTGGTTTCCCTCTGTAGTCTAGGCTAATGCCGTGATGGTTCCCAGTATATAGACCACGACCGCTTCCTTTTCACTATCCTTCCCATTACCCATGAAAACCTTAATCTCATCATCCCATCATCTCATTAATCATCCATTCGACGCCAATAGATCTTGGTCATCATTACAGCGCGTCGTTGAAACCCAATATATATTTTTAAAGAATATATATTTGATAATAAAATGTTTCCGTAGTAGATGGGGGGCAGCACCAATAATTTCCGGACTCAATGTCGCAAAATGACCTGACACGGCCCTGAGGATACGTTTCATCATCACTCATCGTACCCCCATACAACCTGGTCATTGCTAAGGTCGTAAAGCATCATGGGAAGATACCTTTCATCATCACTGATCGTACCCCCATACAACCTGGTCATTGCTAAGGTCGTAAAGCATCATGGGAAGATACCTTTCATCATCACTCATCGTACCCCCATACAACCTGGTCATTGCTAAGGTCGTAAAGCACCATTGAAAGATACCTTTCATCATTACCTGGCTTAAAACGTTCCTCTGACGTCAGCATAACACAGAAAAGTAGCTGTTCAAAACCCTCGCAACTTTTAATTAAGTCTCTCATCCCCAGAAGCCTCAACATAACTTTAATCATACCTCGAATTGTTTACAATTACGTATGTTGATGGTAATTGCAGAGACTCGAAGATGTAAAATTGCACTCAACATTGCGTGTTTACCTTAATGTAAGGAACAAATTGATGCTGGAGTGAATACACACACATATATATATATATATATATATATATATATATATATATATATATATATATATATATATATATATATATATATATATATATATATATATATATATATAGTGTATAACGTACTTCATTCGTTTCGTTTTGCAGCTTCTGTATGTTATTACTTAAACTGTGCATAATGGATATGCCAGTGGCAGAATATAACATAACAAGTTTATGTGCAGCTAGACTTAGAGATGATGTAATCCGTGGCGAGCGTTGTTGTTATTGTTGTTTGTTGTTGTAATCTGAATTGATGTAAGATAACAACCTAACCAACCGAACCAAACACAACTAGATCAACCTATCCCAACTATGGTTCATTATAACCGGAAACTAACATAATTTGATCCAAATTGAAAGTTATACAATATATAATAGGGAAAACAGGTATGTTTGAACATGGACACTTCGTTTTAAAATGCTCGAACAATTAATGTTATTGATTCAAGATTCAAAAACGTATTTTTTCTCAACGTCTTTTATCCCTCACCAGCAATGTTCCATCTAACTAGGTTCAGGTTGAGTTGGTACCTATTTATGAATGAAAAAAGTTCTTCATTCTTATATTATTTTATTTATTCATTATTGTTATTTAACAGTGTTATACTCTGTATACAGGTAGTGAGAATAGAGCAGGAGCCCCGTAACAACATGTGCCTCACTACCTGTATAATAATATAAATTATAAATCCTAAATTGGATCGATAGAAAAAAAATGAAAAATTAATGATGGCAAACAAATCGAAAATTGAGATAACTAAATATAATCAGAGTGAGAACTCGGCGCTTGATTGATTACGCGATTGTTCGAGTTCGTCTCAGCGCCTGACCTCTCCTTATGTCAATTCTGATTGATACAGAGTTCTGTTGTGAAATGATCATTATTATTTTTAGTGTCATATTATCCTAGTATTTTTATTTTCTATTGTATCTTGGTATTTTCAGTTTTAAGTATTCCAAGTTACATATTTGATCCATTCTCTCT
>OZ023326.1:10601579-10626661 GCA_964007535.1 Brachyptera risi
AAACGTTCTCATTTTTATTTTTCAACTAAAAATGATCTTACTCCATTTCGCAATTCTTCATCGTGTACAAAATAAAGTCACGATCCCGAAGAGTCGAGGGTGATTTACTATTGGCAGGATGTCGGTTGCTATATAGCTATATAGAGCCGTGCCTATCCGATGGAGAAGTTAACTATACAAGTAAGGTCCAATAAATATTCAGCTTGGTTGAGATTGCAAATCAGTGGGGAGATTGACAGATTGAGATGGAAGGGATGTGGAGGGGGGGGGGGAAAGGGAGCAATATCACGGATGCGTAAGATTTAACCTGGCCCTGTGCTACGTACCTAAACCAACAGAAACCGACGCAGATCCCCTGCTATTGCTTTCGTATAATGATTATCCGCTTGATCCCCGAACTTCAAGTATAAGTTTTATGAAAAATAAATTCATATTGCGTTCTGTTGTTCTCATCAATTCATCCAATACCCACAATATGATATGAATTTATAGACATACATATCATCTATGATGTTCCTTATTTGTATTGGACGTATAATAAAGTGAAAGTATTCTAAAATATCTCAAATGAATATTGATGTATATTTTCGTTTATGATCTTCTCAAGTAAGAATTGTTTGAATCTTATCTGTAATCTTCTGAAACGGGCGTATCTGGATTGAAACTCAAATTGATAATATCGCCTTTCAAATAAAGAACTGAGATTATAAAGGTAACTTCTGTAACGCTGAACAAACATTCAATTGGAAACTTCTCGTATTGAATCTATAGATCTATGAATCTGTCACTCCCTCCCTCCCCTCACTTTAGCACTAACCATGAACTGTGGTCAGGAATCTATAATTAGTGCTCAATCAGTGCTACAATTCTGAAACTTGGTATCGATAGCATTTATTGAGCACTATATTCTGACCAAATGTTATGATCAGTGCTCAAGTGGGGAGGGGGGAAGGGGGCAGATTCACGGACCTTCAATCTATCCATCATATTTTCATTATTTTATCATTATTTTATCTATCTTTAATTTTTTGTTGTCAAAGAACAAAACATCTATGTCTACGTGACTGTTATTCAAATCAAATTCACTTGATAGAATTAATCCAAACAAATAACGACATAATTTTAGGATTTATTTTTCCTCCACCTTCTCCAAAAACCCTTTCCAATTATAATTCAACAACCGAACCAAATGTAACATATGAATGACGAAAATACTAGAAATTATCACGACATCTCGTCTTTGTTGCCGCAATGACGTCATTGTTGTCATGACGACGTCGTTGTTGCCAGCGTCGCTCGTGCATTTTCTTACCCCCGGCGTCGTTTTGTCAAATACTCCCCCGACACTGTCGCATGGCATAACGTCTGCCATACACACCCAATCTAATAACCGTTTCATTTGTTAAGAATCTTAGCAAGAGATCTCAATGGTGAAATTAGAGAAAGGAAAAGCTGCTTTCTTCCTCGACTATGTTCTAGTCTAAGTGTCGCTATATCTTACCACTTACGGTTCCCCAAGGTTCATTTTAGACAGAATTGTTTTGCAGATCTCATTCTGCGGTTAAATTATAGAAGACATCTTAGTCAAAATAAATTTCGTGCTACGTTGAGAATGGCATATTTTAGTGGATGTATAGCGACGAAAAGTGTACAAAGTGCACGGTATATAGTGCAAGTGGAATTTGAAATTCGACTGGATTCTCTGTAATGCTACATAACAATATAGACCGTGCAGGGTTGGACTATTTCGGAGTACGTGGAGTATCATTCAACTATTTCTACTTTATCTTCTCATGTATATAGCCTTTAGCCACACAAAAACTCATACTCGTATCTACTCAATATATGAATGTATATATATATATTATATATATATATATATATATATATACTATATATATATATATATATATATATACTATATATATATATATATTTATATATATATATATATATATATATATATATATATATATAATATATATATATAATATATATATATATATATATATATAT
This sequence comes from Brachyptera risi, assembly GCA_964007535.1. Lineage (NCBI taxonomy): Eukaryota > Metazoa > Arthropoda > Insecta > Plecoptera > Taeniopterygidae > Brachyptera > Brachyptera risi. Next base: position 10,603,596 of record OZ023326.1, read on the forward strand.
ATATATATATATATATATACATATATATGTACATATATATAATATATATATATATATATATATATATATATATATATATATATATATTATATATATATATATTCATATATATATATATATATATATATATATATATATATATATATATATATATATATACATATATATATATATATATATATATATATATATATATATATATATATTTATATATATATATATATTCATATATATATATATATATATATATATATATATATATATATATATATATATATATATATATATATATATATAATATATCAACCCAGATTATTGACTTCATCAACATCTTCCGAACGATACTCAATTGCGAATAAAATACAGTTCGAAAGAAAAATATATGCATTCATATATATATATATATATATATATATATATAGGCCTATATGAATATATATTCTTTTCTGATTTGTATTCTATTTATCGTTGAGTATCGTTCAGAAGACGTTGATGAAGTCAATAATCTGAAAGTCGACAACCACATATGATAATGAACTGATTGAAAAGCATGGATATAATTTTCACAAAAGAAGATCTTATGTATGTCGGAAGTGAATTTCATGATGCACTTCCTGTGAATATGAGGAGAGTGAGTGGATCCCGTTTCGAATCGTTTCAAAAACCTGGCCTATTCACAATTGTTTTATAGTCTAGATCCTGGAAGAAAGTTTCTCAACTGTTTACTGACATTTATATCATATTCCAACCGACGATGTTTGATTCTATTTGGAATCCTATTCCGACCTGTTGTTTTATCTCAATCTATTGTATCGTGTACTACTTCAGAAGTGATATCTTCCGAAATAACAGACAGCGCAGTCCTGGTGTTGAAGTTCATTAGTTTCAAATAATCAGAATGGGGAGGTAAGATCGCTCTTGTGGTGCCCCGTCCAAACGATCCTATCTTTCATCCATAGCCTTAATTGGGGAACAATGATTTTGTATCAAGTTTCGATGTTCTGAAAAAATAAAAAATAAAATGTCAGATAGGGATTGAATTTTATTTCAAATTTAATTGTATATGTTGTTGACATGTCCAACATTACTTGCAACACAACTGGGATCGATGGTATCTTTTCAATATTTTTCAACAATAGTTGATTCCAATTCTAATTCCATTTTGAACGAACATCAAGTCAGAAAAGAAGAGGGCCAGAAAAGTGTGCGAGCTGATAAAAGAATATCTATCAGAAAATGACTACGGCATAATAATTTCAATAACTTAATGAACTGGTAGGATTATACATCCCTTAATCAGCTTCAATATTAGTCACACCAGATCTCATCCCCATGAGATGAATAGCACCAATGAATTAGGCACGCTGCATCAGATGGGCATTAATCCCCGAGTCTTGAGTCACGTACCCCCCCCCCCCTCCCCCCTTCTCCGTGTACCCTCACGTATAAGTTGGCGTTACTTCAGTCGGGGGTGACGGTTACGTATACGCAATGGCATCGTCCTCACAGTTCTCCATCGTCCGAGTCGCCAACGCCGACTTCCGTAGCTCATCATGATCGTTTCATCAACTCTGCCGTGACAAGAATATTAATACAGTGCGCCTTTATTAATACTAATAATATAATAATAATCCTGCTTCTGGAATTCTATGAACGTTCATACTTTACAATTCTATTTGCATGCATAAAGAAACAATGGCTTCGTTTCCAGATTAATTTCAATGATAATATTAACTTGCAATCTTAATGTTTAATAAAGAATGTTGCTATAAAAGTGCTAACAATAAAAGGTTATCTTATACTATCTTAACGTCTTTAATTCTTTTCTAGGACAAAGTAAATGTGAACTCAAAAACGAAGGTTTGCTCATACAATATGCTACACGTATAGGAACGATTGAGAATGGGGAAAGTACAGTTCAAATATTGAATCATATACTCATCATATTTCCGTCATTTCGTATGTCAAACGCATATTCTTTGAAAGGCAAATCATATAGAAGAAAGTCTTTTTCGTAGTAGAAGGCTATCCCACATCAATCATTGAATTGGATTTTCTTCGACGCGTATCGATTGTTCTATTTATTGTCGTTCGTCATACGCACGAAGGGATACATTTGCCGTGCCCCCCCCCCCCCCCCGAAGAAGAACGAGGATCTCACACCCACTCAGTAGACGTGAATATTGGAGGTCATTTTCGCTTTGTTATCAGTCAAAGGTGACACGTGTTTCGAAGTAACATCAACAAGAAACGAAAAGTCAATTTGGAGAAATTCAATTTCGATATAATATCAAACGTATCTTCAAACGATATTTAATTGACAGGTGAATTGACTGCTTTGAGCCGGTGACACGAGCAGAAATTGTGTTCTTTCACGGATCTTTTTTTTTCTATAAATAGTTTGAGATATGCATAGGTTTATATTATTCTTGTAGGTCTTTATCAATGTCACTAACATGAAATGACAATTGTATAGGGTGGGAATAGAAACGAATTGAACATCCCCATTTATCGGTTATAGAACCTATACGTATTCTCACTGCAGGGTTATAACTGTTATTCAAGATCAAAGTTATTACCCAGCGAGAAGCCAAAGAAAAGTCCCAGCGAATGTTGGAAAGAAAGCGTCACATAATAATTGACATATTATATTGACGTATTCAAAATGAACATGAAAAATCGCGTATTCCCTACCTCAATTCGGCAGCTTGATGTGGTAGGGGAAAGACCTTGTGTGTGTGACTCGATGAACCACAGGGAATGTCGTCGGGAGCAATTATTTGCTCCTAGTATAGTTCAAGTTTAAGGCAAACTAGTGAGGAGGGAGGATCTAGACAATGAGCGGTTTAGTGCCATTTGGTAACCGTTGTTGAAAAAACAAGCTTTCTCATATTCATATTCATGGAAAATTGAAAATTGGGCCACCCTCCGTAGCTCAGTCAACTGGATCTCGCTTCAGAAAATGTCACCGCTGGATGTGGGTTTGAGTCCTGTATAATGCATGGGTTTATGTGAGCGTTCTCTCCCTCATCATCACTTTTTAACTTTTCATTATCAATATCACCTGCTCATTCGTACCCCCAAATGACCCAGCTGTTGGTGAGATCATTGAGCCAACAATAATGAACATGAGAAGAGCGGCCGGGTGAGATCGTAAGAACGGGGCACCACAAGGGCAATCTTCCTATCTAAAACAAAAGAAAAACTATGATTTTTCACTTCATTCATATCAATCATTTCCCCTTCTTTATTCCTATTCGAGTCAATCAATATTTTTTTATATTCAAGTTTGTCAACCTGTCGATCAAATGATTGATGAATCGATCAATAGGAAGCAGAAATATTCCGAATCACAAATATCTATCAAATTCTGGAAAATCTACCAGTTTCCACCCAAAATCCTATTTAAAATGAATCTCGAGAGAAATGAAATATTTGAATCAGTTTCTATCATGTGACTCGCAATACTTTGAAGAACGTCAACTCGAACTTTGAAATTCGAGAAATCCTCACAAATTATTAAAGAACATGTTTTCCTGCTGAGAATGATGGAGATGAGAGGAGAAAACAATCGAATAGCAGACCGAGGGGTAAACTATTAAATTTGGTATACACCTCATTTCAGATTTCAAGGGATTTCAGGGAGACTTCGTGGGATTTCAAGAATATTTCAAAGGATTTCAAGAATATTTCAAGGGATTTCAGGGAGATTTCATGGAATTTCAAGAATATTTCAAGGGATTTCAGGGAGATTTCATGTGATTTCAAGAACATTTCAAAGGATTTCAAGAACATTTCAAGGGATTTCAAGAACATTTCAAAGGATTTCAAGAACATTTCAAGAGATTTCAGGAAGATTTCATGGGATTTCAAGAATATTTCAGGGGATTTCAGGGAGATTTCATGGGATTTCAGGAAGATTTCATGTAAAGTGTACACCAGATTTCAGGAGTTGTTGACCTCTCGTATCAGGCTAACCAGGACCCACGAGAACACGAGGTTGTCAGAATAAAATCGAAAGGTGACGATCGGTTGGAGGCTATGATTTTCAATGGTCCGACATCATTATGCATGATTATCATTGTGAACGATACTCTATTTAATGTATCCTGGACTATTTCATATATCACATTTCATTCTATGTTTCACATCATCAACACAATAACCCACTTCGTGTGTGGAAAGCTGCACTCTCATTTGAATTGCAATGATATATATATATACATATTACATTTTTTCAATTTTTGCTTCATTCAGCAAATTGAACAAGTACATGAAGTTGACAAAAACCTCCACAGATAAGCCTGTAACACAGGCTTATCTGTGGAAATGAATAACTGTGCGTCTTGCATTTTCGTAGAATGAAACATAGTATCTGAAATACAAATGGTTAAACAGTATAGTTACAACACAAAATTAAGAATTGAACTAAGATAATTATAGAGAATGGATAGACACAGGTAATGGTACTGATGAACTATTACCTAATAACTTTGATTTAAAATCATAAAATCACAATATTACTTTCAAAGTCCAACACCCGATTGGTCAGCAGAGTCAAAAAGTAATTTTGAAATTATTCTACATTGGGGAAATTTGAGTGAATTCTTAAATGTATATTCTTGAATTATATTATTTTATTTTATTATCATTTGATGTGTATTCTTGAATTAAAATTACATCAGAAACACTGTCATATTTTTTTGGCCGAATTTTCAGCACTCTAATGAAATATTAAATTGCTATTCTGACTTCATTTTGGTAAAAAAATCAACTATTTTTCCTCTCAAAATAAGTGTAATTCATGAATGAGAACGGGTACCTATATTTATTCTGGCCTAATTCTATTCGTTACATCTTCATCCACAATAAAACAAATTTTTTGATTGTACGCCATTCCTTTTAGTATATTTTAATGATCTGTTGAATAATTAAAACGTATGAAATTTGAAGGTTGCGTGTTGAATGATAGGTAAACATCCAGTATTTGAAGTGATATAACTCAAAATTGATCCCAGTTAGCCTATCATCTGTTTGGATATTATTATCGAGCACATCAAAACGAATCGACTGACAAAAAAATCATAATTTTTTCATGACCATGAGGTAATGGAGGTTAGACCTTAAAGGAGCATATTCTCGATCCACTGATTCACTATCATCATGAATGTTTACTTTCCATGGATGTGATAATAAAACTGTAAACTGGATATAAGTATATGTATAGCTGTTTTGGACAACTTGTTTGGTCGAGTCCACTGCCATTAAAAACACCTTTTCAGGCAGTGGCAATACGTGTTTTTCAGTCAAGACTAATAACAATCTGTGCATGTTTATTTACCAGAATGGGTGCAAAACATGCGAAATCTCGTTCCTACGTCCTATTAAAGGACATCACAACCCTGAGAATAGATTTGAATGTTTATTGACGAGATTCATTCTCTCAATTTTAGAGAAATTAGATAGCATCTTAATTTTCGAAATTTAAATTAATTTTCTGGTCGTTCAGATACTGTGATATCATGACTTGGACTTCACCGAATTGGTATAGACTTCTGTCAAGTAACAAATGACAAACAATCGTTACCATAGCAATACAGTGAACTGGTGGACCACCAAACATTCTGATTGGTCAATTCCAACTGATGGACATTGTTGTCGTTCTCTTTCAACAATGAGTGACGTCACTTGACAGAAGCCTATAGAAACATCTAAGCCTTCTTTAGTCAGATCATTCTTCTCTGATTAATCTCTATGATCTTTCTCTGATAAGAAATGAATGATTTGAATAAAGAAGGCTGTGATAAACATAAACAGAATCAAGTACGTCATGACTTGGAGAGCGGGCTGGGTCTTGAGTGACAATTGACGACTAGTGATTGACCCTCCCACAAACGTCACAAAACAGAACATCCAATCAAATGGGCTGTTTGTTACGTGGATGATTTGACATTACCTATCAGAGTATATCTGAATGCCCACATGGAGTATAGATCAAGGTGGCCTGCCGATAAGCCACGCCTATCACTAGTGGTCAACTACATTGAATGTATTTTCTGAAATTGAGATGATGATCTCTAGTTTTCTCTCAAATTTGAGAAATAAATATCATCCATATTCGCTAAAATCCAATTTCAAAGTTGTGATGTCTTTCGAGCAATTTGTGCAAAATTAATTGTGGAGGCTTGACTACAAATTTCTGATGATGTATTGTTGAACCATTTTTCGAACATTTTATATTTGTTCGTCCGTCCAATTTTCAAAATTTTGAATCAGAACCGATTAAACCAATTATTATTCAAATCAATTGAACTAATCATTTCTCCATATGAAAAAAATGGATTAACATACAATTTATGGGTTTTTGTTTTCGTGGCACTTCCACCAAAATCAAAAACCGGCACCTCCACTAATATCTGGAGTATAGATGGTGCATGTTACACATGGATTCTGAGTCACCAAATTGAGATGAATAATCTTCAGTCAACAGTGAATTCTGTAATTATTTTGATTCATCATTATTGTATCATTAATTTATTGATACATTTATAGTTACAAGATTGGCTATTAATGAATACTTGTGATTACAGACGCAACTGAATTTGATGAATTAGAAGCGGATTTTCTGAGAGGTCACACTTGGCGTTATTACTATAACAAATGTCATCTCCGGATATCTAGTTGGTGACCATGAGAGATACAGGTTGCCATCGACCGTCTCTTCTATCTCACACCGCTAGCGCACGGGTGGTTCGAGTCTTCATCTTCCTCCAATACAAGTATCCCATACAAAATAATGATACTTCAATAATCCAGCCCGTATAATCAAGGACTAAATTTGAATTTCTGTGAAACATTAAATTTTTACATGTTCTCATTTTTTATGGGAGGAAAATATATCAATTTTGTTTTTTGAAAAGAAATTGTAGCACGTGAAATTGGATCTCCAATATCGTCTGTACTTTTTCAACAATTTCACTCTAAGCAGAACATTCGAGAAATATGATTATAGAACATTGATGATAATAAAGAATATTCATATATATATATATATATATATATATATATATATATATATATATATATATATATATATATATATATATATATATATATATATATATATATATATATATTATATATATATATATATATATATATATATATATATATATATATATATATATATATATATATATATTCATATTCCTCATCATCATGAAGAATTAATATCAGAATTTTTCATATTCTTCATTTTTCTATTATTTCTCCATCTATATTCTTCATTATATAATATATATATATATATATATATATATATATATATATATATATATATATATATATATATATATTTATATATATACATATATATATATATATATATATATATATATATATATATATATATATATATATATATATATATATATTTATATATATACATATATATATATATATATATATATATATATATATATATATATATATTTATATATAAACATATATATATATATATATATATATATATATATATATATATATATATATATATATATATATATATATATGTTTTGTTGAAAGCTTTCACGACTCATTATGTAATTAATAATCAAATCTTTATGGATAATTAAAAGTCGCGTTAACGAATAAATATTGATTTAATTGCCCGACGTTTCGACTACAATATAGTGGTCATTTTCGAGGGCTAAAAATGAAAATAATTATATAAATGATAAATAATAGGAACCAAAAAACAGATTCTTATGCAGAAAAACACATCTTCAATGAATGTCTTGAAGGGTGTAATAAAAATAACAATAAAAATAAAAATAAGCTTGATGCACATCTATGAATCTAGATGACTATATCACAGTGTCCTGGATCACACATGCTGGGCTAGGTTATCAGATTGATCCTACTCCTCAAATAGTATGGTCGCCTTCCTTCATTCATGGTTCCATCTGCTTCAAGAACAATCCTGTCTGTTAGTCTGGGCTGATATCGTAATTCGCCAAGTGCAGTGGTCCAGCTAGGCGATAGGGTATATCCACAATCTTCGCCATTGAAATTATGTGGATGTTTTATAATTTCAATGGCTTCGCTTATCGCCCTCGGCCACCGCTTTTCTTGGCGATCCAATACTACAGATTCTTCGTATAGAATATTGTGTTTCTCTTCTATATGATGTTTAGCAATGGCAGACAATCTTGAATTCTTGGTCCGTTCATGGTACTTATGTTGTTTGAGTCGATCGGAAGTGGGTTTTTTAGTTTGACCAATGTAAACAAGGCCACACTCGCATGGCACTTTATATACCCCACATGACTCCAGATGTATCTTGTCCTTTACTGATCTGAATTTACTTTGTAGTTTATTATCGGGAGTATAAATGGTTTCAATATTATGCTTTTTCAGCATGCGTCCTATTCTATCCGTTATGCCACTTGCATATGGTAGTAACGCGGTAGCTATGCTCTTATCTGGCTTCTTCCGAGTTGTTGGAACAAAGTTCATGGCTTTGGATATGTCTTTGTTCGAGTAGCCGTTCTGTTCGAATGTTTTTCTCAAACTAACTAGTTCTTCCGACATGTGTTGCTCATCAGTGAGTCTTCTTGACCTGGTAACCAGAGTATTCAGTACGCTCCTCTTTTGACATGGATGATGATGGGATTTGGAATTTAAATATCTATTAGTGTTTGTTTGTTTCCTATAAACAGTATGAGTTAACGTTCCGTCTGGTTTCCGTCCGAGCAATACATCCAGAAATGGTAACTTATTCTGTTGATTTTCTATTTCCACTGTGAATTGGATTTTCGGATGGATTCCATTAAAATGTTTCACGAACTCCATGAGTGTTTCAACTCCGTGCTGCCAGACCATGAAGCAATCATCGACGTAGCGATAATAGCACCTAGGTTTCAGAGTTGCTGTTCTTAATGCGGTCACTTCAAATCTTTCCATAAATAAATTAGCCACCAATGGAGAAAGAGGTGACCCCATAGCCAGGCCTTCTTTTTGTTTGTAGAGCTCACCCTCGAAAGAAAAGTAGCTACAATCCAGACAACCTTCAATTAAGTTACATAAAGAATTACCAAATTTCTTTTTCTCCCTGAGTACTCTCATGGCTTCCTTCACAGGTACATTGTTGAATAGCGAGACCACATCCAAGCTGACTAGAATGTCATCTTTGTCCAACCTCAGGTTCTTCACTTTCTCAATAAATTCCACCGAGTTTTTCACATAACTCTCTACTAGTTCATTTTCGTGTTTCAATAGTCGGGCAACACACCTTGCAATACTATGTGCTGGAGATTTGATGGCACTAACGATGGGCCGTAAAGGTAATCCGAGCTTGTGGTATTTTGGTAATCCATATATTTTGGGCACAATGCAGTCCTTCGGTCTTAAATCTTCTCTTAATTCTTTGCTGAATGGAGCGTCGTCTAAAAGGCTATTAAGTTTAGACACGAAGGTGGAAGTTGGATTTCTCTCAATTTTTTGGTAGCTAGAATCGCTCAAAACTGCTCGCATTTTCTCAACATACTCGTCAGTGCGCATTACTACGGTGGCGTTCCCTTTATCTGCCTTCAGGATGACTATATCTTTGTTTTTTCGTAAATCGTTAATAGCTATTCTCTCTTCTAACAGTAGATTAGGTCGCGGTATTTTACATTGTTTTAATATTCGCGATGTATTTTGACGAATCTCCTCTGCTAAAGGTTTCGGAAGACGTCTAATGGCAGTTTCAACTCCTATTATAACCTTTTCGTATGGAACAGACTGAGGAGCAACAGAGTAGTTGAAACCTTTACTAAGGACCGAAATCGCTGACTGAGAAAGTTGTAAAGATGTTAAGTTTATAACATGTTCCGATGGATCGTATACCGATCGTGAAGATGAATCTATAACAGGGTGTTGCTTCGCATAAAGCTGTTCAATTTTCTTGACATGACGGACAGTTACAGCTATCCTTACCTTCTCAGCTTGTAGTTTCGAAATACGAAGCAAATCAGACATCAGATCAGGGTACATGGAGCCAGTCAAACGGTGATATAGCGCATCAATATCTCTTGCCAAGAAGTGTAAATCTCTGCGAATGTTGTGAATATGATCGATTAAAATCATTCTGTTGGCCCGGTCAAAAACCCTTGAATTACGTCTAGATTGCAAATTGTGATGAATCCTCACACAACAAGGAATCACGTGTTTATCTCTGCAACGTAGCATGAAGATCAAAGTGCACAGAAGCTTACATTTCTTGATGAGAAGCGATGAAAATACTCTTGTTAAACGAAAAACTTCCATTCCATGTTGGTTAAGTATGTTTTGTTGAAAGCTTTCACGACTCATTATGTAATTAATAATCAAATCTTTATGGATAATTAAAAGTCGCGTTAACGAATAAATATTGATTTAATTGCCCGACGTTTCGACTACAATATAGTGGTCATTTTCGAGGGCTAAAAATGAAAATAATTATATAAATGATAAATAATAGGAACCAAAAAACAGATTCTTATGCAGAAAAACACATATTCAATGAATGTCTTGAAGGGTGTAATAAAAATAACAATAAAAATAAAAATAAGCTTGATGCACATCTATGAATCTAGATGACTATATCACAGTGTCCTGGATCACACATGCTGGGCTAGGTTATCAGATTGATCCTACTCCTCAAATAGTATGGTCGCCTTCCTTCATTCATGGTTCCATCTGCTTCAAGAACAATCCTGTCTGTTAGTCTGGGCTGATATCGTAATTCGCCAAGTGCAGTGGTCCAGCTAGGCGATAGGGTATATCCACAATCTTCGCCATTGAAATTATGTGGATGTTTTATAATTTCAATGGCTTCGCTTATCGCCCTCGGCCACCGCTTTTCTTGGCGATCCAATACTACAGATTCTTCGTATAGTAAATAAAATATAAATAAAGTATATATTATAAAAATAATAAAAATAAAAATAAATAGAAATAAAGTAAAGAAGGCCTGGCTATGGGGTCACCTCTTTCTCCATTGGTGGCTAATTTATTTATGGAAAGATTTGAAGTGACCGCATTAAGAACAGCAACTCTGAAACCTAGGTGCTATTATCGCTACGTCGATGATTGCTTCATGGTCTGGCAGCACGGAGTTGAAACACTCATGGAGTTCGTGAAACATTTTAATGGAATCCATCCGAAAATCCAATTCACAGTGGAAATAGAAAATCAACAGAATAAGTTACCATTTCTGGATGTATTGCTCGGACGGAAACCAGACGGAACGTTAACTCATACTGTTTATAGGAAACAAACAAACACTAATAGATATTTAAATTCCAAATCCCATCATCATCCATGTCAAAAGAGGAGCGTACTGAATACTCTGGTTACCAGGTCAAGAAGACTCACTGATGAGCAACACATGTCGGAAGAACTAGTTAGTTTGAGAAAAACATTCGAACAGAACGGCTACTCGAACAAAGACATATCCAAAGCCATGAACTTTGTTCCAACAACTCGGAAGAAGCCAGATAAGAGCATAGCTACCGCGTTACTACCATATGCAAGTGGCATAACGGATAGAATAGGACGCATGCTGAAAAAGCATAATATTGAAACCATTTATACTCCCGATAATAAACTACAAAGTAAATTCAGATCAGTAAAGGACAAGATACATCTGGAGTCATGTGGGGTATATAAAGTGCCATGCGAGTGTGGCCTTGTTTACATTGGTCAAACTAAAAAACCCACTTCCGATCGACTCAAACAACATAAGTACCATGAACGGACCAAGAATTCAAGATTGTCTGCCATTGCTAAACATCATATAGAAGAGAAACACAATATTCTATACGAAGAATCTGTAGTATTGGATCGCCAAGAAAAGCGGTGGCCGAGGGCGATAAGCGAAGCCATTGAAATTATAAAACATCCACATAATTTCAATGGCGAAGATTGTGGATATACCCTATCGCCTAGCTGGACCACTGCACTTGGCGAATTACGATATCAGCCCAGACTAACAGACAGGATTGTTCTTGAAGCAGATGGAACCATGAATGAAGGAAGGCGACCATACTATTTGAGGAGTAGGATCAATCTGATAACCTAGCCCAGCATGTGTGATCCAGGACACTGTGATATAGTCATCTAGATTCATAGATGTGCATCAAGCTTATTTTTATTTTTATTGTTATTTTTATTACACCCTTCAAGACATTCATTGAAGATGTGTTTTTCTGCATAAGAATCTGTTTTTTGGTTCCTATTATTTATCATTTATATAATTATTTTCATTTTTAGCCCTCGAAAATGACCACTATATTGTAGTCGAAACGTCGGGCAATTAAATCAATATTTATTCGTTAACGCGACTTTTAATTATCCATAAAGATTTGATTATTAATTATATATATATATATATATATATATAAATATATATATATATATATATATATATATATATATATATATATATATATATATATATATATATATATAAATATATATATATATATATATATATATATATATATATATATATATATATATATATATAAATATATTCAATGAGTGGAATATACAATGATGGATATAGATATGGATAGATATGGAACATGGCATCTATATTCTTCATTATATATATATATATATATATATATATATATATATATATATATATATATATATATATTTGATGAGTGGAATATACAATAATGGATATAGATACACGTATTCTGATTCATTAAAATAATATATGCATATTTCACCAGATTTCATACATCTCAAAGATAATATTCCATATTATTTCCAACTACAAATGTTGCATCCACCCCAGGGCACTCATTGTTCCGATCTACAACCATTGTTATGCATGTTTACAATCACGCATTACGCGAGCACATCAGATGCAATAGATATCGAACATGGCAAGACAATTAAGTGGATAATTCTGGTAAACAGTCCAGACATCATTGTCTATCTATATATAATGTACATTACAAACAAGACCGCATTGTTTTGTAATGGAACTACGCTTACTGGGTACTACAACCTTTTTCCAACTCATATTTATAGTGTTTTCCTACGTGTAAGTTTATCCTGTCTAGCTTCTATGCCGAACAACAAATGTGTTCCTTGTAATGTAATATTACAATCACGGCCAGTCAGAAACAATTAGCGGCGAACTGCAGCGGCACGGTACGGATTCAGGTGCGAATGGCTGGCACTTTGGCACGACAGCGCTGCAATCACTGAGACGTGCTATCGTTGTGAATTGACCAATGTAGATGGGCGTGACTTATACGAAGCAGGGGAAATTTTAGATACCTTGATTGGTTATTTTCCTATTTTTCCTAGTTCACTGTTCACTTGATGTTTTTTTTATATATATTTTGTGACATCACGAGGGCGGACGATCTACATCGGTCAATTGTTCTGTCATTTTTTTTTCATCGGAAACTTGACACTAAGAAGGTCGTATTGAGGACTGGGCCCACGAGACCCGGGTCTAGGGTGGCAAATTACCAAGGGGCGGCAGCCTCTCAAAAATCAAATGATGAGAAAATATATTTCAACGAATCGTTTATTCTCATACGATATATATGTTCACTTCGAGATATCAAATAATGCATTGAGAGCATTGAAACAAATCCCTGTATATTTTGCTACAATTTTCTTCTAGTGTACAATATAATTTTTGCAATATTTTTGTCTTCTCGTTTAACAAATTTCTTTATTATTTTTTCAACATATTGTGTGTGTGTAGAAACAATCAAAGTTTATGAAATGATTATTCTCATTGGTAGGTCTTAGTAATTGCCCAACAAGATAACTATAAATGTGCTTCTGAATGAAAACCTGGAGCTCGTCATATTCCTGAGATGGTGTACTATACTGGACTAATTGCTATACATGGAAGAAGGATGAAGGGGGGGGGGGGGGGGATATGGCGTCAATTTTTTGAGCCCAAGGGCGCAGAATGTCCCAATATTTTGAACACAAAACCCGTGTTTCCCAATAGAGGCATATAGGGTGAATGTTTAGGGTCGTTTGAACGGAGCACAACAAGGGCAATCTCATCCCATCGTATTGTATAAATGGGCAACAATAACCTGTAAATAACAATAAATAACAACAACAACAACAACAACAACAACAACAACAACAACAATGTCAACATGTAGTGATGTAGACCGATGGTCCAACGAATAGCAGCTGCCCATTCTATACGTTCTTGCCGCACCACGTTCTTCCCGCACCGCGTTCTTGCCGCACCACGTTCTTCCCGCACCGCGTTCTTGCCGCACTACGTTCTTGCCGCACCACCTTATCGCCGCACCGCGTTCTTGCCGCACCACATTCTTCCCGCACCGCGTTCTTGCCGCACTACGTTCTTGCCGCACCACGTTATCGCCGCACCACGTTCTTGCCGCACCACGTTATTGCCGCGTGCTAGCGTACGAGGCCGTTGACAGGTTTTTATGAGTTACGATCTAGGAGGATTTAACTATATTTCATCTGGAGTGGATATGAGCTGGTACGGTTGAAGCCACTTTCACTTTCTAGATTTCCCCTCGATCCCCTCCGCCGCCATCTTGACCCTGGCAAGAAATGTAAACAGCTGAGTTCACGAATGGAGCACAGCATAGGTTTTATTATTTTTTATTATTATTTCGTATCTTTCATAGATAGCTATTGTCCTAGGCCATATGTAGGACTATTTTATTTAATCTAATTCATTGACTGATAATTATTTTATTGTGATACACTAGTCCTAGAATTTGATATTTTTATGTATGTTCAGTAAGTTTTACTTCACAAATTTCGTTTTTTATTTAATTGTCGAGGCAGATTATATTCAATTATTTTGCAGCTTATTTCAGATTACTTTATTTTATTCTTTGATAGTCGATGTAAATAATTTTTATGGCTTCATAAATCAAATATTTTGAGAAACCTCTCTAGTTTTAAAGCATAATTAATGAAGGGTATATTTTGTGCAATTTAATTGATGGACTGATAATTATTTTATTGTGATAAACTAGTCCTAGTTTGATATTTTTATGTATGTTTAGTAAGTTTCACTTGAAAATTTTCGTTTTTTATTTAATTGTTGAGGCAAATTATGGGCCCTTTGTATAATTTTGAAGTTTATTTCAGATCACTTCATTTTATTCTTTGATAGCCAATGTAAATACGTTGTATGACTTCATCGATCAAATATTTCAAGAAACCATCCTAGTTTGTATGGCATAATTAACTTTTAATTTTTATAAAGCAATCTTTGAGGGGTATTTTGTTCAAATTAATTGATGGACTCAATAATGAAAAGTGTACTGTGATAATATCTAGTTTGATATTTGTTTCTTTTCAAATGTGTCCTAAATTATATTGCCAATTCTTTATATTTTTGGATTAGATTCATTTATGATACTGAGCCTAAATTGGTGAGTTTGTCATGTACCTATATTATTACTGTTTGACAATCAACCGTATATGTAAGTGTATTGGTAGCTGATCCGACCTTCATGTTTCAGGCCTACAAAATGTCAACTTATTTAATTTGTTTTCTATATTTTTCTTTGATAATTGATTTGAATTAGACCTGTACAATGGTATCATAATTAATTTTCGAACATTTTATTTTATACCACTAGTCAATACCGAGTTTTTTGTTCAATTAATAAACTGAAGCATTAAACTTCTAGTTTATTCTAGCTTCAGCTGGAGTTGAATAATATTGTTATTCAACAGATTATAGAGGCACTTATATAAGTACGCATACATTGATTTAGCTGTTACTATGTCTGTATTACTGTTTTGTCAATGAAATGCATTCATTTGTATTGGTAGCTTATCTGACCTTCAAGTTACAGGCCTACAAATTAAAAAAATAATTGGATTTATTTATAATATTTTGTGCTTTGTTAGTGAATTAAAATTATAGATTATACAAAACTAGCTTGACTTTCGACTAAACGAAACTTATAAGAATAAAACAAGTGAGAAATGTATGAATGTATTCCTATTTCATCACCATTCAAGCTGCAACATTTGCTCCTATCACCTTTACAGAATATATTGCATACCGGTAGTTTGAAGTTTATTCAGTTCAAATCTAGTGGTCTGAACAATTGAACATATACCACTTATATTTTACTGAATATCTCACTTGAAAGGCAGTAGTCTAAGGTATCAAATAATTACTTTTTAAAGTAGTAATAAATAATATAAACGTATGAAGTTACTAGGTTTACTGGGTTATGCTATACATTGACACAGTTTCTTGCCAGCATCAAGATGGCTGCCCAGGGAGAGAAGTGGTGGGAGGTGGCTTCAACTAGTAACGTGCGCGCTCGCATGCCATATCCACTCCAGATGAAATATAGTTAAATCCTCCTAGGTTACGATGTGTGGCCGCCGGGGCTGTTACCTCCAGTAGGTGCTACTCGTTGCACCCAGGCAGTTCATACACCTTCCGCGTGTATGCACGCCGACTCCTGTCTACACACTCCTCAGACACATTAAATGCACAAGGACACTGCGATTGTAAATTGCATTTTCCACATGCACATTTCTTTCGTATATAGCCAAGGTGTTATTGAGCCTTATACGTTGCGAAACATATATGCCATCGCCGACAGAGGAGATGCACTTTTCTGTTTGTAATTTCACCACTCCATAATCAATGCAATGTGCATTTAAGAATGCGATATTGCTTATGGTCCTTGGGTTTTCTGATGAGGTTCACACACGTTTGTGGACAGTACCAATCAGAGTTTTTAAAATGTGTAATTGAAAATGACAAGTGAACATTATATTGTTTTATTCTGGAGGGCTTTCGAATGAGATAATGGTGTTTTTGAATTGCCGACTGAAAATCCATTACTTTTATCTGTAATGAGAAAGTAATAAAATTAGGTTGCCATCATTATTGATATAGTGAAGACACAAGAAACATATATATTAGACCAATCAAAGAAGATATCAACTGTCTGTGTACGCGTAACCTGAAAGAGTTAATTAGAAGATTACGTAAAATCCGTTGCTAACTTTTGAGATGATGTAATAAAACACATTTTATTACATCGAGTAGATACTTGACTAATTGAATTCCACATGGAAATCATTTTTTTTTTTAAATCGAGAACTGTGGGAACTGATTTACTTCTTGCCGGTATTCAAATCAACCGAATTCGGCACCAATCTTCATGTTTTTGGGACTTCACAAATCCATTCGAATTGATTTCATCAAAAATAGATCAGTGAGATACATCAACAATCAGAATTTATCTATTTACAAATGATTGTAATCGATACGTGAATTTACACATATAATTGCTTTTTAATCTTCCTCACGAATTGCGAGTATTTCGCTTATTGAACAAGGCAGATCCACAATTTTTCGTCCATACAGATTTAATTAATCAGAATCTCAGAATATATCTGGAAACAGAATGACTATCGAATTAGAAACACATTTTTTTTTTAATATTTTTTTTTATTTTTTTTTTTTAAACGATACACTGTAATGATGACTGAGATCTATTGGCGTCGGATGAACGATCAATGAGATGATGGGATGATGAGATAAAGGTTTTTATGGGTAGTGGGAAGGATAGTGGGAAGGAAGCGGTCGTGGCCTATATTGTGGGAACCATCCCGGCAAGTAGCCTAGACTACAGAGGGAAACCACGAAAAACCCCTGTAAAGATGGACGCGGTGGCGGGGATCGAACCGGGTCCGATATGTCCCTTCACCTCCCGGGTCACATGGAGCAAGTGCGCTAACCACTCAGCTACTGTGCAGGTAAACACAGTTGTATGTATGGATAAAAGAGTTATATATAAAATGAAATATCAAGGTGAAAATTTCAGTATAATAATGAAAAGAAATAACCCTAAAAATGAGGAACTTATTGTCAAGTTGACACAAATTAAATACATTCATATAACTGTTTCAGATAATTTCGTCCCATCTTTCATTTATATCGCACGACAACATTAGTAGCTTTTGTGTATAGAAGAAATACAGCATAAATCATATCCATCGGATAAAACCCTGTTGATATTCCATAGTTTGTTCCAACTCAACATCCTGTATAAACTAATCGCACGGCTTGTTGAACTAACTATCAGTTTGTGTTTATATAGGTATACCCAAGTCCCCATCAGAAAAGTCACTAACCTTTCACAACAATTGACAATAAATAAGCTGATTACAGATTCAGCTTATCATGATCACTTTTTCTTTTTACATAAAAACAACTATCTTTTCAAGTGGATACGAGCACGAGTGGTGAGCGACGAACGGACGCATAACGATGACCTAGCTGTATTTCAGTGCAACGCGCCTCTAAATACGATTTCGTCTGATTGTATATGCATGCAATCGAGAGAGAAAAACAGGCCTTTCCATTCCATCACTCTGTTAATTCACTCAATCAATCTTTTGATTTCAATTAAACCGATCCAAGGGCACGTGGTCATTGACCCGATCATCAAGATAATAAAGTTAATTTTTATACTTTAGAGGTTATTGATATAATCGATTATCTATGGATAATCAATTGTGTGTAACGTTTATACAAGCGAAAAAAACAATTATTGATAGCGATCGATGAGTATAAATATTTATGTATAACGATGATAATAATATCAAGAAGAATGACATGAAATAACAGAAAACAGAAATATTATTTGTTTCTAATTGAAAAGTTGATTTATGATCAAGCAAGTAAATCATATGGAAAGTTGAAAGTGACTGAACTGAAGTATAACTTGGAAGCTATGTAAAGTGAAGTTGAAGTGAATGAAAAAAGTGAAAACACTCAATAAAGATTCGTGTTCTTCGAATACACTAATTTGTTCTCATATTTCAGCAATGAATATACTTTTACAGTCATCCAATAATTATGACAGGATGATCAACCTATTGAATCTTCTACTGAATTTGTGATACGAGTGTATTCTTGCTTGCTACAATAATACAAAATCGATCAATCGATAAAAATTTCCGTCTTGTCGAGAATCGAAATGAGTGAAGCCATCCAGAAAGTTTAAAGTTCAATTCGACGTTTTAAACGGTCTTATTGCCGGAGTAACTGTATGGAAAGAATTATATCCAATTCAGTGCTTCAACGAAACTTTTGCAAACTTCATAAGGTGAATGAATTAGTTTAGTTATAATTTTGAACAACGAAATTGAAGTGTTCGATGAAGATATTCGTATAACTCGTCACAAAATGTTCACATACAATGAATATCCATATCTATATTCATATATATATATATATATATATATATATATATATATATATATATATATATATATATATATATATATATATATATATATATATATATATATATATATATATATATATATATATATATATATATATATATATATATATATATATATATATATATATGTATATATATATATATATACATATATATATATATATATATATATATATATATATATATATATATATTCATATATATATATATATATATATATTTATATATATATATATATATATATATATATATATATATATATATATTCATCTATATATATATATATATATATATGTATATATATTATAGTTATGTCGAAAAAGATACGCCTCGACTGGGACTCGAACCCGGGACCTTCTGCTTGCCGTCCCGGGTTCGAGTCCCGGTCAAGGCGTATCTTTTTCGACGTAACTATAATATTCCAAATAATCTCGATATTGGATCGTATCCAAGAAGTTTATTTATCACATGTATATATTCATATATATATATATATATATATATATATATATATATATATATATATATATATATATATATATATATATATATATATATATATATATATATATAAATATGTATGTATATAAATATATATGTGGGTATATATACATATCATATATATATTTATATATATATATATTTATTCATTTATCAATTCACCACCCTCGGTATAGCTTAGTCAGCTGAGGCACCACTTCAGAAACTGAAGTCACCGTTGAGCGTGAGTTTGAGTACAGCATAAGGCATGAGTTTTTTAAAACATCTTATTACTTCATAATTTCACCATGGTCATATGTCATAGGTTTATAGGTTCATATTTCATATGTTCATATTTCATAGGTTTATAGGTTCATATTTCATAGATTCATAGTTCATAGGTTCATATTTCATAGGTTCATAGTTCATAGGTTCATAGTTCATAGGTTCATAGTTCATAGGTTCATAGTTCATAGGTTCATAGTTCATAGGTTCATAGTTCATAGTTCATAGGTTCAGAGTTCATAGGTTCATAGTTCATAGGTTCATAGTTCATAGTTCATGGGTTCATAGTTCATAGGTTCATAGTTCATATTTTCACTTCGTTGCTTATTCGTACTCCCGTATAACCTATAGCTGTTGGTACGGTCGTTAAGCAAACAATTCTATCAATTCTGATTTTCACCTGAACATGTTCACAATCATTGTTACGCTATTCATGTATGTATTGACCTGATGATACAAAATAGCGATTTTAATTGGGTTTGTGACGGCTATCTGTGTCTTGTCAATCATGCCCACCTCCCCCGCCCCCTTCCCCCTCTCCTCCCCCACCCCCGCCCCCGCCGGTCGAGCCCAATTATACAATCGTTGACTTCGTTATGGTCAGTTGATCATCAAGTTATGTAATAATCATAGTAGTAATTGCTGATTATTCCGTATCATCAGCGATTATTTATATCTCTCTAATTGACTTTTTCACGCACTTCGATATCCATGCGTTAGTATTTATATACTTTTTTCTCCTTTTTTTCTCATACTTTTTTTTCAATAACATCGAAACTTCATACGAAATCATTGTAGTTCAATCAGAGCTATATATGAAAATTAGGATCGTTTGGACGGGGCACCACAAGGGCGATCTTACCACCCCATTTTAATTAATTAGAACCAATGTACTTCAACACCAGGACTGCGCTGTCTGTGAACATAATTTTCCGTCGCAGATGAAAGTCTTTGATATACTCGTGAATAATACTTGCTATATAATCTGATGGATTTATTCAGTTATACTTTTCCGATTTCACAATTTCTCACACATTTAATGTTCAATTTGTTTTCATTCACTTCAGTGTAGACGCTGATAACAAAGTCGTTGAAAACATTAACCATAACTAACAGGCTTGATTGAAGCAAAACCACAGAACTGTTATAACTTCAAAAAATGTATGCTAGAAAAACTCATTCAAGGAATATAGATAATAATAGGTAGATGAATGAGAAAATGATGTACATCAAAATGTCAGTGTAAATCAATATCTGTAGAATATTGACACTATTTCAATCACTATTACCATCTTATTCAGGCCCAGCTTTACGAATCTCAGTTAAAACAATAATCTGTTGACAATTAGTCAAGTTATGAAAATGATGTATCTAATCAAGGGTGATAACAAGTTAATCCACTAACTATTGCTCAATCCACTAACTATTGCTTAATCCACTAACTATTGCTTAATCCACTAACTATTGCCTAATCCACTAATTATTGCTCAATCCACTAACTATTGACTAATCCACTAACTATGTCTTAATCCACCAACTATTGCTTAATCCACTAAGGTCCGCGGTATTACCAAGTCCAGTTAGCAGTTATCTGAGAGTTGGTGAAAACAAATAACACAGGTAATCATGATGATAACAACTTTTATCTGCCAGTTAGAGCTACTCCCACGTTGGTAATACCGAGCCTAACTATTGCACAATCCACTAACTATCTCTTAGTAAAACTGGGCCTTATATTTCTCTCAATACGAATCAATGAGTGATTCTTTTTTTTTTTTTTTTTAATACGAATCAATGAGTGATTCTTAAGTATATGCAAGTAATCATAGGTTATATTATATAGCGTGTTCTGACTGATATTTCACAGCCTAATCTAGAGTTAATTGACCATTCCTATCAAGTGAATGTGTAATCAATATGTCAAATGTACAAACTGTTCCATTTTGATTCGCACAATGATTTATATAAGTCACTCATAGGGAAAAATGATTGTACATTGCATGTATAAAACCTATATTCACTTGATTAGTGTAAGTTTATTTTCAGTACGTAGGGCCTATTCAATAACTCGAAAAAAACGTGAATACATATGAAACAGGTGTACATACACCACAATCAAGAGTCAAGACATGGAAAACGGTAAAATAATAATGAATGAAAACTTTAAGTACATGGATTCGATTTGGCGAAATATCAGTTTTTTGTGATGACTTTTGAACGACATGAGATATTGAAATTCTAGTTCGGACGAAACATATATATTTTCATTGCCTGAATAATGAAGTCAGTTATTAGATGAGCGATAGCCAAGACTCCATCCCACTCTTATAGGGCTTTGTCTATGTGTTTTTTTTTTGTAAGCACTCCACAGGTTGCAGAGTTTGGCTGATCGACATGAAACTTTTTTGTACACGTAAACTCATCCAACTTGGAATTTTATAGTTTTTGGAATGAATCGTTTGAACCGATTTTGAGAAATATCATCTCAAAGTTTCTGAAAACCACATAAGATTAGGCCAAGCAAGAAAATTTGAGGAATAAAATATATCCAAATGGGATGAAATTTTATCTGAATGTGTATATACAAGAATGATACACATTATGACAATTTTGTATGCAATTAGAATCAGCCGTAATGAAGAAGAAAATCAAATTACTTTTTTTTGTTCATCAAATATATTATGGAAATGAAAGCAGAATTAGGTTGCCAAGATTCACTGCTTTTTAGATTCAATATTTGCCAAACAATGAAGTATTTTTCATATGCGTCAAGTTGTGTAGAATACCTGAGTCGATAAAGTAGCAGAGGTAGAACTACTTTAACGATTCAAATACCTTTTTCATACATCTCGCTCATCTTACAACGCATATGCTGCGTTTGACCAGTTACTATCAACTCAAATTGAATAACCGTCAAGCGACCACGATTAAAAAAACACATTTCTAGTTGTATACACTTGACAACCATAAGATATGAGTTGAATAGCTTCTATTTATACCATC
>OZ023326.1:10626861-10641861 GCA_964007535.1 Brachyptera risi
TATATATATATATATATATATATATATTTATATATATATATATATATATATATATATATATATATATATATATATTTTCATTTTTATTGCTGTGTATGATAGAAGATGGGATGGCATGGCATCCTTCAGCTAATTAAATCACTGTACAAAGCTCTGAGTTCAAGATCGTCACCAAATTCTCGACCACAACGTGAAACTACGTCCCAACTAGGGTCCGTGAAGTTGAACCTGTGACGTCATAATACATCTAACACTGAAAGGAATTGTAATCCAAAACTGAATTGTGTGGTAGAATGGAATGCATGACCGGTCTAAATTGTACTCGTGTATTGCGTTCAACGTCTACTGAGAAGTGGAGACAAATTTGTCTTCTGATGAGATGGATATATTCAGTGGATTAAACCAGCAAGTATTCTGGTTCGAATGATGTTTATTGTATGCTGAACGACTCTATAAATGAATCCAGGACATTTGGGAGTATTTAGGGGTAGCCAGGTTGATCAATGTTGTGTCAATGAACAAGTGTAAAATATGCATTGAACTTTTTACTGGCGCTTGTATATGATCGAGTTGAAATTTGTGTGAAGTTTCAACATTTTGAAAATATTAAATCAAGTTTCTGAACAATGTACACATATATATTCAATGAGCCTAAAACTGAAAATTGAAAAACAGATCATATCAGACCAGATGGAATAAGATACAGAGAAAATATTGGATCAGAACCAGAGAACCGTATCAAAGGAATTAGACCAGACCATACTCTAAAGAAAGGATTATTGTATTTTCACAAGGAATAGAGGTGATTTAGCAAACACAAATCAGCGGAATATAATCCATAATTCACACATAGCTGGAGTGGGTAATCAACTAGAAGTATCTACCCAGCATCACTTGATATACAAGAGTCGTCGAATCAAGCCTAACATCATAAGGTCCGTCCGCTGTCCGTAGCTTGTCAGTTGACGAACTTGTATACCTTACACTGAAAAATCTACGATTTGGATAATTTTACATTTTTTTCTCTACATTCAAGTTGTCATAACTACGTATCGCTACACAAGTTCATCGCTACAGAAACTGAAGCCATGCAGTCATGAGGCATGGGTTTCTGTAAATGTCTCTCCACTTGTCATTTTTGTGGTTATTGATATTCCTTTTATTGTTTCCCAAATGTATTACTCAATACAGTTTCATTATCACCTGCTCATTATAGTACCCCCAAATGATCTAGCTATTGGTGGAGGACGTTGGGTCAACATTATCATAATTGTCGTGTAGACCATTTGGTTGGGATCATTTTTGGTTCATATATCAATCATTTGTATACATAGTTTGTTCATCATTCGCAATGTATTGGATCAGATAATAAATTACTTATTCTCTTCACAAATAATTGATTCATATGTTCATAAACAATCCAACATTTGAATGTTTGAATGATGTCAAGACTTGAGACATTCAAATATTGATAATGAATTCAATATCAGGTGATGGTCAAAGTAATGTATCTTTTTTAAATATATTGCTGTTATCGATTTTTCATTGGCGTTGTGTCAGTCAAAACGAATGATATGTCTTAAACACGCAATGATGAACGCCCATTCATATATATATATATATATATATATATATATATATATATATATATATATATATATATATATATATATATATATATATATATATTTATATATATATATATATATATATATATATATATATATATAATGATGATAATATTATTGATATTTATTCACGGTATACATGTTACATGTTATGCTTCGTATTTCCATTCACTCATGATTTATCTCATAAACATATATATATATATATATATATATATATATATATATATATATATATATATATATATATATATATATATATATATATATATATATTCAGTTATATATATATATATATATATATATATATATATATATATATATATATATATATATATATATATATGGTTATATATATATATATATATATATATATATATATTTATATATATATATATATATATATATATATTCACTATGTGTGTATCTATGTGTTCGTATGTGTGAACCAGCTCCGAATTATTCTCAGCATATAACTATTTTCACTTTCATTATTCACTACAAATTATCACCTGACTTGAATCATTGTAATCGACCCAGTTGTTGATTAATATGACAATCGAGATAGCATTCAAGATTCCAAGTACTGATGCTGTATGCATTGACTCCAAGTTCAAGTATAGACTTGGATAATTCATAATTCAAGATTCCCCATCATTATGCTGATCTTGTGAGTTATTTATACCGAGTTACATCCTTGCTGTGTGTAATAAAAACTTTCGCGGGAGCCGGTAAAGATTTACAATCGTCATGTAGCTTTCGCAAGTTGTATCGCATAACAGCCTCGAATTGTCTTTTAAATTCTATTTGGGTTGGAAAGAAGTATAAACCTAAATCACTAATCGAGTGTAATCGCACCATTTGTATTCATGTCTCGTTGGTTTCTCTATGTATTAAGCAGGGAGCAACCGCCGTCAGGCAATAGCAAAGCGGTGCAAAACCACCGGCAAAATGTGCAGACATTGTATAATAGAAAAGGACAGATAGGCTTAACTGTATACCTTGAATTACTTGTTTTTCAATCCGTTTGAATGAGTTTGTCTGCGATACAAAATCGTATTGGGATGTTGTTTTCATTTATTTTTTGCTCAACTATTTATATATGTTGGTTGTGTGGGCTGTGAATGGGTTGATGTAGTTGGAAAATGGCCTATCTTTCAGTCTGGTAATGCTTTATTCAAGATGGGAATAATGAGTCTATCCTGTTTTCATGGACCTTGGTTAAGTCGGGACTTTTAGTTTTATCTCTGGCATCGCGTTCGAATTCTGTTGATTTTCAAAGTCAGACTCACGGAAAAACTAGTACTTTAGCCATGAACTTACTATCAATTCTATAGCAGACTAGGCGTAAATTATATATTTACTTCTTTAAGTATTATACATGAAAGAAAAGAAATAAAACTCGAATAGCCACAGGTTACTGGTGGTGCCAGAGTCGTGCCACAGATATCCTTGGTTATCCATGTGTAATCAGGGAGGTGTAATGAGGAATGTCAGAGTGGACCTGTGGTCACGTTTACACGATTTGTTTATCCAATATTTATTTATTTATTATGTAAAATACAATGAATCATGTTTTTTTGTGTGTGATTAGTTTATCTTTTTTTGATTCTGATTTCCAAATAGATAATTTATCTTCAATGAAACATCGGTCAACGTGGAAATAGATTCGGATTCATACTTGTATCATTTACGAGGATCGGAGAAAATATATTTGTGTTTTCAATTGTGTATCGGTTTTATGACACAGGATGATACTTTGAAATTAAATTACCAATAAAAACCAGAAAACATGGATTTTTCTCATTTGATGTTTGTTCATATTATTTTCAAGGAGACTGTTATTCAAAAACCAAAAGTAACGATTCATAAATCACTTGTGAAGCATGAAGTAATATTCCATTCAAACCTTTAAAAGGGTTGGGGATGGCTAGCTAGGGTTTCAGGTCAGGTACCATTCATACATTTTCAAATGTATGCCCCATCATAATTCATATCATTTTGGTTCGAGTTTGGATTTATTTGTCGAATAATATAATTAATTATATTGATATCAAGCTATCATTGTTGAAAACAAATCCTCCTAATTTAAAGTTTAAAATTCAAACTAAGATTAAGATTATAATTAAATAATATTCGAAATATTCTGTTTTACCGTCCAGTCAAATTATCACTTTCCCAAATTCTTTTTTGTCAATAAAAAGCAGATGTGATGTTTTGGGCTCCACAATTTTCAACTCAACATCAAAACCTGTTGCGAACTGTTCAAATAAAAGGTCACTAGTTCACTCTGATAAAAATAACGGAATTGTTGACTACAACATTGTAAAGGTATATATTTCAGAGATAATAAATAAAACTGCAATTGCATGTATGTATAAATGCATTGCGAATGCAGTTTGAAGATAGTGAGCGAATTAAAACGACGTAGCTGCAGCTTGACTTGATAATAACACATGCAGTCGGAGCGTATGCATGCATATAATGATGCATGCATGTGTGGAGATGAAAGATGAGTGTTGACGTGGAAGTGTTGTTGATGCAATTTACCATCCTGTCTGCTGTAGGCCTACACACACGCTACAGACGTCGAGTACGTGGGGAGAAGATGAAATACGATTACCAGAAGAGAACGCAGAATATGCGTTATTGGTCTATTTGTGTGATATGTTATGGAGGGATATGCATACATTGATTTTGAAACTATTAGGTCAAAGGCTTCTTCTCAGTCAAGGTTGTTCTGCAATTGTGACTCTGCTCGGGCTGCTTTGTGCATGCGCTTGTGTTTGTGTATTTGTTTTAATCGTTTCACATTTTGATAATGGAATAAAATGGAGAGCTATGCATACCTTGATTTAAAAACCATTGAGTCGAGGCCTTGCTGTTTTGTTTGTGACTAATTTTTCAATCATTTCACATTTTGATGATGGAATGGAAAGCTATATGCATATCTTGATTTTGAAACTGTCGAATCGATGCTTCCCTGCTTTGCTTGTGGCTCATTTATTCAATCGTTTTACATTTTGATCTTCTTGATAGCGTTTTGATTGATCTAAAGAAAAACTATACCCAATAAGTTCTTTCAAAACGGCTGATTGGACGGATTATTTATAATGATTTGCATTATTTTCATGGTCAAATTCTGAAAATGAAACTTGAATTCGATCTACGGAAATATTTTCTCCAGTGTTTTTCTTCTAGGTAAATCTTGAAAGCGGCCGTACAGTTTCGAGTTGAATCAGGGTCATGGGGCACGTCAAGTTTCAACAGAATTTGTGCTTTCTTTTGATCTGTAGAGCTCGGACAAAATGGAACATTCACGTTTTTCAATTGAGATGGAATTATGCTTTCACTTCGCACTTCGCACTTCATTCAATCAATGGTAAGAATGTTGATTTCAGTTACAGATTGGTCGATCAACCATATAGTTGTATTCAGAAAAGAAGAAGGTACCAACTTAAAGATTGTTGAAACTTTGGTAATTACTAACTACATGGTAATTACTTATAGATGGTAATACCTTTCTGCAAAATTGATGATTTTTGAAAGCTGCTGCCAAGTTCCTGATATAGCTCCCTCACCCTGAAAAATCATTTCACCCCAAAATACCACAGATATAAAAATAAAATAGTGAATTTGTGTCTGTTGAATTGGTGGAATTGGTTCTCTTCTCATAGAAACAGGTGGGCCCACATCAATTTGTAATTAGCTATGAAAGCATAGAATAAGTATAATAATATAATAGAAATATAATATAATATAATAGAATAAGTACCGTATAATAAATGCCTATACCCTTGTGAATAATGTGTGTAAATGTCGAAAGTTCTTTGACTTTTTCAGTAAAAATAAGAGAGAATAATGAAATGTGGGCTAAATTAAATACATTCAGCCCTCCAGGGTCCAGTATTGTACCACAGATAATCGAGCTAAGTTAGCTCGATTATCTGTGATTGTACGATATGCAATGAAGTTCTGGATGATAACAAAATAATTGTATGCTCATGATATAAAGTTTTGTGAACATTTTCATGCTCTAAATTAAATCAAAATTTGGGAACATCATCAGATTATATTATTGATATACGCATATTCATGCATTCTACTTGAATTTTTCCACAAATCAGCTTTCAATTGAAAACATACGTTATATATATTTCAAACCATTTGTTGACAAAAAACTGAAAAATGTTCAAAACACTCAATTTTAGTTCCCTCGAGAGAGAGAGAGAGAGAGGAGAGAGAGAGAGAGAGAGAGAGAGAGAGAGAGAGAGAGAGAGAAAGAGAGAGAGAGATTCAAAGGAATTAATATATATTATTATATTGTCCAAATCGAAACAATATTAAATAAACGTGGTATACATAAAGCCTTGTTTTATTCATGATGTTCAGTCAAAGAGTTTGAATTACTACCCCGGCTTCCAGTCTGTGCTTACTAATCACCTTGCACGGTGGTATCAACAAGAACTCACTCGCATTGTCGCTTCCAGTACTGGAATATGTGCAGTACTGCCCTGCATTTCTAATAAACTGCTTTGTGATACATATATACACTCCAGACAAGCATTGATGCATTCTAACGTGCACTAATACCTTGAAAATAATGAGGCAAGTGCCGACTCAAATTCACTGATAATATCAAGATTAATTATCTATGTTGAATATAACTAGAAGTAAGATGTGAGAGCTCGTAGAGTTGAAGTAATTTGTTGGTATGAATTTATCCTTATTTGTTGTTTGCTTGTCTTTGAGTTTGTGTTGACACTCAAGGGGTGAATTCGAGCGAATACGAGGGGGATGATGTATTATTTGTTATGATGTCAAAGTGCAAGCTTATACTCACACTAATTACTACCCTCTATATAATAATATATTCGAAAACATAATAAGCTTAGTGTATAGTGAAATGGATCATTATGGTGGTCTATGTACCACATGACCCAGTTTATGATTACGTTGAGAAAATCAAGTATTAACAATTTGGCTTTAATTTATATACAGACAATTAATATATTACTGTCAAGCGTGTGTTTATGATGTGTTTCATGTCAAGTTTTAATTGCCATGCTAGTGAAGCTGAAAGCAAAAGTAAAAGACAGTTTTAGTGTTGGCTGATACCTGTGAAAACTTGTGCTATGGATGACAAGGCTGACTGATTTAGAGGGTGATAGATGATCACTTCTAGTACAAGCTATACTGGGTGTTGTGAAAATTTGTTTTGATAAGACCATTGGATAAATAATGAAAATCGGTCGATCGTAAATTAATTTCGGACGAACTTTCTTACTATTCATTCATATTTATGAAGTTGTCTGCACAGTGGAAAAATTGACATATCAATTTCAGTTAAATTGATTGTTGCTCGCATCTTGACGATCCCAACAACAGCTACATTATTGGGGGTGAAAAAGGCGGATGGTGAGTGATATTTAGGATAAAACGTTCCACTAAATTTCTGAAAAAAAATCTATTGCAGTGCCTTGGCTGAATGAACCAATGAAGCTGCCTTGATCATATTTTTTGAATCAATTCTTAATATATACAGTCAACAATATATTCAGCCAAAAAACGATCTGAAAAGTGATTTACATACATTCGATAGGCCTATTTTATACTAAAATATAGATTGAAAAAAATCAGAAAATGGACAAAGTGGTAAATGAAACTGATGAAATCTATAATCCAACACTTGATAATCCCAATGTATATTAGATTTTCTTTGAGGCACGATACACATGCATAAAAGCAATTCGCTTCTCTAAACTAATACACTGCAGGGCTATAGATCCACAGGCACTGTGTCAATATTGTTCTGGAGCATACACTAATATAATGTCTAAGGGTTTCACGAGAGAGAGAGAGAGAGAGAGAGAGAGAGAGAGAGAGAGAGAGAGAGAGAGAAAGAGAGAGAGAGAGAGGAGAGAGAGGGGAGAGAGAGAGAGAGGAGAGAGAGAGAGAGAGAGAGAGAGAGAGAGCGAGAGAGAGAAGGGAGAGAGAGAGAGAGAGAGAGAGAGAGAGAGATGGAGAAAAAGAGACAGATGGACAGAGACAGAGAGAAAGAGAGAAAGAGAGAGAGAGAGAGAGAAAGAGAGAAAGAGAAAGAGAGAGTGAAAGAGAAAGAGAGAGTGAAAGAGAAAGAGCGAGAGATAGAGAGAGTTTGAGAGATCGATAGAGAGAGAGAGATCGATAGAGAGAGAGAGATCGATAGAGAGAGAGAGATCGATAGAGAGGGAGAGAAAAATACAGAGAGAGAGAAACACAGAGAGACAGAGAGAGAGGGATCGAGAGACAGAGAGATAGATAGATAGAGACCGAGAGAGAGATAGAGGAAGAGAGAGAGATAGAGGAAGAGAGATAAGACATAGAGAGAAGAGATATTCCATCTCATAACAAAAACGATCACGTTATTGTCCGATATATGATGTTTGCGAGAATGTTAGTAGCTGTTCATCATTTCTGGTTGGTTGTTCTCGTGAAGACGTATTTGGCCGCTATCTTGTGTAAATCACCGCGTTGTGCTTCACGCTTCGGACAAAACACTCTTCATCGCAACTTTTCTATACTTTATGCAAATATTAGCATAGTCGAACGGAGAGAAATAACACATACACGTGTGTGTGTGTGTGTGTGTGTGTCATGTGAGAGAGACAGAGACGAGAAGCGAAGTTGGGTACAACTACAAACACTGAGAAGTTGCGACGAACCGAGCCGCTGCGGTGTGTTGTGGATTGAGGAGTGGTTGAGTGGACAGGGATGGATGGATGGGTGGCTGGTGGAGAATACTAAGGGTGGATAGATAGATCATGAGGGATATTTATTCACACAATAGAGATGGGTATGAACAGCTATATATATATATATATATATATATATATATATATATATATATATATATATATATATATATATATATATATATATATATATATATATATATATATATATTCGAGAAGGGATGAATTTCGTGTTTCACGGTCCATCTTTTGCTCGAGGGAATGTTACATTGTTATTCCTCGTTCCCTTCTTGTTATCATAATCTTTCTTCCTCTTCGTAACTATCATATCTCGAATAAATATTATCGAAATGTTAAATGTTACCTCTCAACTGATCGTTCATATTCATATGCTCGTGTGAGTCAGGCTGTCTTATGGAGATCTATTTGAAATTGGAAGGTAAGACTTGAAGGTTTCTTCTCGTTGTATATATAGGAACAGTTTGATATGATAGTTCATGAATAAATCTACTCTTGACTTATGTGTTCATGTTTGTATATTTGTGAAATTGACTGTTTTCATAGACGACTCAGAGTTCAACTTCCGTTGTTTTCTCATAATACCATTCATGAATCTGATGGAAGGAAATGAAGGATAACAAATGAAATAATTCACCTATTTATTGAGGAACTCATAACCATCATTTTCAATAGCTGCATTTAACCTGTGACCGACAGTCCGAACGTCACTTAGACACTTGAAACACTTGGACAATAAAGACACTTAGACCATCTGCTCACCAATATCTTATATATACTTACTTCGTACTTTCCTGTTTTTTATTTTTTTTCACAATGGTGCTCAACGACCCTACCAACAGCTAGGTCAGATGGTGACACGGATGAATGCAACTTTTTTAAAAAAATAATATCGAAACTTGATACAAAATCATTGTTCCCCAATCAAGGCTGTGGATGGAAGATAGGATCGTTTGGACGGGGCACCACAAGGGTGATCTTACCACCCCATTTTAAATTTAAAAATTTAGAATGCATCTAAAACAACTAATGACTGTGGATAATGAAACTATGAAGCGAAAATAGACGTCAGTGAAAATACTTTCAGAAACCTGTGAAGTTAATTGTTTTGTGTGTCAAAGTTCATCGTTTTTTTTTCAATTTGAATTAGTTTGAATATTTTTTTCTTTCATCGGTGAGGAAGAGGTGCCGCTTCAAAACGGTCTTATCAGCTCATTCCTACACTTTTTTTTTTTTTTTAATAACATCGAAACTTGATTCAAAATCATTGTTCCCCAATAAGGCTATTGATGAAAGATAGGATCTTTTGGACGGGGCACCACAAGGGCGATCTTACCACTCCATTTTGAATGTTCATAACCAATGAACTTCAACACCAGCACTGCGCTGTTGGTGACCATGAATCTCCGTAAAGTGTCCCTATACAGGACATTACCACTCAAAAACTAGATTTCAATGAATAATAATTATTAATATTTCCTCAATTTCCTCAATTTTCTCAATATCCGTGAGAAAGTCAAAGATCATCATATCAATTCCAGATATTGAAATGATTTTTCTGAACCTCCAGAAACCATGAGTCGTGACGTATAGGCATCCCCGATTCTGTGAACAAACATCAACATAATCAAGTTAAGTCCATGTCATGACTCAGGAAAGTGGCTGGATTCCAAGGAACAAATGAATTATTTCAATTTATTTCCGATATTGAAATGATAATTTCTAGTTTTCTCTAATATTAGAGAAATGAATATCGTTATTATTCATCGAAACCTAGTTTCCGGTTTGTAATGTCCTCTGACCTCATATGAATGTATGATTCTGTATCAAAATTTCGATGTTGATACAAAAAACACCCCACGCGGAACTCGAACGTACGACCATCGGTGTCTTCAGTCACCAAAATGGTACTCGATCCAACTTTCCCAACCTCTCTGTTCCTCACATCACAAGTGGCACGTAACGAAACGAAGGCTCCAACGAAGGTGGCACATCATTATAAGTACTGGTGACATTGAACGCGGTGGGCAACGCA
This sequence comes from Brachyptera risi, assembly GCA_964007535.1. Lineage (NCBI taxonomy): Eukaryota > Metazoa > Arthropoda > Insecta > Plecoptera > Taeniopterygidae > Brachyptera > Brachyptera risi. Next base: position 10,637,277 of record OZ023326.1, read on the forward strand.
AGATTTACCTACCCATACGTGTACAATAACATCCGTACGAGAACAACAGCGATATTGTTCTTCTGCTTTCCAACACGAGATGCATATTCATGGAGCTTTTAACTCTCGTGTCACGGTTAGAATATCTCCCCCCTACCCCCTCCCCCTCCCCACCACCCTTTTCTCCCTCTCTCTTTCTATGTGTATCTAATTTTATATGGTTTTGCCTATATCTTGGTCTATACACATCACCTTCAGCTTATACCATTATTATGCGTGAAAAGAATTGTGCCAATGCCGTTGATGTCAGCTATAGAGTACCTCATTTACATTACCAAGGAGACGATGTTGGAATAATACGAAGACTTTTCTTCCGGTATGAACCCATATATATATTCAAGTTTGGTCCTCCAATGATCAATCAGACTGATACTTGATACTATAGATTCAGATAAGAACATCGCCTTTTTAATGTTTTCATTAGATAAAGAACTTGATAACAACAAAGCCTGATCAAAACATATGCTATATATATGCTAATGCTTATTACTGGGAAAACGCCATATATGCGTTGTTAGACGAGCGGATAGTAATAGTATGTCGATTTTTCTGCAAAACTTTTGCCTACATTCGCCATTTGGGTGACATGGGTAAAAACTGCTTCGAGTGGTACCAATTTAGCACATTTTATATTTTTCCTTCAAAATGGCTGACCCGATCAAGCTGAGAATTTTCGAAAATGTGTATCAGATTGTAGTTCAACTTCACACAGTTTTTTTTTTTTTTCAAATATTTCATTTTTTCCGCCGTGTTACTCTAATGGGTATTTTTGAAATTTTTAAAATTCATAAAAATAAAAGTTACAACCCGACAATGCCACAAAACGATGAAGATTTAAGTTGGATGAGGAACCATACTGAAAAAAAGTTTGAAATTGATAGCTGTACCCGTTTGACCTGTGGAGAACCGACAAAAAAAACATAAAAAAGGACACCAATTCTTTTCAGTATGTCAAATTAAATACTCGCTGAAGCTCGTACAATAATTATGTGAATACTATTTGATTTTAATTCATATTAACACCGGAAAAATTATACACAATATTATCGTATATTATTATAAGAATATTATAATAGGATCGTTCGGATGGTGCACCACAAGAACGATATCGACACATCAAAAATTATTTGATAGTGAAATCTAATATAATATGTATTTAATAAGTGACTGATATCATACAATATATTGAATATCTTAAATTGTGAAGTGTATGGCAATAATTTTCTCTGGATATATAAACTGAAAATTTGTAATTTCAACCTCAGTTAATTTGTTGCAGATGATTACCATTATCCTGTTGCCATGTGGTTTGTTGCAGCCTCGTGCAAAGGTCCCGGATAGTTTAACCCGAGTTATTTTCTGGGACTCGGCCACAAATTATAGAACTAGTAGTTAGGTATATAAATTAAAATACTGTAACCTTGAATTATTTACATTTAAGTAGCCTTAGAGCTAGTTGTTTGATTCAGGAAAACATGCCATGTGAATTTTAATGCACGTATTCGTGTATATACTGATGGAGATAACAGAAACATAAATAGTAATTATGTAAAAAAAAAAAGTACGAATAATATACAGCAAAATATATCTGAAGTAACTAATTTAGTGCTATTAAATATTTTTCTATGTTCTTATATTTGATGCGTGAATTTTGTAACATTTGTATGGTCTCATCAGAATATTATGATGTCTATGATCTATATACAATTTATTCATTCACATATTTTCATCGGAAAATATTCGTACAACAAGTTTCATTGCATTTTATTTGCGTTCAATGAAGGATTCACAATTAAGTATATCATTGAAAAAACAACGATGAATAAAATGTAGATCATATAGACAGTCACTCAAAAATATAAAAAATACATGGGCCTAATCACTGAAAAATTAAACAGTTGAAAAATTCATAAAATTGTATACAGTATTAGATGAGGTGGAATATAATATGATTGATGCTATTTTTCATATATACTTAGCATCAATCAAGTCAGTTGAATAATAATAAAACACAAAAGCAAGTTATTCGGAGATATGTGAATTTGTATGTTACAATTCACCAATTTAATTGGCATTGAACGAAGTTACATATGATAAGACGTCAAATTATAGCGGTAAGTTTGTGTCATATGTTACATGTAAATGACACTTGAGGTGATGAAATATCGACAAGCGGAAAAAGTTCAACGAATGAAAGAACAAATCCAGCAATTAGAAAGATCACTGTTGCAGATGTAAAGATGTTAACCCGATTATCTCTATCAATCTTTTACTGTCTCCACTTTATTGATCCCCACTTCCGATAGCTCTCTCTCTCTCTCTCTATATATATATATATATATGTATACTCATTCCAGATCGATTTCCCATTTGCCCCTATATACACCACATCTTTTTTCCACTATAATTTCCTTCCTCTTTATCATTCTTTTCCCTTCACTCTGCTCTATCCCAGCGTACCGTTATCGATTCTCTGGAGGAAATGATCCTTCTCTGGGTTCCTAACGAAAGCGTTATTATTTTAAGTTGAATTTTGTTGTTTTCCTCATATTCCTCCCAATTAAGTACCATCGTCTGTATAGATATGCTTCCTTTATTTCTGCTGTATTCCAGCTTTACAAGAATATCCAAAAGCAGGAAGAATAACGCGAACTTGCATGCAGTCCCCAGTCTGTTTGCATTCAATCTCCAAGGAGGAAGCATATAGCTAGCTAAAAGCACTCAAATTTTAATAATATTGTCATATTGCTTGAGGGGGGAGGAGGGGGAGGGGAGGGGGGGTTAGGACCCATACGACGACGGCAGTACTCTGTGATAACAATAAAGTGTTTTGAAATATATTTCCCCCCCCAAAAAAAGATTCCAGAGAAAGTTATGTGTAATTTTGGTTTCTACCCAAAATACTAAACAATATGTACTGAACAGATATTTCTCGGATGGGCATTTCACTGTGACAGTTTGTATATGACTCGAATGAAAAAAAAATACGTCAAGGTACATCACAGAAAAAAATGAGATTCGTAATAAACGACAGAAAACAAATAAACTTAGATCTGTTGAAATGAGTATTTTACACATTTTTAATAATCCACTCGGAGATAATGATAATGTCAACAAACATCGACAAAGATTTCCATTTTCGCCATAACAAATCGATTATCGCTTTCTTTCGATGTTCGTCGAAGATTCTCTAAGGCCCGGTATTACCACGGCCAGTTAGTATTTATCTGAGAGTTGGTGAAAACAAATAGCATAAGTAACCATGGTGATGACAAGTTTAAACTGTCAGATAAAGGCTAACTGGACTTGGTAATACTGGACCTAAATCACGCATGGAACGGTCTACTGGAGACATCAGTGCCTGGGCAGAGCAAGAAGAGCCATCAATTCAATAAATAAACATAATAACACATAATAATACACATGATACACATAATAAATTGATTACTGAATGAAGTAAATATTTTGTACCGGCACAGTAGCCGAGTGGTTAGCTCACTTGCTTCGTGTGAGCCGGGAGGTGAAGGGACATATCGGACCCGGTTCGATCCCCGCCACCGTCCATCTTTACAGGGGTTTTTCGTGGTTTCCCTCTGTAGTCTAGGCTAATGCCGGGATGGTTCCCACAATATAGGCCACGACCGCTTCCTTCCCACTATCCTTTCCACCACCCATAAAAACCTTCATCTCATCATTCCATCATCTCATTAATCATTCATCCGACACCAATAGATCTTAATAATCATTACAGTGTATCGTTAAAAAAAACAATATAAAAAAAATAAAGAAGGACATATTATTCCACATCAGAGATCAACTGTACTATTGTTCGTCATATCCGGTTTCACTCCATCTTGTGTATACCGATTGACAAGTGAAGTGAGCACAATGAAAAGAGCCGCGGTTATAGAGTGGAGTGATGATTGGTGATTTTTTTTTTTTTTTAATATTGGGTTTTAACGACGCACTGTAATGATGACTGAGATCTATTGGCGTTAGGTGTTGATTATTTGAAAAAAAAAATCTTGGAAATACCTCTCCATATTATTCTTCAGTTGCATTATCCTATTTTTTAGATCTAGTGTATTGTTTTTATACATGCTGTTGGACTCTATGTGTCCAAGTGCCAAATGTTATCAATAAACTCTCTGTTCTGAGAAAAATCAGCAAATTAACTTATCATTATATTCATTTATAAAAGCTGATTATTGAATGGGCACTATTACCATTTAAATTATTTTTTTCATTGATCATTACTGTAACCTTCTTTGTATACTGTTCATTACTTTTAGAATTAATTACTTCTGTGTTTAAGTTTTGAACTTCAAGTATTTATTTGTATCTGTTTTTTTTGTGCCCTTCAAGAGGCCTATAACAATGTATGAAATGGACAATGTAATTTCTGTAACAGAATAAAATGAATTTTTGAATTTGAATGAATATGAAATCACTCTTGATTAGGTATAAGTTGAATTCATTCTTCGAGTGATAATAATTAACTAACTGTTATCCAATCATCAGTTAGTACAACGAGCTCCAAATACAA
>OZ023326.1:10644361-10659361 GCA_964007535.1 Brachyptera risi
CCCTTTTACTTCTCTCGTTTAATTAGTTTTCTGCTGCGTTCCATATTTACTTATACTTTTTAAGAAGTATTTTAATTAAAAATTTCCTTCCGGTTTCATATTTTCTCCTATCAATATAAGTTGACGTAAATAACGCTAGGAGTAAGGGTTGGCTCAGCATCTATCTTTCAGCACCCAATCCGCGAGGTCGTTACCAAATCAATAATCAATAGAAATAGATGACATGCATCTTATATTAATCGTTTGATATAAGAATATCTGCATGAATAAAGCCAACATTGATCCCGATTGTCGATGCCTGTCCGTTAAATCGACACTGATTTGCATTATATATCTAAATACATTTTGCAACTGCCCACCGTAGCTCAGTCAACTTGGGCATCCTTCAGAAACGGCATTCGAGTCCTTCAGAAGGGAAGAGTTTTGTAAACGTACTTCCACTCATCACGACATCGTTTCCTTGTCACCTGCTCATTCGTACCCCCCAAATAACCTACCCAATGGTGGGGGTAGTTTTGCAAACAATAATAATCACTGAGTTTACATTTCATAACGATCCATTGGCGATACATTTCCGTATAATATTTATATTTATATATCGGAAGAGGAAAATAAACGGTAGGACTCGGGTCTGAAAATAATGGCTTGCTCGAGCAATAAATAATTGAAACGATCTGAGGAATACAGAGCTATGGGAGCTATCATTAATGGAAGATACGGTATAGCAAAAAAGACCAATAAATCTCACCAAAAGGATACATTATTAATAAGATAAATATATTCCATAACTTTGTTTCATATAAGCCTATATGTGCAATGTTTATTCTGTTCTCCACGGTTGGCCGCATGTGTGGTTCCACGAAGAGGCGAACTGGCATCTGTCGGGTGCCAAGAATGTTTTTGGGAGGCTAATATAGTGAACAGTAAATTACATGCGAGAAAACATGATGGCTATTTTCAGTAAATTTAGCAATGTTTGTCGGTATAGCTACTCTCCTAAAGCACTGCATCTTCGCTCGAGATTATCTGTTCTCCACGATAACTTGGTGTCTCTCTCAGAAACATGGGGAGAGACACGATGTGGAGAGTCATTGTGAGAGCCTGGAATGGTATTCAAACCAGCCACGCACTGCCAGTGGTCTCGCAGACAATTTCAACTATTTCTAGTATGTGTAGTTTGTAACAATACCGGAAGAGATGAACAGTCATGCGTGTACTTACGGTCAGTAATGGGCATTCTTCTTCATAATGCATGTGTGATTCCTTCACATACAATCTTCCTATATCTTTATTGTAAGACTTTTTCTTTCTTTCCATGTAGATAATATATAGTATCTCTATTATTTCATACTTTATAGTTACCCATAAAGGACAATGATAACCGTGAGTTACAATATATACATTTGAACGAACGAAAACTTTGATTTGCATCAAATTGGTTCATATTAAAACTTATCTAAAGCTTTTAAAATCTCGTCCACGACAAAAGAAACTGGCAACAATATCAAGAAAGATAGGCATTTTATTATCATTGAAGTCCACACAAGGGATGAATGGTTGATCTTATTTGGGCCACGGCGCCGCCCTTACCCCTCAGAGCCAGTCTATATATACCCCTAGGCACCACAAAGACACTAAACAGTAGGGCCTATTTATATAAGATCCCCCAAGTTTTTATCCCTTTTGCTTGTCCAAGTATTATTCCTGTTGCCGTTCTTTACGACTATTATTTCCTTGTCGGTCGGGAGCGACGCCCCGCTCGACGCCCCACGACGCCCCACGACGTCGTGTCGGCTCGGGGCGGCTCGGGTTTATGACTGCGATGGGTACGACATGCTCGGAGGCGCTCGGATACTAAAACCGGTTGGACTTTGATGACCGTACCAGAGTGCGGATAATGGTACTACATCCAGAGAAAAACAGTTTCTAGAGGTCTTCTGCTACTACCCTGCTTTGTTCGACAATTTGAATAGTCCTTTGAGAGTCTGAGAGACAATAGAACAAGAACTGCGATCGACGTTATAATTCGTGATAATTGTTGACTTTTATGTGCGAGTAAAGGCTAACATGATGTCATTAGCATAATCAACAATAGATTGGTGTAAGACGACGATGCAGATATGCAGGCTGGGTCTTGTTGTATGACTTCGTGGCCAAGTCTCGAATCAGAGATGAATAGAGTTTCATTTCGATGCGTCATGGCGGAACTTTGACAGTTTAGGTTACTTTAGATCCCAATTAGGATCCGAAATGACTAAAATGTATTTCTGAAAATGTATATGTTCAGAAATATTCTGGAATCTCCATGACATGTTACGGACTTTTGACCATTTTGTGTTCTAGAATAAAATTATGAGAGTATTTTCGTCTCATATCAAGTCGAAAATATTCTACATAAATTTGATTCTGAATAAAATAGGCTGATGTATTGAATTCATATTAGAATAAAAACAAATGGAAGCTAGATTGTTGTAAAATATTTCCTCATGTTGAACACTCACCCTGGTTTGTTATGACATATAGTTCGTTTCCCCTCACTCTTTCAGAGTCAACGAAGCGCACTGTTTCGGGCGTCAATTTTCACCCCCCTTAATTTCGCATTTGAAATGCTTACTTCCTCACAAAATTGATCTATTTCACTTTTTGTGCCCCCCCAGTTATCTTCTTCGAAACACATAAATCTACAGCAAGTATAGTTAAAGAGCTCGAAAAACGGATACATGTGTAAATTAGAGCGCGCAAGAAATTTATTTAAGAGCTTAAAACGCTTTGTCTAGAATTATGACTCCGAAGGAACCGTTATAGTTCACGTTGTAAGAGCTATACGTAAAGTTCTGTTGTACAGATAATTAATTTTTATATGGCTATTAGTAGAAGATGAATGGCAGATAATATGGAGGGAGAGTCTGGCAAGAAAATACTACCATAGTTCATAGTCTTAATACACCAATTTTCATCATTCTTCGTAAATGGAAGAGCTTATAGCTGTGCAATATCGATTTATAACGACTCGATTAATTGTTAGGCCTATTCTGAACTAGGCCAGAGTTACCGTGAGTTATCTGATAACCAATAATATAAAAAAAAAATCGTAAGAGTGAAATAAACTATCCGTAAGTTTCAATTTAACGAGAGTATTAATCGCAGAATTAGCGACGGTTAATACATGATTGGGAAATCAAAATAGCACTGCGTTATCCCAAGCGTATCAGCAACTTTTCTATTTGTTAAGAACAGATTGTATAATCAGCCCTAAAGGTGTTATACGAATATTATGTTATATAATCACTATTCCTTCTTGAGTGCATTACAAAATACACAACATAAAAGTACACTTATACATTTCAATTACAATTAACGCTATTAGTTTATGTATGTGTTTTGATGGTAGGTTGGTTGCTAGTGAAATCCAATTCTACTTTTATTTCATTTCAAACTCAATGGTGGAAAATAAAATGGATATATGGATAGCTCTCATTACACTCTTTTACAAACATATATATGCTTTCATAGCGTCAATAATGAATTCACTATTCCATCTATTTATTCATATTGGTTTTAACGCACTGTATCGATCACCAAGATATGTGGAGGATAATATTTGGGATGATGGAATGATGAAATGGGAGCTAATATATTCGGAGTTTTAGAAAGTGGGAAAGAGTCGATCGTTTTCAAGGAACCATCCCCATATGAACGTGAACGACAAATATAAACCATCATGAAAAACTCATGTGAGGATGGTCGACCATGACGGGAATCGAACCACGGTCTTCTGAATGACTTTCCACTCCAGTGAGTTCGCCATTCTCAAAGAGTGATGTATACTCATCATATACAGGGCCGTGTCAAGACATTTTGCGTCCCTGGCTATAGGCCCTGAAATATTTGGTGCTCTCCCCCCATCAATTTACTCATAAGTAATTTACCACGAAATACGTAGATTTTAATATGCATCTTCTGAGCATTTCTGTCTCAAATTCTTCTCTCATTTTGCCAATAGATCTCAGTCAGTCCTTAAAACCCTCTCTTTTCTCATATTTTCATTATTTCATTATTTATTCGGGAATCAACATCTGATGGTAGGAATGTATATAAAATCACATACATTTCTTTCCAAATGCATACAACTTTTTATAATAATTTCTTTTGATTTCAATGGGCTGGTGAAAATCGGCGCTCCTTGAAATATTTGGCACTCTCGGCCCGGGCCGCGCTAATACGGCCCTTGATACTCATATAGCTCGAGTGACACTAACGAATCTGATGGAAGCGACATCATGCAATCTGTCCAGCTCATCGCACCGCGTTCAAGTTATGACAAATCAATATTGTTTCACTATACCAGCTTATACCCTTCTTTACAGCTTCTAAAAAATGACATTATAATACTATGTAAATATTGGTTTTGAAAGAACGGCGCATAAAATCTATTTCATTTCATCAGTATATATACGACATTCATTTTCATATTATATAGAATATGAAAGGATATATTGAACGGAGCTTTCGAAAAATGTGTATATACACAGTTATAGTCAATCTTCTAAAGAAATGAAGTGAACTCTTGTTATATGCTTCAAGAGCTTATCGATTACAATACTGAACTATTTTGTAACGATGTAATATTATTCCACTGAATAAAGTGTATATAGACCAATCGGAAAGCTTCTATTCATATTGTCGATAAATACTGAAACATATCGATTTGAATAGAAGTGAACCTACTTATGTGTTATAACCATAGGGATGAATGTGAGCATGTACTGGTGAAAGCCTATAATATCATTTCCATCGTGTATGTGTGTGTGTGTGTGTGTGTGTGTGTGCGTGCGCGTGTGTGTGTGTGTGTGTGTGTGTCTATATAAACGACGAACGTGGTTCAAGCGATTTCAGGGAATATCTATCTGGGAACTATAACCAAGTCATGAATATCACATGAGACGGGCTTACAAAACACAGGGAACAAACAGGAAGAGGATTTGTGACGTCGACAAAGCTGGCTAGATGGATGGATCGAGGGGTGAATAAGGTTTGGAGGGGTTATAAAAATATACTTTTATTTTTACTTCGAGTTACGAATAATGAATAAACCTACTGAAAGTAAAAATGCATTCGAAAATTAAATTTAGTAGTTGAAAAACGTTTTTTTTTTTTTTAAATGGTGCTGAGCGACCCCTCAAACAGCAAGGTCATATGGGGGTACGAATGGGAGGGTGATAATGGAATGATGAAGTGATGTGAGTTGAAAGGATGTGTACATAACTTCTATATTAGGCGGGACTCGAACTCATGCCCGCCTTGACTTGAGCGGTACCCTCCCAACTTGCGACTGAGGACGCGACTTATAAAGCGGTGTTCCAACTGAATGAGCCACGGGTGACGGGAGGAAGTATATGACGTAATATGAAATTGGCGTACTATGATAACATGAATATTAACTTTTGCTACTAATGTCCGCACACAAGATTTAGTTCTTACGTGGGCTTCTTCTTCTTTTCTCTTTTTTTTTTTGATTTTACAATGTTAACCCACATGTATATATTTGGTTCACTTATTACTGTTTGTATTGTTTTCCTGTTATCCTGGTGTGAATAAGTTGAAGAATAAAAGGATTTATAAATTGAAATTGAAATTGAATTGACATGAATTGATGGTATGATACCATGATCGTTGTCAAGTCGTGGTCAAGTCGTTGTCAAGTCGTTGTCAAGTCGTTGCCAAGTAGTTGTCAAGTCGTTGTCAAGTCGTTGTCAAGTCGTTGTCAAGTCGTTGTCAAGTCGTTGTCAAGTCGTTGTCAAGTCGTTGTCAAGTCGTTGTCAAGTCGTTGTCAAGTCGTTGTCAAGTCGTTGTCAAGTCGTTGTCAAGTCGTTGGCAAGTCGTTGCCAAGTAGTTGGCAAGACGTTGGCAAGACGTTGGCAAGTCGTTGGCACGTCGTTGGCACGTCGTTGGCAAGTCGGTGTCAAATGGGTGTCAAGTTGCTCATGTTGACGAAACCTCACTGACCCCACACAAAACAAGTAACAAATCCATGTTACACGATAGACACATACTGATATCAATAATCGAGGCTATAGATATGCCTATAAGTAAACTTAGTCACGGAAGAAGATCCGAACCACCCGTGCGCCAGTGATATTGAATGGGCGAGACGGTCGAGCGGAGCCATCGTTTTTCGTTAGTATAAGTGTCCAAGGATGTATGTCGATTGGGTGGTTTAGAATAGTAGATTCACCTTTTATTTTTCCAACCTTTATAAGACGAGTAGGGCGATTAAGTCATTGTATTTTTAAATTAAACAAAAATGTTCGGTTGTAAAAACTTGAATATGTGTGTATTGGAAATGTGTTGTTTGTATACAGGCGTGCCAGGTGTTGATAGGCACAGCATTATTCTTCAAATTAATATATGTTACATGATAACGTTAGTCTGGATTGTCCTTTGAATATTACTAGGCAAACGCGTTATGTGTTTCCGCGTTGATGGATGAGCTGGAACATATCACCTTATCTTTGGATTGGTTATTATATATATATATACACCTTGAGATCCAAACCATTACATCACTGCCATCTTATTTTCCATTAATAATTTATATGATAATAAAGAAGGCTTTGTTTTAATCGTTCACAATCAAGTGGTGACACTTGTTGCTTTGATTTAATAGGTATCTTAATAGCTTTGAATAATTAACACAAATAACATTAAATATTTGTTTACATTGAAACGGCTCATCCGATTTGAGTGATAGTTCGGAATAATGTGTATCATTATCAAATTGAAATTCCCTGAGAATTTGAATCCTCTCAGATGAAATATTTTTCACGAATGTTTTCCTCTCGGTTATTTTAATAGAATTTTTGAAATCTTTGGAATGAGTTTTCTCAGAAGTGGTTCAACCGATCGCGCCTTAAACCTATACAGCATCAAGTCAGATAGGGGTTCATGTGTGTGCCAAGTTTCATCATGATTTGAATTTTTGTTTGACCTGTAGAGCGTGAACAAAAAAACAAAAAAACAAAAAAACGCATTCGATTTTTCAAGTACAGTGAAATTGAGTCTTCGCTACGCTCATCCAATAAGGTATGAACAACTCTTTTATCACTAGGCAAACGCGTTATGTGTTTCCGCGTTGATGGATGAGCTGGAACATATCAACTAATCTTTGGATTGGTTATTATATATATATATACACCTTGAGATCCAAACCATTACATCACTGCCATCTCATTTTCCATTAATAATTTATATGATAATGAAGAAGGCTTTGTTTTAATCGTTTACAATCAAGTGGTGACACTTGTTGCTTTGATTAAATAGGTATCTTAATAGCTTTGAATAATTGACACAAATAACATTATATATTTTTTTGCATCGAAACGGCTGATCCGATTTGACTGAAAGTTCGGAATAATGTGTATCATTATCAGATTGAAATTTTCTGAGAATTTGAATCCTCTCAGATGAAATATTTTTCACGAATGTTTTCCTCTCGGTTATTCTAATGGGATTTTTGAAAACTTTGGAATTAGTTTTCTCAAAAGTGTTTCAACCGATCGCGCCTCAAACCTATACAGCATCAAGTCAGATAGGGGTTCATGTGTGAGCCAAGTTTCATCATGATCTGAATTTTTGTTTGACCTGTAGAGCGCGAAAAAAAAAAAACATTCGATTTTTCAAGTACAGTGAAATTGAGTCTTCGCTACGCTCATCCAATAAGGTATGAACAACTCTTTTATCATTAAAATAACACCAATACTGATAGGCATTGGTTAATTTGCACCGGAACTCACCGGAACAGTGTTCCGACTACTTGGAAAAAAAAAATATTGTTTTTACAAAATGATAAAGAACCAATGATATGGCAGATTTCTATTCCTTCATCAATACTTCCAACATGCAATTCAATTTTTACAAATGAATAAATATTTTCTCATTCTGAGAATGTTTTTTTTTCTTATTCCTATGAAAAATATTAAGGAATAGCTCACAATATTCGACAGTATGGGACGGAAGTTAGATTGCGATTATCGACGGTGAAAATAATTTCGAATGTATTCTCTTGAAAACAGTTCGATGGCAAACATATGTTTTCAATTTATTGTATTTTTGCAATAAGATTTTTTCTCGAGGTTGTGGTGATGGTAGGAGGGGGAGGTAGAAGGGATGTTTTTTTTCGAGGTGCGTTCCGGTTCATTTTTATCTACAAATTAAGCCCTGCAATAAGTCACTTACACTTGAGTCTCGTACATTCCTCCTTGGTCCTAATTGAACAACAATGATTGTACATGAAGATCTTGATGTCGATAAGGGGTGAACCACAAAACAGAACCTTCCAAGTTAATTTGAATGTTTCTTTTCTTTCGTCATGTCGTTAGGATCGACCGGTCGACCAAACCTCGTCGAACTCTTGGCTGATAGCAGAGATAACACAAGCTGGGGTGAACACCCCGGCCTATACGATCCACGGTGTGGTGTATTCTCACACTGCCTTGTATTCGTGCACGTGTGATAGGGATACAGGCAAATGAAGAGCTCAATTCCGACTATTGGAATTTCGATTACCACCATTCTTGGATTTAATTAACTTATATTTTGTTTCTCGTCAAATTATATTCATTTTGTTGTTCTCTCTTACATGTTATAATTGATGATTTTCTCATATTTTAATTGATTGATTTTCATTCTGTGTGTTTTTGCATCTTATAATGTGAGCTAGAGTCTTCAACTGGATATAATATATATATATATATATATATATATATATATATATATATATATATATATATATATATATATATATATATTGGATATATATATATATATATATATATATATATATATATATATATATATATATATATATATATATATTAAATCACCATATATTCCTTTCTTCTGAATCTTGGCAAGCTAGAATATCATCATACAGTCAGATACTCTATGGTTTTGAGTTGCAATAGGTTGCACCACTTCTGAGAAAACTCATCTAGAAGTTTGTACAAACCACATCAGAATAAACCCAGAAGAGAAAATTGAGAATAAATATTTCCTCCAAATGAATCAAATCTCTCGTGAGGTTTTAATATAATATTGATGTTCATTATTTCGGAGTTCCATATCAATCAGATCGGCCGTATCCATAAAGTGAATATAATGTGATTTTTTACAATGATCAAAGTTATTGAGAAACCCATAAGAACACAACAACAACAACAACAACAACAAAAAGAACAAGTATAACAAGTATAACCAACAAGTATAAACATTTGAATTGTTCAATGATTAAAATAAGTAATTGATGGAACAGAAAAGCAGTGACGTAATTTCTTTGAACTCAAGGTGCATATATAGCTGCAGTCTACTGAAACCTAGTCCAAGAGTAATCAATTGAAGTCCACTGGAACCCAGTTCTAGAGGAATCAAGTGAACTCTAGTACTACCAATGAAGTTTTCTAGTTGAACCTAATCTAATCTAAAAAGGAGTCAATTCTGGTGAGCTATGACACTCTCACTTAGAATCACTAGTAGAATCTTCACTAGGAAAGTCTCATAACCGCATAGAATATAGTAGACTCACCAGAAATATTCCTGGTACCATCTAGTTATGTATCTACTGGAACCTAGTCTGAGAAAACAAGTAAATCCTTGTGAGCTACAACACTCACATTTTATAGCTCTGATAAAATCTTACTAGAAAGGTATCATATCCACATAAAATCAAGTGGACTCACCAGAAATATTTGACTGGAACCTGGAATCAACCGGAACCTAGTATGAGAAAACAAGTGAATCCTTGTGAGCTCTTGATAGCTTTAGTAAAATCTTACCAGAAAAGTCTCATAACAGTATAAAATCTGCATGGTGAACTCACCAGAAATATTTCTAGTAATATCTAGTTATTTATCAACTAGAAATTTGCTTCAGAATTTTTACCAGGGTGTCCATTATATATCATATAAATATGTCTATGTCGCTCATCCAATAACGCATATGTTGCGTTTTCCTAGTTCAATCATAAACCTCATTTTTTTTAAAAACAATGTTCATATAATCAAATGAATTACCAAAACTAATAACAACTGATATTTATTCAGTCAGCCAATGTCTTTGAACTCAAAAATATCGTGTATATCTTATCAATATCAAGATAAGAGAAAATAATGATATATAGTAATCCATGTATTTTAATCATGAGTTGAAAAGATGTCCCATTAGATAATACTCGAAAAGAACTAATAATACCAATTAAAGGTACATGTTATACACGTGTTAATGACCTCTGAACTTGTTATCGGCTGTTCTAAAACATGCTTGCCATGAACTTCAAAATGATTACATTGATACGAAGGTATCAATACTGATTATATAATGTTAGTTGTCGTAAGATGGTTTATATCTCCATTTTGATCTGACTGCTTTTTTAATTGAATTAATTTTAATTGAAATTATCATACAAAAAACAACTTTTAGTGAAGGAAAATTCTGAGATAGTTTTAAAAACATCATGTTTAATTTAGTTCTAATCTGTCAGCTCTTCTTGTTCTTTTTTTGTTTTCCTTTTCCATTTGTGAATTTATAGTTCTTTTCATCAAATCATTATTCGCATTTTAGTTATTATACTCATAAGGTTAGGTGAAAGAGCAGAAACTCATGTATCTGAACCTCGCCATTTCATTTTTTTCAAATAATCATCTCATTTTTCAATTTTTATATGTAAATTGTTATTTCTGTGTTTCTTTTGTCAACTACTCAAAAATGAATGAAGACTTATTATTATTATTATTATTAATGGTTTTTGAATGATCAAGTCTGAGTATAAATAATTATCAAAACCACTATTTTCGAAAAAAGTATTGAGTTCAGTTAGCCTATATCTGAGATAGTTAGTGAAAAGAAATAGAATGAGTTGCCATGGTGATAACAACTTTTAACTTAGAGTTGAAGTCACTACCACGTTGGTAATTTCGATACTTGCTCAATAAAATATAGAAAGAATACCGGTACATGAATACATGAATGGGTCAGCATACTGATAGATTATATATATATATTTTTTTTAATAACATCGAAACTTGATACAAAATCATTGTTTCCCAATTAAGGCTATGTATGAAAGATAGGATCGTTTGGACGGGGTACCACAAGGGCGATCTTACCACCCCATTTTGATTATTTGAAACTAATGATCTTCAACACCAGGACTGCGCTGTCTTTGACCATAATTTTTCGAAATTACAATTTCGAAAATCACAATGATAAAAACAATAAATTTAAAATATACAATACATATTGATACATATTATATATATATATATATATATATATATATATATATATATATATATATATGATACATATAATATATATATATATATATATATATATATATATATATATATATATATATATATATATATATTATATATATATATATAATACATATTATATATATATATATATATATATATATATATATATATATATATATATATATTATATATATGATCAATACACATATTGATAAATACGATAAATTGTACCCAATATTTTGTGAATAGAGTTGGTTTGAATATAGTCAGTTTATTCATATTCTTATTTTCAACATGGTGCATTAGCTGTTGGCTGAGAAGAATACTCGTGTACTGGATATGATTGATCACAAGTATATCTATATCGGATCGGATTCTCTCATACTTACCTTATTACCTTCAAGACGTATAGCATGTGGGTGAAATGAAGTCAAATGGAACACTTTCGTTCAATGATTCGAAGTTTACTATACTTTATTTCCAATACCTTCATACTGATGTGAAATGAAATTATTTTATCCTCGAAATTCAATAATTGCATTGATATATATATATATATATATATATATATATATATATATATATATATATATATATATATATATATATGTATATATATATATATACATATATATATATATAAACTATCATATATCATATATACCATTATATATTGAACTATTTCACTATTATATATATATATATATATTTATATATATATATATGTATATATATATATATATATATATGTATATATATATATATACATATATATATATATGTATATATATATATATATATATATATATATATATATATATATTATATATATATATATATATATATATATATATATATATATATATATATATATATATATATATATATATATATATATAGAAACCATCATATATTAAATATACTATTACATATTGAACTATTATAATATATATATATATATATATATATATATATATATATATATATATATATATATATGAATATATATATAAATATATATATATATATATATATATATATATATATATATATATATATATATGATGCATATTAGAAAAGAAGGAATTGATTATAGAAATCTTGTCAGCATCTTATGATGTTTTTGTTGTTCTTGTAAATCGAGCAGTTCTAGTTTCACGATCATTCATTGCTAACGCGCTCGCTTCGTGTGATGCGGGAGGTGAGTGGCATATCAGGCCTTGGTTCGATCCTGGCTGCCTTCCGAATTGTTTCGTAGATTTCCTCTGTAGTCTAGGCTTCACTGCCGAGATGGTTTCTACAAATTACAATATAGTAGTAGTAGTAATAGTGGTAGTACTATAGTAGGAGTGTTTATTCCCTCAACCCTCTTTCGAGGAAATCGGTACACAATTCACATATTTTACCATATAACTTATGAATAGCATCATAAATAGTCAAGATCACTTCCTTTCTACTATCCTTTTCACTACCTACGAAATTTTACCTAATATTTCACCTAATATTTTACTAAACGGAATCATCACGTAGCGTCACCCATCTCTCATTAAACATACATCCGACAAAAAATATATCTAACTCATCATTACAGTGCGTCGTCACCCAACCCAATTCAAATAAATATATCTCATAAATCCCCCTTGAGGGAATTTTTTTCCCTCTGTTAGCAAGATATATATACCTTAGAACACGTTTTTACAATGAAATAAATTGTCAACTGAAAACATACTCGGTTAATGAGCAGTTAAGTACGGTAAAATAGGGGTAGTAGAACACATGCAGCGCCTTGGTGAGTTGTCGTTCTCACTTCTTCTACCGTCTCCTATAAGAGGTGCGTTTCGAACAAAATGTGACGTATCACGCAGGAACGTGAAATTCCTCCCCCTCCCCCCCCCCCCCCCCCCCCCCCGTTCAAGTTGGAGAGAAATGCCGCAATTATTTGGCTTGTCACACACAAAATATCAACTCACTGGTAATTGGTAACGCTATAGTATTTCAAGATGCTTCCAGATGCTTTCTAAGTGAAACACATCCCCTTATTGCCTAGCTTCTTCTTTGACTGGTAGCTAAACCTAATGGATAACTTACAACACCCTCAAGTACAATTTACCTGGTGAAAGCAGCATGTGTCGTAATATGAGCGAGATATTTGTGTGAAGTCCACTAGGAAGCTCTAGACACATTGATTTGTAATGAATATAGGCCTATTTGAGAATTCCACATACCTTGGTTGAACACTTTGTCGAATCTACAAAGCCGTGTGTTGCCGTGTCAAGATACTCAAAGAAGAAAATGACCATTATTTATAGCAAAGACCTTAGTATCCAACTCCGTTAGATACTGAGGTCTTTATTTCTAGCTGTATTGGATGAAATTGAATAAATTATTTTAATTCTTGATGTAATTTTCAATTATTTTCTCCAAAACGAGAGATCCGGTTTCGATGAAAATTCGTTATGATATGGATCGATGTACTGGCGTTCAGTAAAAATATGGATTGTCTGGAGAGATTTTATTTTTCAGTTCTTCCACCCTGTCTCACTAGATGGGGGTAGGCCTATTCAAAATTCCGAGATGGTTCATCTCAAAAGTCGTCCGAACGATTTCACCCCAAAAAGAGTGCTAAATGACCACGCTGTCGATGCGCCTTAAAACCCTAATATTCATTCATTACTTCATAATAGAGCATCCAGCATTAGTCCATAGACTACATGGGAAACCACGAAAAACCCGATGGAGGTGAGAGGGGGTAGGGATCGAACCAAGTCCGATATTCCCCTCATTCACCGGATCAGATGAAGCGAGCGCATTAACCACTGCGCTGTATGTGCATATATAAATATATATATATATATATATATATATATATATATATATATATATATATATATATATATATATATATATATATATATATACATATATAATGGTGTTATTTTCTCCACTTCCATTCAACATTTATGAATCATTCACCACATTATGACTGAATAAAAACCATTCTCAAAGAAGTAACCCCTTGCATTCTATTAAGGAAACGTTAACGTCACTTTTGTACCTTTGTTTATCACAAAAGTGAGCACACAATTTTCAGAAACCTCGTGGTAATAATCGTGAAAGCTTCAAGTGTATATATATATATATATAGTATACATCTCTACGGTGTCCCCAGAAGACATTCGAGTGTCAAATAAAGTCGTTTGCCGCTTGGGGGACTGTCACTTTTTCCTCGGTAGGCCCGTGTATCGTGTAAGTGGTCCCTATATACTAGGTGTAATGCATTGATAGAATGGTATATAAAAGAAAAGGTAACACAAATATAAAAACAACGCTATATGAACTGACATTCAGGAGACTGTGGTTCGATTCCCGCTGTGTCGACCATCCTGACAGGGTTTTTCGTGGTTTTCCTCTGTCGTTCAGGTCAATACTGGGATATGGTTTCTTAAGAACAGGTCACGATCGACTCCTTCACACTATTCAAAGAACACCTAAGTAGTAGTAGTAAATATCTTTATTAGCATTTTCTTGCTTTTTTTTACATGGTCATATTTCACACTTCAACATTTTTTAAACATTTGTTTGTGTATTTATTAATAATATTAAGTAATAGTAATATCAAAACTACAACACACTATGAATTATAACTTACATGATATTTTTATAGAACACGATTTACTATTCTAATTGA
>OZ023326.1:10664361-10689361 GCA_964007535.1 Brachyptera risi
ACAATGATTTTGTATCAAGTTTCGATGTTATTAAAAAAAAAAAAAAAAAATGTCATCATAATTTTCTTATCCATCCACATACCGAGTCGAATACAATGTTAATCTGGTCCTTGAATTTTCAAACGAGCAGGAATTCATCAATTTGATATCACTTAATATTGGAATGTAGACATTTTCACGAGAATATGACAATTCGTTTCAGCGATGATTCATATACCAATTAGAAAATTAATTCCATAATTTTCCTCATGAATAAACTTCACGATGATTCATAATAATAATCGAGCATTGTGAAAACAGTAAATCGTTCATACCTAATTTAGACAGCTTATACTCAGTTCAAGAACTTACTTTATCAAAAATTATTCTCTAATATGCTTACTATCGGACGGTTCCAATGAATTGAGTTTACTTGCAAATTAGGTTCGAAATTATGACAGCTCACTCATTCGATGAAAGTAAACTTTTTGTATGAAGTAATTTTCCAGTTAAATAAAATTGATTGCATAGAATTACTTGAAACTTTGACGTGGAAACTATTCGAATATTGTAATGAGTGTGGTTTTTACATTATTCAGCTGTAATCGTCCCGGTCATGCAACAAGTTTTCAACTCGGTCAATAATTGACTGAATCATTCTTGAAAACATTGCATTCCGAAAATTGAATATATAAATATGAGTGTATGTATGGAATGAAATGTGATAGATCGAACGCTTGAAAGTGTTATGAGCCGTTGGAGATGGCCGTTTGTCAGCCTCTCATGTTGAAAATATGTTACTATTGACCGTGCGTAGAAAAGTGGTGATAGAAGGAGCTAACGTCACTTTCAAGGCCGGCTTGCTGGCATCAAGTTTGCCAGCCCATCAGCCATTTCTACAAAACACCACCAGATAGAGAAGCGATCCATATTACACAGAAAAGTCCTCACGGTATGGTACGTGTTTTCAAAATAAGAAGGCAACATCTCCCGGCCGTAAAAAAAAACGCAACCCTCAATGCATCTTGGACGGAACCAAGGTCCCATAATCGCTGTCTGAGTGCTTATTTGTTCTAGATCCATGGTTCATATTTCCGGAGTTAGATGCTGTATACTATATTCCAGGGATGAGCACGCCAAATCAACTGGATGTAGGACACAAAAGCATTCGATATAACACGCGAGAGTCACCTGATTCGCAAAGTTCGTCGTTTTTGTGAAAGGGAATTTTAAACTATTTCAATGTAACCAAGAAATCCACCAACATGATACACGACGTCATAATGACTTACGTGTGGACAAACATAGTCATAATGACTTATGTGTGGACAAACATAGACTTATGCTGTATAAGAAAGGACCGCAATATTCAATGTCACGGTTTTATAACAACCTACCAATAGACATCAAGTCGATATCCAGCATGCATATGTTTAAATCCAGAGTCAAGAAACTGTTTTGTGAAAATGCTTTTTACTCTGTTGACGATTTTTTAGCTTTCAGCTAATCTTGAACAATGCTTATTATATGTATATTTGTAATTCATGAAGTATATCATACTGTTTGTACAGTCTCCGATAATGAAAATCATCATTATCATTATTATTATTATTATTAAAGAATGACGGATATAGGACAACCAGCCATGGAAAATATTATACAGCATCAAACTCCGAAAATAAGAAAAATGAATATGGAACAAATAAGCTCTCGGGCACGGACACTTGCCATGTGATAATGAGAATGATAAGTTGGGTTTATCTATTGGAATCGATTCGGGGAACAGTTAGTTTAACATAATTATTGCGAGTGCATTGCTGGAGTCGATCTGATGAGAAAATCAATTGTTAGGTGACAAGACAACGAGGAACGGTGAGAGTCATATCAAAATTCCGATACGAAAGTGACACGAATATTCCTGAAATCTGAAAATGATGAGTAATGACATTATTATCTCTAGATTCCAACATTTTCCCATGGGTACAAAATTGTGCTCTATTACCTGTGAAAATTATGCGAGATGAGTTGAATAGTTGCACTTATAAAATTTTCAAGTTATTGAAAATACTACTAATAAACTATTAATATCACTATTAATATTTACTATTAATGAAATGTTGATATCTCATATCGTTCAAAAGTAAACATAAAAAAAAATGATATTTTGCTAAATCGACTTCTGTACGTTCTTGATAATTATGAATTAAAAGTAAATAATGATTAGGAATATAACTTTGTGAATTTCAATCAGTTTTATTCATGATGAACTTGTGAGAAAGTTTTCTCAAGATTATAATCAACTTACTCCCAACGACAACTTATGTAATTAATCGATGCTATCAACGTGATTCGAACAAAATTTAAAGAATAAGTGGCAAGAAACTCGAACAAAAAAAAGCATATACACAGTAAACCAAGTATAAGTAAGGTGACTAAGTGCGTGTAATAAGCTACCGGAACAAAAATGATTACATATTCGAAATATGGATATACACACTATAATATAATATGATATAGTACACGAGGGGGGGGGGGGGGTTGGGTGTGTGAGGGTGAAGAAGTGATATACCAATGCGCACTGCGTTACTCGGGACCAAAGGTCGCGGCGTGGTCATTATATAAGGTGACAAAATGACAGATTAGACACACCATCACCTGACCAACTCTGCGACATGGTTTTAACGTCTTGCTAGCACGACACAACACGGGTTCACGCCGTGGTTTTATCAGACAAACATGGTTCGAAAATAGCTGAATGATCAATCATATAAACAATATATATATATATATATATTGTGCGTTTTTGCTCTCATTGCGAATAAATACCCGGTAAAATAATTGTAGAGCACCTATTGGTACTTGGTGAATATTCAGTAATATAATATTCATAGTTATATTGTGAAATTATATACAATAACGCCATAAATATATGCAATATAACTTATATTATATTGAACAACAACATTTACATTATATAGATGTGATCCATTGTCTGTATGAACGTGTTTGTCAAATCATACAAACATGTGACCACTCCGGGATTTGAACTCAGAACGTTTTGGTTCGATCCCAAATGCTCTACCATTGGAGCTAAGCGGCCACCCAGATTCGAGTCGAATAACGACACATTCATATGGCAAGACAAATTCGATAAATTTCCTCAATTTTTCTTACAATCCAAGCAAAACGTAGTCAGTCATCGGAATTTTGATGTGAACGAATAAAAATTTTGTTTTCACGTTACGTAAAAGAATCCACATATAGTGAACCATATAGAATGTTCCAAGAAAAAATATATTTCAGCTACTGGTCGAAATAGACGAATACTTCAATTTAGATAGAAAACAAGAGTAGACCTGCCATCCCTATATATACGCACTCCACGTATATCTACCCAAAAAACTTTACGTCAAAGTTAGAAAAAACGATGACATATCGTTTATTTATTCAATTTATGACGAAACATCGTGTGATGTAGCAATAACTCAGTATAAGTTGCTCCAAAATAGATTTATCTTCTCTTCTGCTTGTAGTATAGGCCCAGTTATTTTCAGAGAAGATACCCCACTCTGTGATGGAACAATACCATGAGCCTAATGTTAAGGGGTCAGCCCCGAGCGGCATGTGGTGTGTATGCTAGCGTGTGGCGGGAGGGGGGGAGGGGGGGGGAGGGGAGGTAGCTGGAAACCCCACTAATATCCAATATAAAGTCAAACAAGAAATAATAGAAACGTTTTCACATTTCAAAGCAATTCAATTTGATTCACTCCAATTGATTCTTTTTATTGAACTAGACAATTCCATGTATTTCGTTATAAATAAAAGTGTTATATATATAACTCAGGTGTGCTATCAAGCTTTGAGTGTTATGTGAGGCAACTCCATAGAAAATGGAAACAATAAAAGTAATTCATTCAACACGCGAAAACTTATTCGCACGTAAAATTCTGTTCTTAAAAAGTCAAAATAGTATATATAACAATTGTAAAATGTTTATTACCGAGTATAAATATTGGGCATACAGCACACCAACAATGCATGTGAAGTGATGTTGGATTTTAGTGCCTTCTGCACGAATGTGCATGTCTGTCAATTAATTTAGAACATTGAATTCAAAGTGATTGTGTGAAATGGAAATAAACTGAATGTGGGGCGAGACGTGTGTATAAAACACATTTACAATGCAGGTCATTTTTTTTTTTTTCAAGTTGGTTATATATTTCATCAAGTCATGAACGTCATCACTTCTTCGATGATTCCTTTCAGTCGAAATTGCCTACTTCTTTGATTATTGTTATATCACAAACAAGAATTGAAATGTGGAATTAAATTGTATACATGAATATATTCACGTTCGCCATTGTGTACCTTGTACATAATTATGCACACAACTTCTGTGGAGAATCGGTGTACTTCAATCATGATAGAAGATAATTTCAGAGGTTTGAATAGTGGAAACTATGAATCACACTAGATGAAAAGAAATATTGCTTGTATATAAAATATAAAAACCTTCAAAAGCAGATTTTCATTCTTTTAATGGAAAGTTTTCGTATGAAAATACTATAGAAATTCGAAGAATTCTAGACATAGACTAGTTGTAATATTGTTATGATGTACCTTATCACTCACAATGTAACTGTTCAAACATCATATTATGTACTAACAGAACTGATGGATGAATGAAATGAAATGAAACGATAAAACTGAGCGGTCAATAACTCATGAAATCTGGTGTACAATTTTCATGAGATCTTCTTGAAATTCCGTGAAATTCCGTGAAATTCCGTGAAATTCCTTAAAATCCCTTGAAATCTAATATCGGGTGTATACAACAAACTCACTCGTCGTTTACCCCTCGAATGGAAGCCCAATATTTGCCATCTTCCCTACTTTTTCTCGAGCAAAGCTTTTCAAAACTGGGCGCAAATCGAAGCTGTGGGGTTAACAACTGAAATCTGGAGTACAATTGTCATGAAATCTTGCTGAAATCCCGTGAAATCTCTTAAAATCTGATACAAAAAATTCACTATAGTTGTTTATCCCTCGAATGAATATTTGTCATCTTTTCTACTTTTTCTCGAGCAGACCTTTTCAAAACTAGGCGCAAATCAAAACTCTTGTCGTATGTCAAAATGTTAGGAATTAGGATAGTATCGTGTCTTTGAGTATGATATTGCAGAAGCAGAATACGGTGCAAAAGGCATGTAAAGATGGTCGACAAGCGCAATAACCACTGATTTGTAGAAGAGAGTACGTGAAAATGATGCCACATCAATATAAGAAGTCCACCAATTGCGTTCACCATTACCACATACCCAGACATGCGATTCGAAAAATCACATCAGTATGGCAAACTAAATCATTTTCACGGTGGTTTCTGAATATAATTCATTGGTATATGCACGAACCAAAACAAATTTAAGCGGCTCTTGAAATTGTTATGGCTTAGATTTCTGAGTACCCAATAATAATAATAACTATACAGCTAGTACTTTATTTGGCAAACTGATTTATGGGCTGTTAAATTTTTAATAGTAAGAACAAAAATGGCCATCCAATAAAAATTGTAAAGGTCGTGTGTTAAGCCATAAAAATGCTAGTAAACTTTCAGTACTCATAGGCTTACCGGTCATACCAACCTGATTTCCTAAAGTAATAATTGACAAAGTTAATTAAAATTATTTTCGGTGAGATGAATTGTCGCCTTTGCGCTCCATTGTTCCATTCAGAGCACATGGGAGTGGTTTGGGCGGAATAACAGGATTTTGGGGAATAGGTTACAGCATCGAGATTTAGAAAATATATTACGGAAGACAGACGAATATTTGTAATATCTTCAGAATAATATGAGTGGAAACTATTTAACTTATATCGCCTAATTTCCATAGGAAAAGTTTGAGACATTGAATTTTTTTTTGAGCAGAATACGAGAGGTCGGAAATGTGCGGAAATAAAAGAAGAGTGAGGAGACCGAGAGAGAGATGGAAGATGGGAGTGAAAAGAGCTGTTGAAGAGAGAGGATAGGTATGGAATGAAGTTGAGAGCGGTAAATGGTGAGAGAATAGAGAGAAATGGAGGGAGGTGGTGAGAAGAGTTGAGATGGAAGAGGAGGAAGAGCAGAATCGGACAGGAAAGGAGACGTGAGAGAAAAAGAGGACTTGGGACTGGCAAAATCAAGTCAACATGTTGTGCCCTTGTAAAATACTTACTCAACTTTGTTGGAAACATCAACTTTGTTTGATAAGAAAAAATATATATAAATATGTGAAAATATCAGAATCGGAGGTCAATGATCCCATCTCACATCATTTTGAAGGTATTAAAGATATGTATATTTCTTCCGTATCAGATTTTGATATCACATTCCGCTCAAATTCACCATTCGAAGACTGACATTTAACTATATGCAATGACTTCCGTGCATATTGTGATGGCTTACACTTTGGTGAGGAAGGGAGGAGGGGGAAGGAATTGGTCAGAATCTGCTTCAATGAAATTGTCATCCCTTTCTAATCCAATACATATAAAAATATTCAATATTCTCAATAAATTAATCATTCAATAAACTTATTCAAAACTTATGCAATGAACTATTTCTTTCATAGCACTATGAGCTATATAGCACAGTATCACCCAATGTCGTGGTGTATTATCAGTTCTATATATTATTCATATTCATAATGATTAATAATTGTAGTTGATATCCAGCAATCGGCTTAGAACAATTTATACATCAATTATTCATGCATTTGTTTGATTTACCTATATATTTACTTAGTAACTTCATACGTTCAGCAGAATGTAATTATGATATCTATCCATTTCAACATGGGGTCGTATCGATAGCGTGCGGCCCTACATTGAATCCGAGGAGGTGATAATATTTTCCGTGGTATTCTATAATTCAAACTCAAATAATGGAGTTAATATATCGCATGGAATTGTATAATTCGAACTCATTGAACATGAATGATGGAAGAAAGAACTGAAGGAAGTCACAATCCCGCAAACTTAGATTACAACGTACGGTGACGATATTTTATTTCCCCACGTTTAAGTAAAAACTAGAAATCATCCACTCAATTTCGAAATGTATAATTAATCTATTGTCCTCCAGGACCCGGCCCTTTTTTTGAGTCGTGATATAGACATTACTCGATTCTGTTCATATTTCTATACATAATCTATACATTCTATATAGATTCTATACAGTGGTAACTGGGAAGATCGCCCTTGTGGTGCCCCGTTCAAACGATAATATTTTTCAGCCATTGCCTTAATTAGGGAACAATTATTTTTGATTAGGCTTCGATCAAAGACTTTAGTATCTAACTTAGATAGATACTAAGTTGATACTAAGGTATTTGCTTCGATGTTATTGAAGAAAAGAATCGATATAATGTCTACGTCATCACTAATTGTCTCGGGAGGGAGAAGAAATCCATTATAATTTCAGAAATTGAGATGATGATTTCTAGTTTATTCTAAAATTCGGGAATTAAATATTGTCATTTCATTCATTTATATCTAACTGCAGGGTGGCAATGTCCTTTGCAACCCAAATAACCGTCTACTGTTACCGGTACTCTCTATTGGCGTATTCCAGTATGACCATCAGCTATTATTGACTTATTTTCAATTAATTTCTGTATATATTGGGTTTTAACGGCGCACTATACTGATGGCTACGATCTATTGGCGTCGATGGATGATGAATGAGATGATGGTATGAAAGGTTATTCTATCAGTTGTTTTGGGTGGTGGGGAGGATTCGGTCGTGGCCTGTTGTTAAGGAACCATCCCAGTATCAACCTGAACGACAGAGGGAAACCACGAAAAACCCGTCAGGATGGTCGACCATGGCGGAAATCGAACCCCGGTCTCCCGAATGACGGTTCAGTGTGTTACCACTCGGTCACGCGTCTCGGTGTTTTCAATTACTATTGGAGAATACTTTTTTGCCAACGCCACCAAACTGTTATTTTAGTTTCGAGATTGACAAATGTGATTCATATCTCCATTCATTTATCCATTCACTATATTCTTCATCACACTTTCATGTGAAACTAAGACGAGTGGTTGAGTGGCTAGCATACTAAACCGTAATTCAAGAACCCGGGGTCCGATTCCCGCCATAGTCGACCATCTTGGCAGAGTTTTTTTTGTGGTAATCTTTTGTCGTTCAGGTCAATAATGACCGATGCACAACAAACAAAACAATTCCTTCTCCTTCACTATCGACTCATTCCTACTATTTACAAAAACACCTAATTGAAAATAACCTTTCATCTCATCATCCAACTATCTGATATATCATTCACCGACCCAATCAATAGATCTCAATCACTACAGTGCGTCGTTTAAACAAATATAAATAAAACTGAATAAACACATGGATGTGAAATTTTGTTTGTAGAGGGACAAAGTACACGTATAAAATTTGAATTAATATACCAGAAGGAAGCAGGATCTCAGTGAGGTCAAGACATATAAGACAACCGCTTATTCATCTATAAACATACGATCATGCTACAGGGGCTGTTATACGAGAAATACGAAACTAATTTTCTTGATGGTCGCAGTGGAAGGGTGCTGTCAGAAACATTGCCACTCAGAAAATCTAGCATTTTACTGTTTTATTCAGTATGATTATTTCAATTATTTAATTATATAGTACAATTGATCACTAGTGATAGGCGTGTCTAATCGCCAGGGCCACCTTGATCTATACTTCATGTGGGAATTTAGAGATACTCTGATAGGTGAATGTCAATTTTCCCACATAACAAAGCCCATTTGATTGGATGTTCTCTTTTGTGACGTTCGTGGGCGGGGCAAACACTAGTCGTCAATTAGATGAATCAGTATGAATTATATAATTATATGGCATACCCCTGGCATTATCGACCGAGAGATTTATTATTTGTTGAATGAGTTATCTTCATTTCAATTATTTATTGGGGTGGTAAGATCGCTCTTGTAGTGCCCCATTCAAACGATCTTATCTTCCATCCATATCCTCATTTTGTATCTAGTTTCAAAGTTATTAATGTAACAGCTGTTGATTTCTTATTTACTTCTTGCTATCATCTCAGATATCATCTCTCTTTGTCGAAAAGCTTTAGAAAGATGCGAAATAGATGAACACTTACTGATCCACGACTGGGAAATACAAACCGATGTAGAACAGAAATATCACCCTGTGCGTATTGACTGCTGTAATATTACACTGGGAGAACGTGGTAAATGCGTGGTGAGATGAGCTCAGAAGCATGAAAATCTAGAACTAAATATTTTGTCAGCTCACTCTACATTTACAAACCTTGGATTTGCTTCACGTTTGAAACCCCTACCTGAAGCTACATGTTGATATATTTTATGAAGTGCGACTTGTTGAATGTTCAAAATGCGACCTATTGCGACCAACACCTTTTGATCCAAATGTTGAATAAAATGTTTAGATACCTACTTGTTGATACGTTTTCTTTTTTTTTTTCATCTGATTTCCGTAGAAATCACTGAAAAGATGCATGGTAGTTGTTGATTCAGTAAAAATTTTAGAGCTTTTAAAACAAAATTTCAAGCTTTTTTCCTTCGGGTCATATTCACGCCATATTCTTCTTGATTTTTTTCCGAAAAAAAAATCAACTGATTTTTCCGAGAAACAATCCCAAAAACCCATTCCGGCATGACATCATATGTTCAGAAAAAAAATCGAATCGATTGTTTTTTCCTGATCTGAATGCCGCGTGAAAAATACGAAAATAAAACGTGACTCAATTTTTTTTTTTTTTTTTGTAAATGGAACGGAAGTTCTCACCACGCTCATCCAACAATTGAGAGATGGATTCATTGATTCCTGAGGTGGTAAAATCGCCCTTGTCCGTCCCATCGGAAAGATCCTACCTGTCAACGGGATAAAAAAATTCATAGAGAACAAAGTTTTTTTTTGACATGTTTTCAATATGAATGGATACAAAAAAAAACTTTGTTACATCTAATTCCGATGGGAAGATGGTAATTGAAAAAAAGAACGTGAAGTACACGTAGGTATTCAAACGGATCAATTATATATTCATTTCCGTAGTTGAAAACAGACGTTCTTTTTGTACGCAAAGAATATAATGAACAGGCGTGAATTTGCCTACTGTAAGCATACCCATCATTTTCTATTTCGAAAAGATTGTGGGAAAATAAGAGTAGAATAGTTAGGTAACTGAACTTTAGTATAATATAGAGTTTCGATATTTCGACTTATACTGTACCTTGGCAATTAGTGTTAAGGCTTGTTAAAATATTTGGTCAATAAAGAAAATTAGTATATCCATAAAGAAAAACACATTCATAAAAGGTTTTGTAACTTATTGATTAACTAGCATATTCACTCCTAACAAGGCTATTCAATACCACGTATTTAAATGTTGTGTTTGAATATGATTGATCAAATATTTGGACATGGAGAGTGTATACAAACACATCTGTTCGACAGTATAATACCCTATGCCCTATACAGACAAGGACGTCCAAACGTTTTCAATACAGACACGTTCATCATGGTTATAAACTTATTCAACCTCGTTATATTCATTCATATCTCTCTCTCTCTCTCTCTCTCTCTATATATATACATATATATATATATATATATATATATATATATATATATATATATATATATATATATATATATATATACATATATATATATATATATATATATATATATATATATATATGAATATATATATATAAATATATATATATATAAATATATATATATATATATATATATATATATACATATATATATATATATATATATACACATATGAATATATATATATATATATATATATATATATATATATATATATATATATATATATATATATATATAAATATATATATATAAATATAAACATTGGACTAACGACGCACTGTACTGATGACTACAAACTCTTGGCGATATATGAGATGATTAGATGAACATTTAATTTCATAACATATTTTTGAATAGTGGGAAGGAGTCGGTCGTGGCCTGTCATTCAGGAACCATCACATTATTGACCTGAATAACAGCGGGTAATCACGGAAATTCCCTGTCTATAGGATGGTCCAGATCGACCGTGGTGGAAATCGAGCCCTGACCTCCTGAATGACGGTTCAGTGTGCTAGCCACGCGACCACTCGTCTCAGTGACCTTAATATATACGTGAGTGAAGTGAGTATGGTTCAAAGATGGAAATTGAAAAAAAATCAGCCCATGCGTTGTAAGATGAGCGAGATATTTGAATGAAGTCAACTCAAAAACTCTACGCGACGTTGACTTACATGTAATATACTCGAAAACTCTACGTACCTTGGTGGAAACTGTTGAAACGGCGAAGCTGTGAATCACCGTGCGTAAGATACTGAATGAGAAAAATAACCAACAGGCTTCTGTCAAGTGACGTCACTCATTGTTGAAGTTGACAGACAACAATGTCCATCAGTTGGAATTGACCAATCAGAATGTTTGGTAGTCCACCAGTTCGCTGTATTGCTATGATAACTATTGTTTGTCATTTGTTACGTAACAGAAGCCTATATCAAGTTATTTGATGAAAATGTGTTTATCGAATAATTGACAACTCGAAATAGGCGTGGTTTGCCAGTCAGCCAGTTGGATCTATATCATTTGTAGTCATTTCAAGATACCCCGATTGGATATTTGAATTTGACAACAGTTCTAACAGCCCTGTTGATTGGACGGTATAATTTCTGACGTCAAGGGATCGTCGGAGATTGCGAATCGTCAATTATTTTATCGAAAATGGCAGTTCCGATCACAGTAAAAGTTCGCAATTATATGTATCATATTTGTATCCATATTCAGTAAAAATTGAAGCTTTCTTCTTCTAATTTCACCCACCCGTCTCAATTTCATAAAGTTTTTCCTACATTTTTGATGGAGTTTCTCGGAAACTATACAGTTTTATGTTGCTCAAGTTGGCCCTACTCGTGTCCCGAAATAGTTCACCTCAAGTCAAACCGATCACCTCAATCAGTCAAACCGTGCGACCATGTGCAATGCGTATACAAAACAAACAAAGAAACACACGCATAAAGCTCCATAAGAGTGGCATAGAAGTCTTCACTGTCACTCATCCACATAAGCTCAAGATCATGTAATTGAACAATTATTTGTGGATGGTGTAACACTTAAAACCATAATCTCCGTTGCGTTACGTTACGTTATTATTGTAAGTTTCTCACGCGTGACTTTCCAGAGTACCAACTCTTTTGTTACACTAGTCACTGCCCACTGAACATTTTACTCGGAATTCTAATAAAATATCCTGTCATTATTGTTCTTTATGGTGAAAATCACGCTTAAAAGTGCGTAACCAATCAACGGTCGAGAGAGGTTTTCGGTTCTTCTTGTCCGTAAACAATCTCTTCTAATCCGTGAGAAACAGAAAAGAAGACTACTCTGAACAAACTTTTGTTTTACGACAGATTAATGAGCAAGTTCTGTAATTTGCTGTGATTGTGACTGATGATCCCGTTACGATAAGAACCTATCCTTATTCGACCGGGCTCTACCATGACAGCTTCCATGATTTATTATGTGTATATACCATGGAAATATATATTCACATCAATATTTGACTGATTGTCGCTCACGTATTTGAGAGTGATCATAAAGAGTCTTCTTTAAGTTACTTGTAGCTACGAAAGAAGTTTATCTACAAACTGAATAACTCTAGAAACTTTATCAATTAATTGATCTTGTATATAAATACTTTATTAAAAAATTAAGTCTTCCTTACAAAAGGTTGCCCATTAGACACAGAATAATATAAAAATGGGAATAACATATTAATAAATAGAGCAAAATGACAATACAAAAGTGTTTAATGGAAAAATAAATAATAATATTCGGCCATAACCTAGTAAATTGAATATTATAATTGATTACTTCATTAGAATAAGAATAGGAAAAAAACGAAATATTAAAAAAAAAGAGGGAAACAATATTCGAAAAAGTTATTTGAAAAAGAAAAAAAATGCATATGATATACACATACACGCATATATAGGTTTGAATCCATTGCTACTAACTGCATGTCTGAACGTTTTTGAGAGATGTAGTTGCGTTTCGTCAACCTTGTTCTTAAAAATCATGGTACCGTAATTTGGATTGGCATTTAAAATACCACTGGTATATACATATATATGATAGATATATTTGTATTTGTTATGTTGGTAGAAAATCCTATTATGTTGATACAATTTTCAGTTTCTTATTCAATGATCATTGTTTGCTATCAATCTGAAAAAAGCTCAATTTGAGTGGTTTTCTAAAAAATGTAGAATTTAATTTGTTACTTTCATCGCTGTATTTATACCAAGCTATTCGAAGTAGAAAAGTGGACATTGTTTCGCGTGACATATTTTATTCAGAACCAGTACAGAACAATGAAACTGAAAACATTAACATTGTAGCAATGATAATATATAACATAGGAAGATTGAAGTGGAACCACGATTAGTTTGGTTACTGAATATAGATGACTCCATAGTATATGTCGACTACCTATAAACACTGTCGTTCCTTGCATTTCCCTTTGAAGAGAATGCAAATGAACTACTGCGAACAAAAAAAGTAGAAAATACTTTAAAATACATTCGTGCATGATACATAATAATACACATACACGCATATATAGGTTTGAATCCATTGCTACTGCTGCTTGCTGTATATATATACCTACTGACTGTACTTGTCAAGTATGGATATCATATTTATTAACTCTTCAAATGTTATATACTCGAGGGAAGTTATAGAAATGCATGTCTGAATTATCTAATATTCTATTTGAATTATTATGATGCAAAATGAAATTATTACTGGTGAACTCTCAACATAGGATAACGTGTCTAGGGTCTGGCTCCATATGAACTCTGACCTTTCACATGATGACGTAATAGCTTACCTGTATGCCAGTGTATGGGAATCATGTGAATTATGTATTACTGATTTCGAAATAATTTTTTAACGCCTCGAATTGTGGTGGAATTCACTACTCCCTATATCATGTTTCTATGCAAGAAAAACTTCAATTCTCAATCTGCCGATACTATTTTCAGTAGTTATTCACCTTGTGGTGCCCCGTCCAAACGATTCTACCCTTCATCCTTGGCCTTAATTAGGGAACAATTATTCTGTATCAAGTTTCGATGTTATTAAAAAAAAAAAGTATTTATTATCTCGAGTGATTTTTAATTCTGAAAATTTCTGAAAACATCACTATACGTTTATCACAGAGACGGAAAACGGTTCAACCGGATCGATTCAGCCTGAAACGGTTCGAATTTGTTGATAAACACGTCGATTTGGGGGGGAAACGATCCAGTTCCACCACGCTTCAGGATGCGCCTGGGTACTGTCAACGGGTCAGAACGGTTTGGATGGGCGGACCTGCAACTCTAAACTAACAACAAGACGGTGTGCATAACCAAATATGGCAGCCACTTTCTTGATTTACAAGCTGTTTTGATCAGAGTTGATAAAGTATGTATATATATATATATATATATATATATATATATATATATATATATATATATATATACATATCGGCGAACGTTCGCCGAACTATCAAGAAGAATCCCTGATGATGGCAGGTCACATCCTGCCGAAACGTTGAAATAGAAGACAAGGTCCCTCTTGGGACCGCAATTCTATCCCGAAAGAGCAAACGCGGTCAACCCGAGAAAACGAAACAACATATATATATATATATATATATATATATATATATATATATATATATATATATATATATATATATATATATATATATATATATATATATATATATATATATATGCATCTTTATTGGCGACTTTGCCATTCACATACAATGGCTGCCATAATTGAGACACAATGATTGAACACGTGATGGACTATAGTTAAAAGAATGGTGATAGATCAAGAAAAAAATAACCAATTCTAAAATAACGAACGATAACTTGAAGCCATGAGGCACTGAAATAAGAAATGTGTTATGAACTTCAATAAGTCATATAGAGGAATGAATACGAAAAAATATAATATACAAATATTGGATATGAAAGGGGTTGGAGGGGGGGGGGAGGAAGGAAAATTATTTGATTGAATATGAGTGATTTTTCAGAATGTGTACTCAATGTTATCATATGTGCAGTGAGTAATCTAATTGTAATCATATGTACTCAACATACATGTGTACTCATTTTCAATACAATTAAACATTATGAGCACAACATATTGATTTTACCATTATGTTGCGCCATACTCATATTGTATTGATGATTATTGGCCTAGGCCTATATTTGTGTTGTAAGTCCCACACATATGGAGTATATGGACTATATATCTGTATGGATAATATATATTTTTTTAGTCGATGAAATTATATTCCCATAAATATGATTTGTATACAAATGCGAATAATTCTACTTCCAAGTGGTATAATAAATCGGGTTCCACTATGAAGGATAGCAGTCGCAAACATGAAAAATAATAAAATAAAAAGTAGCATATAATATATACAAAGACCAATTTCGTTCTACGTATACAGACTGGAAGTTGTCGATATATACGCTAACTCAATAAATGCACCTTTCCGATATATCTAGTCTGAAGATATACAGGTATTGCAATGAGACATATGCAGACAATGTATTGCGATGCATTGCACATATCTAACCTTGCACATGTCATTTAGTCGTGTCATGGATGCATTTTACGACTATCGCCATCCTCATTGCAAACGTGAAAAAAGCGATTCTATTTCTCTCTCTCTCTCTCTCTCTCTCTCTCTCTCTCTCTCTCTCTCTCTCTCTCTCTCTCTCTCTCTCTCTCTCTGTTTCTCTCTGTCTCTCTCTATCTGTCTGTCTGTCTGTCTCTCTCTCTCTCTCTCTAACTCTCTCTCTCTCTCTCTCTCTCTCTCTCTCTATCTCTCTCTTTCTCTCTCTCTCTATCTCTCTCTCAGCTTTCACTAGATATGTCTACCAACCGGCAACATATCATAACTATCAAAAATGGTCTCTAGACGTGAATACGTTTTCATAAACTTGCCTATTAAATCATGTCACCCTCATGTAGGCCTATCTAATATATTATCATAATGTGCCCTTCTTTACCTTGAGATTGGAGGTCTGTACGACTCAGCCTCCACGATTACATCGCCATACAGGCCTTTACTATATTCATATTCAGGCCATGTTGGCTCTAAACTACAGAAAAAAGTCCGGTGTAGGCCATATCTGTGACATGCTGAAAATAAGTACGAAATTGTTTTCTTGTTTTTCTCGAGATATATATCAGAAAATTTCTCACGAAGTAACGAGCCAAAAGATTATCACCTTTGACAAAAAAAAATATATGTTCTGAAATGCGAACGGCGTGTATGACAGGCGCGACAGGAAGATCGTTGTCAATCTTCAATAAATAATGTATTCGTAAATTAGGGATTATTTCACGTGGACCGAATACACCGGCGTGATGGTAATGATATTGTGGTGTATTCGAACGAAAAGGAAATGACATCACATCCGTTTTGGCACTGGCTACACGATGGTGTGTTTGAACATGCATGTCGGCTGGCAGTGCACGATTTGTTGGGCGCACCTAACACATGTACCTCTCGACTCCTACTCACATCATTTTAAGGGGACATTGAGAGCTATTTTTGAGAACTTGAATTTTTTTTTTCAGATTGATAGTGTAATGTCTTGTCGATCGGATGCTGCAAGAATAATCAAACTATTCGGAGTGGTTCTGATTATATTATTTTTCACATTTAGCACTTTGTAATCCCTCTGCACATATTTAATTGCAATTGACTTTTTTTTTAATAACATCGAAACTTGATACAAAATCATTGTTCCCTAATTGAGGCTATGGATGTAAAGTAGGATCGTTTGGACGGTGGACGGGGTACCACAAGGGCGATCTTACCACCCCATACAATTTTGTGCTGATATTTTCCAATGAGGTTATTTCAGAATATTATTTCTTTGGTTGCCGGTACCTGAATCTCTGAAACTATTGAGGGTAATCACTACGAATTTTCACCATGCAGCCCTCGATAGCTCGTTCAGCTGAGGCACCGCTTTGAAATCGTAGTTTCATAATCATCTGGTCATTCGTACACCCATATGATCTAACTGCTAGTGGGATCGTTCGTTAGGCAAACAATGATGAATAAATCAATTTTCACCACATGTAGATACAGGTATGCTATACTCGTGTGGAGATGTTTTTCTTCCTATGTGAAATAATATCAGAAGTCAAAATTGTTGAATGCCCAAAAATGTGGTATTTTTTGACATTTTTCAAAAGAAATAAGAGTACAGATATATTTTT
This sequence comes from Brachyptera risi, assembly GCA_964007535.1. Lineage (NCBI taxonomy): Eukaryota > Metazoa > Arthropoda > Insecta > Plecoptera > Taeniopterygidae > Brachyptera > Brachyptera risi. Next base: position 10,681,742 of record OZ023326.1, read on the forward strand.
TGTATTATTCCCAGTCTGTCTTATGTACCCTCTGTGAGAATTTCGTGCATGTAAATTCCATAGTTGGGGAGAAATAGGTATCGACAATGTGTACATTTAACATTGTCGGTACAAGGCTTTCAATGCCCTCTTAATGATAATCCTGTCCAATATTATAATTCTGGGAGATAACATTTCACTTGTGCTGGTAATTATTTCGATGATTTATGCACTTCTAGTAGTGGGCCAGTGAAATGAGCGTTCGTCAAGGGAAGACGCCTCCGTGAAATTGGTGGGTATTGTATTATCAGATTTATCAGATCCGGAACACCTTCTTTGTAAGTCGATACAAATTTTGATACAAACGAAATTTGAAACTTCTGATGACTCATTTTCCATTTTGTATGCATTATGATGAAGTTGAAGTAGTGAATTATAAATACTCAAGAAGTTCGGAAATCAAAAGTGATCAGTGTAGTGAACTATCTCAGAAATATAATAAACACTATAGGTTCTTATTGAGAAGCACATTTATGATAATTGTGTTGGGCCATTTCTATAACCAACCAATGAGAAGGATCATTCCATAAATTCTGATCGCAAATAAATAATATTTTGAAATGATATGATATTGAAATTTTTTGAAAATCAAGACCAAATTTTCACAAAGACATAATTGTTCACTAGAGATAAACTAGCAATACACAACATTGTTCTTGATGCTCTCTACGCATTAGTTGGTATCTGAAAACGTGTTCAAATATTATATGAGAAAAATATTATATTTTATTCACAAAATATTGTATGATATTTATGTATTTATGATATTTTAGTAATTTTTTGTAATTTTTGTAATTTTTGTGAATTTTTGTATTCATTGAATTTTTGTAAAAATTTGCTACCCCTTGATAGTTTGCTGCCCCAGATCCAGGCCTTGTGAGCCTGGGCCCTAATACAGCCCTGGCCCTGACTCTATCACACGATAAAAAAAAACTGTGAACAAACCAAATGCGGATTCTTTATTCCGATATGTCGATCAATAGCATCACGATGAAAACAACCTCACAATTTTTTTTTTTTTAATAACATCGAAACTTGATACAAAATCATTGTTCCCCAATCAAGGATATGGATGAAGGGTAGGATCGTTTGGACGGGGCCTCACAAGAGCGATCTTACCACCCCATTTTGATTAAAAGTATGAACACACGAATGTTGATATCTTCCACATTTCACTAAGTCTCTTGGGCAATGATCACTTCTTTCCATTAACAGCAGATGTATAGTTTATCATTATACAAAATGGACACAATACGATTAGTTATAGGCCTATAATGTTACAATTAGGCCTATCACTCTGCATGAAAGATGAAGAATAACCTCACAAAATAAAAAATACTCTCCATGCACAATATCTTATAATCTGCATATGGCGATAAGAAAACGCTAACGTCATTCGTAATAAAAATTGCATAAGGTAGATACTATTATTATAGCAGTTTGGAATAACAGTTAACACCTCCTCGATGTTTGCAATCGGAACACGTTTACCACGTGATGTCTCGTCTGGTGCGATTACAAAAACATTAAGTCATAGGCAACAATTATGCATTGATTGAATAATAAAACCTAATGGTGCTTGCAATATCACACGTGAAAGTCACACACCAAATGACAACCCCATAACACACACACATGACAGATACATATACATACACATACACACACAAATATATATATATATATATATATATATATATATATATATATATATATATATATATATATATATTTATGAATATATATGAGGTTTTTAAAACTTATGCTTTCATGACCCGAATTATTTATAAATGGCATTATTTTAGGGTTATTTTCGTCGTGTACGAATTAAATTATAATATAGGTTAAATGGAAAACCTTGGATTATCTAACGTTTCAGTTTAAATGTTTAAACCTTTCTCAAAGAATATATAATGAATGTTCACATGATTTATACAACAATATACCTCGTTGTTATGGTTGAAAAACAAAAACTATCAAAAGAACAAAATAATGCCATTTATATATATATATATATATATATATATATATATATATATATATATATATATATATATATATTCATATATATATATATATATATATATATATATATATATATATATATATATGAGTAGGCCTATGTGAGTGTATTTGATTGAATTCAAATATATATATATATATATATATATATATATATATATATATATATATATATATATATATATATATATATATATATATATAAATATATATATATATATATTTATATACATATATATATATATATATATATATATATATATATATATATATATATATATATATATATATATATATATATATATATATATATATATATATATATATATATATATATATATATATATATATATATATATATAGAGAGAGAGAGAGAGAGAGAGAGAGAGAGAGAGAGAGAGAGAGAGAGAGAGAGAGAGAGAGAAGAGTTAAATTCAGAGGTATATAAGTCGTTTTTCTAATTAATTTGATGAGTGCTCATAATTATCATTGGAAAACGACTAAAATACCACTGAACATGATTATTTTCATGATATGAGGCGCTCAATTAGCCTACTTGGAACCATGAATATATATATATATATATATATATATATATATATATATATATATATATATATATATATATATATATATATATATATAGCCAGCTTCCATCAAGTAGAAGCATGTAGAACCGAGTAGAAAGAAGTACCAAGTTTTAGCCAAGCTTCTACTGCGTCAGAAACTAAAGTTAGGTTGGATGTGGGTTCGATTCCCACATAAGGCATTTTTTTTCAAATCGCCGTTCCACCTTCAATTGTTTCACAAGCACTCGCTCCTATTCGGCCCCTTATAACCCAGCTGTTGATGGGGTCGTTGATCAGCCTTGAAATAAGTAAATATAGGCCTACATTCATACAAAAGATATATACTTCATGTGTGGGCATTTAGAGATACTTTGATAGGCAATGTCAATTTTCCCACATAACAAACAGCCCCTTAGATTGGATGTTTGTTTTGTGACGTTCTTGGCGTAATCACTAGTCGTCAACTGTTATGCATTACTTGATTCAAAATTTAATTCAAAATAATTCGCAATTCATATAAGTTGTGTAACAATATTTTCTCTCATTTTCAGATAGATAACCAGCCGTAAACGCATTCCCCCATCACGTGGTCTCTGATGACTAAGCTTTTCCGGATGAACTCGGTCTGTCGACGGCGGCTTGGACGACTAATTATGAGCGCCGCGAATCAATAGGGGGTAGAATGATTTGCCTAATCGCAATGTTGTGTGCTCATTGCTCAACTAACTCGATCGGTGAGATAACAATAAAAACGCATTGTCCTCGCGACCATCATTATTCACTCTCATGTCCCCCCCCCTCCCCCCCCCCCCCCCCGACATCCAAAACTAGCTTATCATAACATTATCAACGTTTCATTTAAATAGAATGTAGAATATCGTGATAATTAATCTTCCCGTTTCCTTGCTGCCAAACGTCAATTAAGAATGTATATTATATATTTTAATAAAATTGTTATGAATTAATCAATGAAAGGAGCATCGATTTTAGTACGATGCGAGAAGCAAACATTTGTCCGTTAGATATAGGAGGACGATGGACGAAAGAGTTAGGGGAGAACCTTATAGCTTATGGGCTAACTGCTGAGCGGATAAGACGACTGGTGTCCCTGGATGCAATAATTTTCCTGTGGATCAATTTTTAAGTGAGACTAGAAAAATATGGTCAATAATCACAACATTAGTGTATATATTTTCGTTTCTGAGGTCAAATTTGGAAAAATAAATCTTCACCATGAACGCTGTAGGCCTACACGAGACGACCTTCGATACAGTTATTTTATTTGGAACAAATTTATTGGAAGACTCAATTCTCGGAACAAAAAGTACGTTTTTGTTTTTTCTTCACGCTCCACAGGTCAGAAGAAAATGTGTATAATCAGTTGAAACTATGCATACACAAGTGTCCTTATCTAATTTGATGCTGTATTGTTTTGAGGCGCAATCGGTTGAACCACTTTTGAGAAAACTCATTTCGGAGTTTTAAAAAATTCAATGAGAATAACCCAGAGGAAAGCATTCGTCAAAAAAAATTCCTTCGAGAGAATTCAAATTCTCAGGGAATTTCAATATAATAATTATACACCTTAATTCAAACTTTCAGTCCAATCAGGTAAGCCGTTTTGATGTAAAAACATATATAATCAAATTTTTTTAAATCACTCAAAGCTATTAATCCAAGCAACAGGTATCACCAATTATTGGAAACGATTAAAACAAATGCTTTTTTATTATCATAGAAATTGATTAGCAAATAGGATGACAGTGAATCAATTGTTTGGATCTCAAGGTGTATATATATATAATAACCAATCTAAAGCTATAAGTTGAAATGTTCTTGCTCATCCATCAACGCGGAAACACATAACGCGTTTGGCTAGTCTGTGGTATAACATCCCATCTGTACGCAGCAGCGACACTGTACAAAAATCATAGTATTCATATGGCAGTAATTGTTGACCATATTCATTGGCTGGGTCTGATATTTTCAGGACAAATCAGCTTTCTAACTCTATGCTACAACAATTTTGAGTCAGGGTTAGGTCAGGTTACTGGATAAAACTTTCATTCTTCAACTTTCATCCGTTTGACATGAAAATTTAACAGAATGTTGTCATGGTTTTAATACATATTTCTAACAAGTTTGAAGGTGTTTGAATTTATCGTTTTCAAGAAAATAAATCATCATACTGGAAAAATGACTATTAATTAGATTAAAGTTCGGCAATTTAAATCTACATATCACATGGAATCACGAACTCTATCATTCATATTTTATGAGAATGAATTGATATAAATGAATACATGAATACAAAGTTTTGATAATTTAAAAATCATAGTCTTTACAAATAACTTTCAAGTACATCCAATTTTAAATATCTCACTCATTCTACAATTCATTTGCTGCGTTTTCCCAGTTTACAATATCGTTGTACGTTTCTATTGCTCTCGTTGTGCCAAAAGGAGTGTGATTCAAAGTGGTAAATATCTGAGAGCTATGGTTATTACACCCACTCTCGAGCGCGTACACCCATCAAGCACAGTATCACAAACCACATCATGGTTTGTTCATGCCACTATTCATATTGTTTTATTTTTGTAAGGAAAATATCTCTCTGTGTTTACTGTGGATATACTGTGTAAGGAGAATATGAGAGGTCAACAAATATGAAATGTTTTGTGAAAAATGTGTAATGAATTGAGGGTTTCATTCAATTCCGATAAGTAAAGTTTTATTTCCATTAATTGTAAATTACATATGACACAGTGTGAGCACAAATGACAAGGTATGGACACAAACCCTTTAGGATATATACCATTAAGGGTGTATTGAAAAGTTTTTTCACCATATATAACTTATTAAAAAATAAGTTAAATATTTTGGATCGTCTCTGTATTTTACGACTCCGATCCGTTATCGGGTTGAAATATTAAATATTTGATAAATCGGATATTCATACAATCGTTATCAATTTTGATATTCAATTTTGATATGTAGATAGCTGGACTATTCAGAATATAATATCGTAATATACGTGACCATAATAACATTCTCTTCGGTTTGATATTTACTATCAATTTTACCTTAAAGTTTGAAAGAAAAATATTTTGAAATTTCGGTATCGTTCGCCAATTTGATATATCTGGAGGTGACTCATCAATAATAATATAGAATAATACTTATTGATATTATTTATTTATCCAACAATTATTCTAATTCAAAATATTACGAAAAGTACTCGATGATGTAATAAGCGGCACTCAAAGGCATGAAGAATGTCAAAGAAAAGAATGAGTTTTGAAAAATAATTAATCTCGTCAAGACATTCAACGCTTATTGGGTGCCTATAACTCGAAACTACCAAACAACACCGAATGTAATATTGCATGAAAACCTGGTGAAGTAGAGGTGTATAGCTCCACACCATTTCGGCATAAAAGCATCATCAATGCCGTTAACAGCCCATTTCCAGGCAAAAGATGTACCAACTGTACCAAACTTTATCTCCATAATATGAGATGGACGATCTAAACTTCATACCGCGAAGGGATAAACGACCTGGGAAGTGGTGAAGGTATATATATATATATATATATATATATATATATATATATATATATATATATATTTGAGAACGTAAAAAACTCCGTGTATATGTATATATATACATAAAGTGCGTACAATATAAGATTTTGACCTCAGAATGTGGTGTTTACGTGAAACTGGGAGTTGAGCCAAGGACCTTGAGATGATCGTGAGTGAGATTTGTGAAAATATGTATCTCTGCCAAACGTGTGTGATGTTGAAAGGGAGGGGAGGGGGGGTAGGGGGGTAGGGGAGGGGAGAGAAGTGTTACAACAGCTGGACCTGTGACGGTTATTGGCCTGACTTTTATAGATCTTAAAGATGCGGGACTTTTTCACCACATTGGTTGTCAAGCTATTTAATTAGTACGGTGATTGATATAGTGAATGTGAGTCAATTTTTTTTTTCACTTTTCTACCCAATTCTCACCATATAATTGGATGAGCGAAGCGAAGACTCAATTTCACCATACCAGAAAAAAAGTGCTTTTTTTTCGCGCTCCACATGTCAAATGAAAATTCGAAATCAGTTGAAACTTGGCATACACAAGTGTTTTCATCTAATTCGATACTGTATAGTTTTGAGGCGCAATCGGTTCAACCACTTTTGAGAGAACTCATTTCAAAGTTTTCAAAAATCTCACGAAAATAACCCAGAGGGAAAAATTCGTGAAAAATATTTCCTTCGAGAGAATTCAAATTTTCAGAGAATTCCAATATAATAGTCATACACATTATTCCGAACTATCAGTCGGATCAGATCAGCCGTTTCAATGTGAATGAATAAAATATAATATAATTTTTTTAAATCACTCAAAGCTATCAAGATACCAATTAAATACAAGCAACATGTATCACCCTTTAATCGGAAACGATTAAAACAGGCACAGTAGCTGAGTGATTAGCGCACTTGCTTCGTGTGACCCGGAAGGTGAAGGGACATATCGGACCCGGTTCGATCCCCACCACCGTCCATCTTTACAGAAGTTTTTCGTGGTTTCCCTCTGTAGTCTAGGCTAATGCCGGGATGGTTCCCACAATATAGGCCACGACCGCTTCCTTCCCACTACCCATAAAAAAACATCATCTCATCATCCCATCATCTCATTGATCATTCATCCGACGACAATATATCTCAGTCATCATTACAGTGCGTCGTTGAAACCCAATATATATAAAAAAAAAGACTTCTTTACTATCATAGGAATCAATTAGGAAATAGGAGGGCAGTGACATAATTGTTTGGATCTTAAGGTGTATATATACATAATCAATCCAAAGATTATGTCGATATATTTCAGCTCATCCATCAACGCTGAAACACATAATGCGTGTATGCCTAGTATATCAAATTTGTAATTATCTCCATCGGATTTGTGAATTGTAATCAATGTGGAATTGCACTG
>OZ023326.1:10694361-10701861 GCA_964007535.1 Brachyptera risi
TCCATACTTCTAAGCTCATCTCACAACGCGCATCCCGCGTTTTCCTAGTTGTATATAAATATATCATCACAATGTATCATATATGGTTATTTTATAATTAATAATGGTTCATTTTCTTTTCTACATGAAATGTGGTGTCCCGTCCAAACGATCTCACCTCTCATCCATAGCCTTAATTGGGAAACAATGATTTTGTATCACATTTCAACGTTGATAAAAAAAACACTGAAGTTCTTACAATCATTTACTTGGTAGACAACCTTCATATTCTCATTACACATAGATAGAACAATAGAATAGTTTTCTTACTTCAATGGCAAAAAAAACTACAAATAAATAAATGAAATAAATTTCTACTTCACACCCCTATATATACGTCACGTTCCGATGGAGCGAATGCGAATAGGAAGTAAAATCTAATTCTTCAGCATGATTGCACACGGGATTTCCTTTTCTAATATGCACTAAGTGTGGATCAACTCATCACTTATCTACGTTGTAGCCGAACACGCAAGCCAGTGCACCATAGGCAAGCCGGGCGTCCAACGTTCGTATATAGCAATTGATTGCCACATGCCGCTAGCAATATGCGTGCATCGCATTGGCTAATCAAGGAGATGTGGGTGCGTCCGGTAAGCATGCAAGCTCACCCCGCGATGAGTGAACTGAGATTATACTACTACCCCTTTCCCCTCAATTTCACCCCACCCAGAAACTTGAAGGAATCACATACCTGAAACTGAATTTTAAAGAAAAATGACGATATTAGTCTCCCCAGTTTTAAAGAAAACTTTTTTTTTTGTGGTAACAATTCGAAACTTGATACAAAATTATTGTTTTTCAATTGAGGCTATGGATGGAAAAGTAGGATTGTTCGGATGGGTTACCACAAGGGTGACCCTATCATCCGATTTTGATTATTTGAAAATGAACTTCAGCAGGACTTCGCTGTCGGTGACCATAATTTTCCGCCGCAGATAAAAGTCTTTCAGTTTCCAAAAGTGCGGAACACATTATAAGTGAAAACTGTTTCTGTGATATATCCGAGCATCATCAGCATTGGTATCAAGGGTGAAAAAAAAACACGAATGTTGATATCTTCCACTTTGAATTAAGTATCTTGGCAATGATCACTTCTTTTTATGAACAGCATAGATGTAAAGTTTATCACGATACGAAATAGAGAGAAAAAAATGAGTTAGGCCTAAATTGGTATAATTAGGCTCATCACACTCCGATGAACGGTAGTGCTCAATTAGTTCTTCAATCAAGCACTTACTTCGAGGACCGTGGAAAACCACGTAAAAACAAGTCAGGACAGATGAAAAAAATGTTTGTCAGTCTTCTTTTCTTTCAACTTATTCTCTTCTTATTCTCTTTCCTTATGACGTACGATTTTTTTGTTATGGTTTGATTTTTTTTATATTAAAATAAAAATTACCATATCAATTTCAGAAATTACAATTTATTTAATTGTCCTGTAAGACCCAGCCGTTTCTTCTGCGTCGTGACGAGGATTTACGTAGATATTTATGTTTCTATACAGAATCAGTAATGCCTACGTCATAACTCATGGTCTCTGGAGGACAGAAGCATTAATGATTTCATAAACTGAGATGATGATTTCCAGTTTTTTGGGGGAAATTAAGAGACTACTTCACATCTCACAACCCATGAGTAAAACCTGCAGGGAACGGTCAAAACAGGACAAAAACCGCCAATACAGGCCTTTAGCTTCCAACACATGGTGGGTGGGTAAACGGTTGACCCAATCAGTCTAATTCTTCTCACAATGGAACAACAATAAGTATATTTGTGCCTCTACGTTCCTTGAAAATCATATTTTCCATTGAATTACTCAGAAAAAATCGTAAAAACAATGAAAAACAAGTAGAAACATGTTGATTTTTGACAATTATTCTGAAAAGATTGAGAACATACCACGATCTACAGCTCTTTGTACGAGCACGTATTGAATACTAGTGATCATCTAACCGAAAACTGTAAGTCAATACTATGTTTGGTTTGCCGTTGCCAACTTGGGCCCCGAACGTCTACAATCAAGCCGGTAGGCAAGATGTAAAGAGGCCTCTTAAGGAATTAAATATCGTTATTATATATAGAAATCTGGTTACAGACTTTTATTATCCTCTAATTCAACTGTTTAATAGAATCCAGCGTATTCGGCTCACGGCACGATAATTGAGTGTCGGATAAAGAATACCGAATGCGAATGTGATGCGTCAAAATGTGAAAACGTGTTGACAAATGATAACATTGACTAATTCAGATTAACTCGATGTGCTAACAAGTCAGAATATGATGAATGTAATAACGTTAGCTGATTTGAATTAATTCAGTGTTCAAACTATACGAATCGTCATTTACAATTAAATTAATTATGTTGATTATATTGGATTGATTAGGCAGTAATACGAATTCCATATAGGAAGTTCAGTATATATAGAAGCTATATAATGGATAATCATGGAATATTATATGAAATAAGAAATATTCAAATACACGATAATATATATATATATATATATATATATATATATATATATATATATATATATATATATATATATATATATATATATATATATATATATATGACTATTGTTTCGTTGTATTTCAAGAAGGCCTAACCTCGATTTATAAGACAGTGGAAAAAAGTAAATATCAAGTGAACTTGTTTCATTGTTTCTTGGTTCATTTTCGTCCAAGTTATGGATTTTATTTTTCATCCCACAGATAAGCCTTTTGGCTTTGTGGAAGAGCGTGGTAATCAATCTTGTATGTACGTATAATTTAAATCCAATAAAAAAAAAATATATATATATATATATATATATATATATATTAGGACTATTATTATTATTACTCAGCCATCCCTCGTGACTCATTCAACTAAGACACCGCTTCAGACAATAAAGTCAACTCAGTCGTGGGTTTGAGTCCCGCATTGCGGACGGGTTCTGTATAATAATCCATTCGTATAATTCCATTCAATTCATAAACGTCAGCTGTCACCTTCCTTCAATAATTCATTGTTTCATTATTCCATCCTCAACCACCCATTCGGCCTCTCTTATAACCACTCACTGATGGTGAAAACGTTGAGCATCATCAATGGCAAGTGAAAATAAATAAATACTGTTCAAAAATCACGAATACTTCATACAAAATTAGATTTTTGAAATTTGTGATTTTAATTTTTGTGGAGGTGCCGTGTTTAATTTTCCATGCTTTTTTTTAAGGGTGATATTTAACTAAAGGATCATTTTCTCTCTTATGCGGGTTTCTAAAGATTTTCATTCATTTCATTCTCATTTTTCATTTATCTTCGGTACTCAATACACCGTTACATGTTTGGAATTGAATTCATTATTTATTAATTTAATTGGATCTCACCATAATTCAAGGAACACAATATCTTTATTTACATCATTTTTAATTTTTCTTCTTCAGGGTTCAATCTATCTATACCAAATGTGTGTGTAATAATTTTAACTATGTGAAAAATGAAAACTGCACATTTTTTTAAACTGTAATTCCTATATTGTATTATGTAAAGAATAAAATGATTTTTGAATTGAATTGAATTGATACATATTTAGTTTCAGTACTTTGATATCAAACTCAACAGAATTAAAACATGCCTCTTCTACTGTCTTATTGTATCTTTCCAATCAACTCATTCATCCCAGCTGATATAAAAGCCCACACTTATATAAACTTCCTTACCAGTTTTCCATAACTTGGTTCATTAATGCGTGTTTTAAATAAGTGATAATGTTTTTTTTTGCCCGTAGTTATATTATCAAGGTGAACGCTAATGTTTGAGGCGATGTGGTGTTGTTTCTTGGAATTACTGCTAGAGGAAAGGAAACAACGGGTGTTGAACTCGGGACCTTGGCCACAAGTATTATAGCTGTTACTGTCACGGCAAAATCGTGCCGCCCAAGTGCACGGGCTCGCTCGGACGTCATTTCGATGACTAGTTCGACCGAACATAACTTTATATATCCATTCTGGGAAGAATGATGAAACTGAAGAACGGATTCAATTTGATTTAAATGTATTCTTTCTATTTTGTAGATCGATCTTTAATAACGTACAAATATATATAATCATTGATTCCTATAGTAACACGGGTTCAAGGGTCATCACGTTCCATGGTTAGTCAGAAACTTCACGGATCCTATTTTTTATCATATATATATATATATATATATATATATATATATATATATATATATATATATATATATATATATATATATATATGTGTGTATATACATATATATGTGTATATATATATATATATATATATATATATATATATATATATATATATATATTGAGTTTCAACGACGCACTATACTGATGGCTACGATCTATTGGCGTCGGTGGATGATGAATGAGATGATGGGATGATGAGATGAAAGGTTATTTTATTAGGTGTTTTTGGATGGTGGGAAGGAGTCGGTCGTGGCCTGTTGTTAAGGAACGATCCCAGTATTGACCTGAACGACAGAGGAAAAACACGAAAAATAACCTGCCAGGATGTCGACCATGGCAGGAATCGAACCCCGGTCTCCCGAATGACGGTTCAGTGTGTTACCACTCGGCCACGCATCTCGGTCTTACGGATTTCTCACTTGTTCACGTGAATTCCGGGACGGAAAAAACCGTGCAACCGTGTTGCTGTTGATCAAGCTTGAAATACGCTATAGTTATCACGAGGTTAATACGGCATGTATTTTAATATAAGTCATCATGGTAAACTCAGTTTGAGAAAAAAAGATAGCATTCATTATTAAATACTAGTTCAATACTTATTTACGAGCACTACAAATGGATGAAAAACACGCTGCTGAAAAGTAATGTGGAATAATTAGGACAATTAACTGTATAGAGAATCGAACTATTGCATTCATGTCCTAAAAAGTAATTATTAAAGGAGTCTTGTTTTTATCGTATATATATATATATATATATATATATATATATATATATATATATATATATATATATATATATATATACATATATATATATATATATATATTTATATATATATATATATATATATATATACATATATATATATATATATATATATATATATATATATATATATATATATATATATATATATATATATATATATATGTGTGTGTGTGTGTGTGTGTGTGTGTGTGTGTGTGCGTGAAAGGCGCCGTATGCTGTATATAGCTATAATAACCCTCTAATCTCCAATCACACGTGTCACGTACAGGCAATTACACTTACATCTGTGACGTCACTCTACTTTTTCATGATTTCCTAATTCGACGGCTATTTTCAGAACTTCAACTTGCATGGTTACCAATAGCGTAGTCGAGGTTGAATTTGATTCGATCATTATATATATATATATATATATATATATATATATATATATATATATATATATATATATATATATATATATATATATATATATATATATATATATATATATGAACAAAAACTATTGCAACACGTTGGGTATATTGATATTGAATAAATTAAATATTTGAATTATTTTCAGGATTACCGGTTCCTTGTTTTTACTCTCCGTTAATGGAACTCTATGAAGACACTTCTGTGGGCGTGGTTTCGTATCCCACTTCTGATAAAATATTTTACTCGCCCTTCAAGGATCTCTACAAATTGTACGACATCATCTCTACAGTCTTCAGCTTCGATTTCCAATTTCATTCTCATTGCATATCATATTTCATCTCTTTTTCTTAATTTTTGTGTAATTTACTTATCATCATTTCAATATTCCTTTTTCCTTCACTTTCTCATTCAAACCCTATAAGCAACATTGATTCACTTATTTTCTTTTTCTTCAAGTTCTCATTATCATCATATCATTTCGATTACCATCAATCTAGGATTTAATCAAACTTATATTTTGTTTCTCGTCCTATTATATATTTTCTGTTATTCTCTCTAAAATGTTATTATTGATAATTTTTCATATTCAGTATTGATAATTCTTATATTTTGTACGCAGTCCTGGTGTTAAAGTTCATTGGTTTCAAATAATTAAAATGGGGTGGTATAAGATCGCCCTTGTGGTGCCCCGTCCAAACGATCCTACTTTTCATCCATAGCCTTAATTGGGGAACAATGATTTTGTATCAAGTTTAGATGTTATTAAAAATATATATATATATATATATATATATATATATTTTTTTCAATTAATTGATTCTTATTGTGTTTTTTGCAATCTTACTGAAGATATAACCTCAAATGAAGATATCTATATATATATATATATATATATATATATATATATATATATATATATATATATATATATATATATATATATATATATATATATATATATATATATACACACCTTGATGATAATGAGAATGTCATCGAATGATTGGATGAGAGGAGCGAAGAGTCAATCTTACGCACTAAAGAAATTGATTTTTTTCATGGGGGGAAGCCTGATGAGTGTATACTGGAATAAAGTTGACTCGGTTGTGTGATTTTGGTTTGGGTGTTCAACCTCACCTGAATCCTGACCACATTCCACTGAAAAGTACCCCGAAGCCGATTCCGATATACGCTCTTCCAACGCTCACATTTTTGGTCGCGCTCCACAGCTGTCAAACGAGAGCATATTTATTTTGTTGGAACTTCGACACACGTGTCATCATCCAACTCGATACTGTGTATGGGTTTGAGACGCAATTGGTTGAACCACTTCCAAGAAAACCCATTTGGGAATTTTAAAAACCCCCTGAGAATAATCCGAATGAGAAAATTAAAAAAAAAAAAATTGAGTAATCAAATTTTCACGGAGTTCATATAGGCCTATATGAATGATAATGGTACACAATGAATAATAATCACAAGATATCAGTTTCACGCAAATCGATTCGGTCGTTTCAAAGGACCCAATTATTGTGTGGTTCTCTCGCTGAATAAAGAAGATCAAAAGGAAAACCAAATACCTTATCTATAACTTTGAAGGCAAACCAATTAGCTGTTGAATGATTTTGAAATATGCAACAAGTGGAACAGGAAGACCGTGGCTTAATTGTTTTTGAAATCAAGGTTTATTTATAGCTTTCCATCATATTTCACATAAATAGTCTTATATCGCTAATCTTGTAAAGCGTATATGCTGCGTTTTCCTAGTACGATGTTCTTATTTTGGGTGTGTTGTTCATTGTTATTATTGCACAGTTTCACTATTCTATCTACAAAGGAATATTAATAACGTGGGGCGTTAACAAAGTGGCCATGTATATAAGTGATTGCACGATGATGAGGAATGATTAGGCCCTTTTATAGTTTCTCTCGAACGAATGGATTTGTTGTCTTGCACCGTATTTTAATTTTAAATCTGATGAAATTTTTTTTTCATCACAAAAATGAAATCATTTAGACAAATTGATTTATTCATCTCTGCTTGTGACTTCACTGGACTTTCAG
>OZ023326.1:10706861-10774361 GCA_964007535.1 Brachyptera risi
ACAAAAATATATTGACAAAACTTCCTTCAATGAATATATGTACTATGTAACATTATACTAATTACTGATATATCATGAATTTGATGAAGTAAATAACAAATAATTTTTGGTTGGGGAATTGTTCGAATTAAAAAAACGATCATTCATCAAACAAAAGATTTCTTATTTTTTGCACTCAGTGATATTTCCTCTTTTTCATCATGATTGTTGTTAATTTTATCATTGTTGTAATCTGTTGTTTATGTTGTGTAATCTGTGTTACATGTTATCTTTTGTGTATTGTGATATCTTAATTATAAGGAAAGGTAAATGAATGAAATAATTGAATAAAAACTTGTATTCAGTATAAAATTGATTTACAAACCAATCAAATTAGCAATTAAATTCAAAAAATAAATTCAGTATGAATTGAAAAAATAAATTTCAATTGAATTTTGTTGTGTTTTGAATTGAACAAATGTAAAAACGATCATTCAACTTAGTTTCCGACTGATCAAATTGACCGTTGATGTAAATGACAAGGCCCATACTGAATATACAAAGCATACCATTCACAAAAACTAATTTCATATTTCTGAAGAAATCTCGAACCCTCCGTGCGTTACTGGTGTGGGATAGGAAAGACCGACAATCGAGGCCTTCATCTCTCATGAATACAAGTCAACTAATTGGTAACCTTCTATCCCACAGTAATCACTAGTGGTATCGTTAAATAAAAATTCAAATCAATACCAAATATGTAATTGTTCAATATTGTGCAATCGGCTGCTGGTCTCAGTAATAGAAAACAAGTTTTATGATATTATTCTATTCCTCGCCTAACGGCCCATGCAGGTAACGCAATATACATGTTTGTTATCAGCAATTACTAATCAGTAGTAGCCAACCTTGTTGCTGATTAGCGGACCTTAACCTCCAATCAACGTCGTATCGAACCACAGGACAAACCTGAACACCTATCACAGACCTTCAACCCTCCACAAGTTCAAACCAATCCAGAAAGAACGGGACAAAAACGGTAGTTTATAGAATTAAAACGAATAAAATTAATAATGAAAAACAAATGAAATGTTATAAAATATATGTTTTGCTGTTTGAGTATATAATATTATGGTGTCGTATATTTGTGGAACTTTACTTTTATAATCTCACCTCGAGTCCGTGTTACATCAACAATCTGTTTTACGACTGACTTGTTTTTCTCGAACAAGTATGAATATGTAGAGAAGACTGATTAGAATCGTAAAGCAATTGTCTTCTCAAACGTTAAGATTCATCAAACATCAAATATCAAACGTTATTACAGGTTTATACATAACATTATTATATATTTGAGGCGATATATTTTCTTTATAAATGGAATAGGCTCTCACGTCAACCAAGTATAATACATACTATTATTATAAAAGAGAGGAATTGTTATGGAACTTTGTTATTCTTGTTATCGTTGTTATTATGTCACTTTATATAGTTACGACTTGGGAGTTTGGTTTATGTGTATATCTTGAAAGCCTTGCTTCTCGGTTATAAGCAGTCAACTTTTTGATCACTCTACTTCACTCTCCTCAAACTTACAACTTTGCTGAGATAACACTGTAGAAACTTTACGCCCTCATCTATTGAATCAAGTTTGGTATACTAATATTGCATGAGATGGTGTGACGAAGTGTTCATGAAACCGATTCTGTAACGGGTTAATATCAACTTCGATTTAGCAACTACATGGAGATACGACTCTATAAAACGATAGAGAACCGCAACATATGCGTTATTAGAAGAGTGATATATTTATATTTGTGGATATTTATATGAAATGTAACGGAAAGATATGAATGACCACGACTGTTGAAAATATCACGTCACTGCCTTCCTATTTTATCTGTTGATCATAACAATCGTTTGACAATTTAATCGAATTTTATCTGTAGCTTCTCTTGAAATAGCTTCAAAAGCTTTTAATTGATTTCAAAAAAGCATAGCCTTGCAAATTTTTTTTCTTAAAAACGGCAGATTCGATTTAGTGAAATATTTAGAATAGGGTGTACCAATTATATTCCGTGAAAATTTGAATATAATTTCTTCTGAATGACGGTTCAGCTTAGTATAGCCACTGGTCCACCATTCTCGGTGTATAGTTACTATCAAAACGCATTGAACAGACTGCAAACAGCTGCCAAATGAAAACGGCCATTGCACGTATATGAATGAAGACGTGGACTTGGAATACAATACATTGAACAACAACAGTACATAAGTATTCGGTGGTAAATATCCCAGTATCATAATTCTTAAAGTATGATTCTGAAGTGATACAATTTAAATTGTGATAACCTAAATGATCAGACGAGCTTTAGCGAGGATTCAATTTGACATACTCAAAAAAATTGGTGTTCGATTTTATGTTTTTCTTTTTTTTATGTTTTTTTGTCGGTTCTCCACAGGTCAAACGGCTACAGATATCAATTTCAAACTTTTTTTCATCACGGTTCCTTATCTAACTTAGATCTGTATAGTTGTGGCATTATCGGATATCAACTTTTTTTTATGAATTTTAGAAATTTTAAAAATACTCATTAAAATAACACGGCGGAAAAGAAATTTAAAAGAAATTATTTTCCAAAAAATTGAAAGTTTGTGTGGAGTTGAATAACATCTTGAACACATTTCTGGAAATTCTGAGCTTGATCGGGTCAGTCATTTTGAAGAAAAAACATGAAATATGCTAAATTGGTACCACTCGAAGCCGTTTTTCCCCATTTCTAACTTAAATGTCACCCAATTGGCGAATGTAGGCAAAATTTTGTCAAAGAAGTCGACATACTATTACTTTCCGCTCGTCTAACAACGCGTATATAGCGTTTTCCTAGTCAATTAAACAACAGTCTATACAGTAACACATACAGTCTAACAGTATATATAGGCCCATACATCAAAATTAACAACACACAAACGCGTAAAACAAGAACAAACATTCATTATTGATGTACTAATACATATTTTAGTATCGTGACACGCACTTCCTTACGACTCTCGGTTGTCTTGTGCATAAGTCCCCCAACAATGTCTCGAACTTGGAGAGGCTTACATCTCTTGCCGCACCGCAGTATCGAGCCTGACACATCGCGGCGACCTACTCTAGGTCTTAGGGCTGACCACCAACAAGATGGTGACAAGGAGATGAGAAACACCTGGGCGAGATCTCAGGCGTCGGAGGGAGGCATAGCAAAGTGTAATCAGTATTGATCATACATATAATGGTACAAATCAAATGTATGGACTGTTTATAGGCCTATGGGCATATGTGTATATGTATGTATATATATATATATATATATATATATATATATATATATATATATATATATATATATATATATATATATATATATATATATATATATATATATATATATATATATATTGATTCCTGATGATTTAGGAATGAAACAAAGTATTGTGGGAAACGAAATATATGTATTATTATTTTTTATGAAAATAATCATATCTCATCCACTACATTACTTGCTTGTATTCCAAAATCATATATATATATATATATATATATATATATATATGTATATATATATATATATATATATATATATATATATATATATATATATATATATATATATATATATATATATATATATATATATATATATATATATATATATATATATACATATATATATATATATATATATATATATATATATATATATATATATATATATATATATATATATATATATATATATATGCAATTTTTCAAAGTTGTGCTTCCACGACCCGAATTATCCATGAATGGCATCATTTCAGGGCTATTTTCGTCGTATGAATCAAATTATAGAATAGATCAGATTCCTCAGGCTTAGATCATCTGATAACTCATATTGAATATATATATATATATATATATATATATATATATATATATATATATATATATATATATATATATATATATATATACACAACACACATATATATATATATATATATATATATATATATATATATATATACACAACACATATATATATATATATATATATATATATATATATATATATATATATATATATATATATATATAATAAGGAATCCAAAGATATAAGTTGATATGTTCCAGCTCATCCATCAACGCGAAAACACATGACGCGTTTGCCTATAGCTTATTCATTCACAACAGTTAATCCTATTCATATAAGCTTTGAGATTATGTGTCTAATTCGGGTGCTTCAATTCTGTTTCATTCAGAGAGCATTTTTCAAAAAATCCCTCCGGGTTCACTATATAGGCCTATGATGGAATTATTTTGAACTAGGAAAACGCTATATACGCGTTGTTAGACGAGCGGAAAGTAATAGTATGTCGACTTCTTTGCCAAACTTTTGCCTACATTCGCCAATTGGGTGACATTTAAGTCAGAAATGGGTAAAAACTGCTTCGAGTGGTACCAATTCAGCACATTTTATGGTTTGTCTTCGAAATGGCTCACCCGATCAAGCTAGAACATCTCAGAAATGTGAATCAAAATGTGAATCAACTTCACGCGGAATTTCATTTTTTTTTTTGGAAAATAAAAATATTTTCTTTTTTTTCCGTCGTGTTATTTTAACGGGCATTTTTGAAATTTCTTTAATTCATAAAAAAAAAGTTACGATCTGATAATGCCACAAAACTATACAGATCTAAGTTAGATGAGGAACCATTATGAAAAAAAGTTTGAAGTTGATAGCTGTAGCCGTTTGACCTGTGGAGAACCGAAAAAAAAACACACACACAAAAAAAAAACATGAAAACGAACACCAATTTTTTTCAGTATGTCAAATTGAATCCTCGCTAAAGCTCGTCTAAAAATCCCCAACGCGGTTCAGCCGGTTGCGCCTCAAAACTATACTAAATCGGATTCATGATGATATATGTGCATGCCAAGTTTCATAAAAATGTGTGGTTTTCGTTTGATCTCTGGAATTCGAACGAAAAATCATACGGACGTTTTTTCAAGTACGTTAAAATTAAGTCTTCGCTTACGCTCATCCAATAATGATTGGAATTGAATCATTTCTGCGTAGGTCTTTCGTTCTCTCTCGTAGCAAGCGTAGCTGTAAATAAAACCTATTTGATACAAACGGTTTTATTAGCCTCCAGTGTACACTTGCAGTCACATAAAGTGGTCGATCAAGTCTGATTAAAATTTAAAACTCATCCTGAAGAATATTCATTGACATTATAAGCACTAGATCTATCAGATAATGTGCACAAGCAATCAGCGTACAGTATGCGCAAAATAACTTGTAAAGTGTGTAGATTTGATTTGAATAATAATTTCAATTTTGGGAAAAATCATTTTAAAAGACCGCAAGTGTACAATAGTATAGTAATTGTTAGAATTGTATTCGAATTATAACGTTCTATACGCATACAATTTGATTACTCGACATAAAAATAACAAAATCTGTTGATCTGTTGAAATAGTTGCTGATCCTGTTGCCAATCCAGGATTGCTTCTCTTAATCCATCAATTCCTCGACCAAAACCAACTTCTTACTTGGAAGTAATATATTTGTATTATTATCAACCAATTTTCATGGAGATTTTGTAACGGATATCATGATGCTCCTAACCACAATTAGTGAAACGTACAAAAAAATTATCATGAATTATAATATCAAAATATGGTACATTTCAAGCTATTTAGAGTACTATAGGAAAACGCGGGATTCGCATTGTGAGATGAGCCTATAGAAGTATGGAAATCTAAAATGAAAAATATTCCGTCAGCTCAATCCACATTTACGGACCTTGGATTACTTCGAACGTTCAAAAACCTTATCTACAACTTGTTGATATTTATAGTGCTGCAACCTGTCGCATATACACTTTGCAAAACCTGTTGATCCTGATATTCGATAAAATGTACACTCTTATTGCGTTTTCTTTGTTATTTCTCATCCGATTGTTGCAAACATCTGTGAAAAGGTGTTTAATAATATTGTACTTATTCGGTAAAAATTTGAGAGCTCTTGAAGAATTCTTGTATTTCAAGTATTTTTCCTTCGGGTTATTCTTATGAGGATTTTTCAAACTTTCCGAATTTTTTCCGAAAAAACCTTCCAACCGATTTCTCTGAATAACAATACTAGCCTATTCTGATATAACAAAAATATGTAGAAAAAGTTTCAAGTCCATACGTATTTTTTCCTGACCTCTATGCCGTCTAAAAAATTACAAAAAAAAAAACATTAAATATTGATATAATTAATTTAATTGTATTAAATATTAATATATTAATATTTATTTATTATAAATGAAATAAATGAAAAAATTTATTGAAAAATATTGAATATAATTAAACTAGTATTGTATATTCAAATTGATATCTGAAGTCTTGAAGTGGACAAACATGAAAGCGCTGAAAAGAAAATAACAAACATATACGTATATACTATGTCCACATTGGACCACAACCGTTTTTATCAGATGAGCTTAGCGAAGATTCCATCTCACATGCCGAAAAAAATGGGCTTGGTTTTTAGTTTTTTTTTTGGGGGGGGGGGGGCGGAATTTTGTACGTGGCATATAGGTCAGAAAAAGATACCTATCGACTTGGTTGTTTTTCAGAAAAATCGGTTGAGAGTTTTTCCGGAAAAAACCCGTAGGAAAAGTACTTGAAAAATAAGAGTTCTTCAAAAGCTCTCAAATTGTCACCGAATATGGAGAATATTGTTACACATCTTTTCAGAGATTTTTGCAACAATCGGATGAGAAATAACGAAGAAAACGCATTCAAAACGTACTTTCACTTCAAACAAAGCCAATTAAATCTATAGCAACAAGTGTCATCAATTAAATTAAAACGATTGAGATCAGTTATGAATGAACAGGGAGGCCGTGACATAATTGATTCCGGTAGGGTTTTTAAACGTTTGCAGTGATTCAATATAATTATGTAGATATAAACTGAGCAAATTATTTTTCATTGTACATTTCTATACTTCTGAGCTCATCTCACAACGCGAATCCCGCATTTTCCTAGTTCATCTTCACCGATTCAGGCATCGATCTTGCATCGAGTCTACAGTTCTAGTGATTTCGGCAATATTGCCACCAATTTTGTGCTTCAATTCCATCGAGTCCAAGTCCGCTGACCCAAACCTGTACACGTTCTCAACAATTCGATGTTCATTTTATTGACACTCTCTTGTCGAACCTATCCAATATTGATAATACGATTCCAGTGATCGGACCTAATAATAACCACCATGGCAACTGTCTATTACAGTTTAGCCAACAGTCCAACACGACTCTACGAGATCACTTATTTAATCTCCGTTTGCTAGGGAAGCTAGCAATTCAGATGTTTAATTCATATCTTAATCGAAACGACGGGTCTATACCCACTCATCACTCATCACGCACGCGGCTTCACCGAATTATATTGTCCACCTTTGTACTTTATTCATTTCATGAGCATTTTCGAGGAAGAACCATTTCGTAATCTCTTGGCTCAATAAACTTCAAGTTCAAATAATTAGCGGCAAAGGATTGCGTGGCGAACCTGAACCCAGCTTACACTTGAACCGTCGTTAGCAATGTGCGAGGATTGTGAACCGTATCGACGCGAATTGTTCGGAATCGAAGCAGAACATTGAGATGCGTCGGAATGAGACCTTGGTTTCATATTTTGTACACGATTTCACTTATTTTTATGTCGACTGTGAAAGATTTGTGATTCTGCGTAATGGACCATAATGGTGGATGTCATGGATTCTAGATAATCTGAAGTCACCGTTGGACGTGGGTTCGAGTCGCGTTTAAGGCATGGGTTTTTGTGTAGGTCCTTTCTCTTAAAATCACTTCATCGTTTCATAATCACCTGCTCAATCGTACCCCCGTATAACGTACCTGTTGGTGGGGTCAATGTGCAAACAAAAATCATCATGAAAATCCGAATTAATTAGCGATATGTTTTTTGACGTCCTTTAGCCATTGAGTCACTATGAGTAGGTTTCAACAGATTTTTTTTTAACAAAATACATTTTCTCACCAGTTCATATCCATAATGAACAATAAGACATAATCAGTATAGGCAACACTGAAATGTTTCAACAGTTTACATTGAACAAGAGTGAGGAGTCCGCGTTAAGAGCGAGGTGTTTTCAGTGCCATATTAAGGAGGCCTGGGCCTAGGGCTCCAAATATTTGAGGGGTGTCAAATTCTCACCAGCCCATTGAAATTGAAAATTTAAAGTTGAATCAATATTCAAAATATTTTCCGTTAAGGTGTGAGTGAGAAGTGTCAAGAAAAGTGAGATGAATTAAGAGAGTATGAAAAACAATGCTACAAACAAATTTATTACATTTTATATTATGGTAAATTGCTCTTGAAGATAATGAGGCGGGGGGTGGGGGGGATGGGGGAGGTATGCAATAGTTATCGAGTCTTTAGGGGGGCGAAATATCTCGACACGGTCGAGGGTGTTCTTAGTGTACGGACAATCATTTGTAAAAAAATTCTTTGTTATTCACAAAATTGTACCATTTCACTGTAAAGGGTCAGTGTGTTGTATAAGTTATAGGTTGCAGACATAACTTTAAAAAAAGTATCTATAAGAGGTAGTAGGTGGTTTTCAAAATAGGCCACTCCTGAAGTCCGAGGATTCCATGGTTCCGACGGGCACTCATCTCCCGCCAAGCCATAATTCTGACTTTTTTAAAAAGTCGGGTTTTGGGAAGTTTCCGACGACCGGACTTTTGGTGTTTGCATAGCAAAGTCCGGTCGTGTGGTGGTTGCAGACATCGAGGTCTAGGTTGAAACTCCAGCGTTTCAAATGAAATCATTTGTACATGTATATAATATTTATATCCACATGTTCTCAATGAAATAATATGTACATACACTGTATGTGACTATATATTAGACTACTTCTGAGTGGGATGAGCAGGGATATTCAATGTGTTTTCAATGAACCTGTTTATATAAATTGAATAATATATATAATAATATTTATAGCATATATAATAACTTGGTTTATTCATATACAAGTATTTAAATATTTTTTGATGTGGAAAGATCGTCCTTGTGATACCCCGTCTGAACGATCCTACCTTCCATTCTGAGCTTCAATCAGGAAACAATGATTCTGTATCAAGTTTCGATGTCAATAAAAAAACTTTATATACATTAGTTAGCATTTACTTTGATGTTTTTTTTTTATATCCAACTGGTGGTCATTTCATCATACCGGTATATATGGTTTTCGTGAAAATTAAATTTAGTTTCTTAGACCGGGAATTACAATCAAGGATTAAACATCTAGTTTGTTTCGGAGTTATGTATTACGATAATAAAAAAAGTGGTCCGTAGATCGGTCTGAAAAAGCTGTAACTTGCAAACACTTCTATGAATCTGGAAGAGCCAGATTGCATAAAAAAAGTTTTCTTGTGATTGCTTTAGTTGTTTGAGCTTCGAAAAGCTGCAAAAAACATGACATGGTGAAACAAATTCCTCATTTCTAGAAGGCCCTGTGATAGAATATGGAATCTATCGTCAAATTCACTTTCATAACACGTTTTGTATTTTAACAGTAAATTATTTGTGGACTGTTTGATGCTGACTGTATTATAATAGATTCATCTAAAGATTGTGATGTAATGTTTCTTCTTACTAGGAAAACGCCATATATGCGTTGTTAGACGAGCAGATAGTAATAGTATGTCGACTCTTTTGCCAAACTTCTGCCTACGTTCGCAAATTGGGTGACATTCAAGTTAGAAATGGGTAAAAATTGCTTCGAGTGGTACCAATTTAGCACATTTTATGTTGTTTTTTCGAAATGGCTCACCTGATCAAGCTGAAAGTTTTCAGAAATGTGTATCATAATGTAACTCAACTTCATGCAAAATTTCATTTTTTTGGTGAATAAAAATATTTTCTTTTTTTTCCGACGTGTTATTCTAATGGGTATTTTTGAAATTTCTAAAATTCATAAAAAAACAAGTTATCACACGATAATGCCACAAAACTTCACAGATCTAAGTTAGATGAGGAACCACAACGAAAAAAAGTTTGAAGTTGATAACTGTAGCCGTTTGACCTGTGGAGAACCGACAAAAAAACATAAAAAAGAAAAAAACATAAAAACGAACACCAATTTTTTTCAGTATGTCAAATTGGATCCTCGCTAAAGCTCGTCTAAAAATGTTTGAAACAATCTGTTCAAATGAATCTAACAATTTCAATTTCAATATGACTTAAGAATTATGAATCACAAGCTCATATTGTGTCACTCGGTCAAAGACAAAGCGCTTATCTAGGACCTAAAATATTATATTTGCTGCCCAACACAATCTTGACAATATCTGATTTTGAATTATTCAAAAGGGAGCTTAACATTTGGCTTCATGAGATAGACATTACTGATTTGATCACTTTTCGAATTCCATTTAACAATCCTAAATTTCATCTTACTCATACTTTCTTCAATTCAATTGAATTAAGAATTGAATGAAATTTAACTTTGTAATTGCTATGATCTAAATTCATGTTATTATTATATGTTATTATCATCATTATCTTTCATTATCTTTTGTGTCATCTTGAATTAACTGTTTGAATAACCGTATCATATTCATATATCATTGTTGTTGTTCACATCTATTTTCGTCATTTCTATTATTTTGATCATTTATTTTTGTAGTTCTCCCCCTCTTGGATATTTTCATTGTGGTCAATTAATTTTCCTCCCTTCTCTTCCCACACACAGGCTTCGGCTTATGTGGGTCTCGCTTCAATTCATTATTATTATTATCATTATTATTTTTCATGTGATTGATTCAATTGTATGTCTGAACAAATTGTTTTGAACCAAGCATTTATATTGAATAAATAAATAAATAAATAATTAATATTGTAAAAGGAAGCTCATAAATTACATTTTAATATCTTCTCATGAATATAGCATGGTTCCAGCACGGTTCGATTGAAATACACTGTGATGGAGATGTATTGACTTTGTTCATGATTGACGAAAAATGATCAATTGTTTTTCAAACCAAAAACCTCAATCAACATTTCATTGAACAAACTTCAATAAGAATCTACACTTGACTATCAACTGTTCCAACCGCTATGTCGTATAATATAGTTTCCGATAGATTTCTCTGCCAAACTGAATTTATTAATAGTAAATATTAGAGATGTAATAAAATACCCAAAATTGAAACGCATTCTAATGAATTCGACGACCTAATTTCATGGGTTGCCAAATGCATCGCCAATTAGCGCATCTAAGCCATCTATCTTGTTACCACAGCGTGACACTTCTAATCAACATAAATAATACCTACACACATCACAAATACATTTCATTAATACCAAAACTAAATACAAACTAACCATATAATGAATGACAAATTAATTTCATAAGTACCAAAACTAATCACTAATTAGCTACAGAAACCCAGGTGTACTAAATTACATTTTGTTTTCAACATTTATTTCATTATCTATACATGTTTGTACAGTTTATTGTCAGTAGGTGTAAAGTGCGTCAATATACCAGTTAACCAGTGCCCATTACCATCAATGTGCAAGAGATATTGCAGTACTGCGATGCAGTTTACAGTTTAAAGCTCTCGATGTTGATGCCAAACAGAAACGTGTTCACATATAATTTAGAACTGTAGCTAAATATAACGACGGAGTGATGTAGGGTATTTGCATACCTGCTTTAACAGGCAGCACGGAGCTATATGATATGGTGACAGATAATTATTCACTTTATTGATATAAAAGGAGTGAAAATAAACACTTCCGAGCTCAGTGTGACCGGTCGCATGGAGAGAAAAGGTACGTGTATATGGAATTGGTCAAGAATATTGAGGTTAGTCCCGGTTTTACGAAACTGGATTAAGCAATAGTTAGTGGATTAACTTGTAATCACCATTTATTACATACGTTATTTTCTTACCTTTAATTAATAGTTACTGGATAAGCACCCTAACTAAGATTGGTAAAACTAAAATATATAAAATATATAAAAAATCTAAAATAGGTATATCTAAAATGATCAGAAAATCTTCTTCCATTAACATCCATTAAGAGGCCTCTTTACATCTTGGCTACCGGCTTGATTGCAGACGTTCGGGGATCAAGTTGGCAACGGAAAACCAATCATCGTACTACAGTTTTCGGTTAAATGATCACTAGTATTCAATACTCACTCGTACGAAGAGCTTTGGTTCGTGGTATGTTTTCAACCCTTTCAAAATAATTGTAAAAAATCAACGTGTTTCTACCTGTTTTTCATTGTTTATTCGATTTTTTTCAGAGTGATTTAATGGAAAATTAGGATTTTTAGTGGACGTAGAGGCACAGATATACTAATTGTTGTTTCATTACAAAAATAATTAGACTGATTGGTTCTAACGTTTACCCACCTTGTATTGGGAGTTAAAGGCCTGTATTGACGCTTTTTGTCCTATTTTGTTTGTTCCCTGCAGGTTTTACTCATGGGTTGTGAGATGTAAAGTAGCCTCTTACAAAATCATTATTCCCCAATTATAAGGCAACAGACGAAAGTAGGATCGTTTGGACGGGGCACCATGAGATTGATCTTACCAACTCATTTAATTATTTCAAATGAAAAACATTTAACATTGATATCAACCAAAGTGAACATTGAGTAGGCCTAAACTAAGCAAAGCTGTATTAAATTTTCCATAATATAATCAGATAGAAAATCGATTGTTTAATGAACCAGTATCATAACGTCTAACTAAGAACAGGTGTCATGAACTTCTATAGTTCAACATTAATCATCTAACTATTAGTTGAGGTATGAAAATAATATACGTCACCAAGGGTGATGAATGATACTTCCATTCGCTGACTCTGTGTTAATAATATACTGACTATCAAGCTCGTAATACTGGGTTTGAATTATTAGTCATCGAATAACTTCATTATACAAATACCCAATCGACAGTGGATGATGATTTTGGTTACTTTTCCTCATAGCTGAAGCCTGAATCACAGTTGTAGGACTTTTTTCGTTTCGATAAATCTCTTGAAGGAATGGAATACAAATGTGCAACCATGTTACTTTGAATGGAAGGTTTTTCACACACATTTTTTCTATCTCAACTTCATAATAGCGGCTATAAATAATATAAATATTTTATAAATACTACAATGCTATACTACTAAATTAACTCCAACATTCTTCTATTGAATCACTCAGCCGATTGGAATTGTACTTTTCGTACTATTACATATTCCTAGGCACATACCTACCATAAGAGTGTGATCAATAACAACGCAGAGTCCATTGTAATTAATTCAACATATTATATGGAAAAGACCGCCTCAAAGACTTGAAACAATTCCAAGAGATGACGCTTCAAAACGATCTCACCAATTCATTATTAGCCTCGATTGGGAATTGACGATTGAAAATCAAATTTGTTTGACAACAAAAAATGTTCAGAAATGTTTGAAAAATTGTGTTAAAAAATTACAAACAGTTCATGAAGATCATTGAATGTGAGATTTTTTAAAATCATACAATTGATATCGAATTCAGATCAACTATTCTATTGAATAAATATTATTTTAATTTGTTGGTTCAGCTTGCATCCCATATCACAGATGAGTGATTGATGACTTTGACTATTTATATGACTTGTTTGTCTCAAAATAAGATTAGTTCCACATTTCAGCACGACGAACTTCGTATACACACACCTTTATTACACATTTTATCATTGTCATTAATATTATATATAGCCTATCTTTATTGCTTCCGATAGAAATGCTAATGGACAAAAACATTCGATTTAAATTTAGATTCGATTCGATTTTCATTGGTCAATTTAAAATTAGGTTCAATTGAAAATCATTCTACATGTAAAAAAAAACCTTGACCGGAAAGTCTATTTTAGTGTTCATACTTCATAGTATTGAAATAATCGAATGTCATTATACAAACATTTCCTCCAATTTACTGCGATAACTGGGTTAATCGACTGACAATATGTATGGGATTAAGAGGCCGCAGGCGCGCTACACGGGCTCGTTGTTCGCTCGCTTCAGACTCGAGTTTAGCATGCATCGTGTGCTAGGCGCAACCCATAGACTAGCCCGCCGAGCTCATATTCACGTGAACGCCGTTAATTCCCTTACTCACACTTTTGATATACTTCACAGTCTATATTTTTTTTCGGTATTCAGAAATATGTATCTAGGTTTTCGTAAACTGGAGATTTTTTAATTTTCCATTTGAGGGATTTGAAAAATTACAATTTTTTGCTCAAAGTTCTGTAAATGCGATAACCTCCGTTTTTCAATTATTAACACACTGCAAAAACAATCATATTGATATATCAAAAATTACGGCCGTGAGAGTTTGCGGCGTGAAATACGAGCGCCTGCGGCCTCTTAAGAGGCTACTTTACATCTCACATCCTATGAGTAAAACCTATAGTAAAACTTTAGGGGGACGTTAAAAGCGTCAATACAAGCCCTTAGCTCCCAACACATGGTGGGTAAACGGTAGAACCAATCAGTCTAATTATTTTTGCAATAAAACAACAGTGACTATATATGTGCCTCTACGTTCAGTAAAAATCATAATTCTATATTATATTACTCTGAAAAAATCGTAAAAACGATGAAAAACAGGTAGAAACATATTGATTGTTGACAATTATTTTGAAAGGGACTAGTGATCATCTAACCGAAAACTGTAAGTTAATACGGTGATTGGTTTTCCGTTGCCAACTTGGCCCTCGTACGTCTGCAATGAAGCCGATAGGCAAGATGTAAAGAGGCCTCTTAATTCAGTCTCATACACACTTCTGATCGTTTTCTCATAGACATAGCACTAGCTGTATGTAACTACTAATTATGGGATTCGAACTCATTGTGTAAACATGAAAGCAAGGAATTTAAATACCACACGTCGAAAACTTCGTAATGAATTAACAAACTAATTCCAAAGAATGTCAGACGGGAATTAAATTCATGATAGTAAGGTCTTAAGACCAAGGAAATTGTGTATTATAAAAAGAACGTCATACAATATTAATTCGTAAGCAAACAACGCTCAACAATAATTGTCCTCTAAATTCAGAATTCCATTATTCACTATCAATGTGTGAATCATTTATATATTGGTACACTGATATAACGTAAGAAATATAAACCGTCATTGGATAAAGAAGTAGAAGACGTGGGCTTTGGTGGGAAGAGTGAGAGAGAGATAATGAGTTACTTTGTTCATAAATAGGCCTGTGTAAGAGTACAAATATTTACAATTTATATATGCATATTGCATTGGATCGAAATTGATCATTTGATTGAAAAAACAGTCAATTCATTCAACGCTACATGGTCTTATATAGTCGCCAACCTTGACTGTATTTCTGGTGTAAACAATCATTAATTAATTGTCACCTTCAACTCATATTTGAGAGAGAAGAAAACATCTATATAGTTATACGAGGAAATACATTTTTCTCTATCTCTACAGAAAAAAAAGTATACATTTTGAGAAAAATAACCTTCTATGAGTTGAATAAGAATTGTGGTCATTTCTGCATGACAGGTTTACTTCATTACTTCTTGAACGATACCTCAACTTTTGTCAAGCCAACTGGCCGTGACACAAAACACATGAGATGTTAAAACTGCATGTTTCGAATTGAAAAATTCATCTAAATATAATTCCAACTTTATTCTAAAATAGAATATTAGATATGTCATCATATTTCTAAACTGTGTATATACAGGAATTGTACATTTTGACAAAGTGTGTATACCCCACTCAATGTACACTCGCAATCACGTATGAAGTAGATGATGAAGATACACTGAAAATAAATCTGAAAAATATTACTAACATTATTGGATGAGCGTAGCGAAGACTCAATTTCACCATACTCGAAAAAAAAGTTACCGTTTTTTTTTTCGCGCTCCACAGGTCGAACGAAAATTCAAAATCAGTTGAAACTTGGCATGCACAAGTGTCTTATCTAACTCTACATTGTATATGTATTAAGCGTAATCGGTTGAACCACTTATGAGAAAAGTTATTTCAAAATTTTCAGAAATCCCATGAGAATAACCAGGAGAAAAAAATTCGTCAAAAATATTCCCTTCGAGAGAATTCAAATTCTCATGGAATTTCTATATAATAATTGAACACCTCAATCCGAACTTTCAGTTTAATCAGATCAGACGTTTCGATGTAAAGAAATGTATAATTCATTTTTTTTAAATCACTCAAAGCTATTAAGAAACCAATTAAATCCAAGCAACATGTTTCACAAATAAAAGGAACGAATGAAACAAAGCCTTCTTTATTATCATAGATATTGATTAGGAAATAGGATGGCAGTGACGTGATTATTTGGATCTCAAGGTGTATATATATAAATGTATATATATATATATATATATATATATATATATATATATATATATATATATATATATATATATATATATATATATATATATATATATATATAATAACCAATCCAAAGATATAAGTTGATATGTTCTAGCTCATCCAACAAGGCGGAAACACATAACGCGT
Source organism: Brachyptera risi (assembly GCA_964007535.1). NCBI lineage: Eukaryota > Metazoa > Arthropoda > Insecta > Plecoptera > Taeniopterygidae > Brachyptera > Brachyptera risi. Next base: position 10,723,472 of record OZ023326.1, read on the forward strand.
TTGCCTAGTAATAATATATATACACACTGGGAGCTAATTGGCAGTCCACATATAAGCACTCCGCGTAGTTCTAGAAAGATTCAGTGCTGGAATTTATGTCATTATGACTTTTGAATTCATTAGTTCATATGAATATATAATAGAATTTATTGAATTTGTCATTTGTTTGTATGTTTGTCAATTTATGAAATTCGTCTTCTCCCCAACACGATTTTTGATTTTAATTCATATCTAAACTTATCATTAACATTTCAACGATGTGTTGAAAGAGCTATATTATATCCAACTATTCTTTTTATCTAGGGTTGGTTAGAATGCTCTTGTGGTGGTGCCCCGTACAAACGATCCTAACCTTCCATTCTTTGCCTTCATATAGGGAAACTGACATTGTGACTAAGCTTTCGATGTTAATAAAACCAAAAAAAAATGTAATATGTAATTCATTCGAAATTTAATTTTCAATTCTGAAAGTAAAAAACATTATATATAACCGCAAGTTTATGTATGGGCTCAAGTAAATCTTGCGATGGCGGACGCAGAAAATCTTCATACATTAAATATGCCACAACAATCTCTTCCTGCTTAGGTACAGTAATTCCCAAATAGGTGTTATTATGTATAATAAAAGTTATTTCATGTTATATACAGTAAGTAAATATAAGTACCAGTAGATGGGATGACGTCGGGTGTGGATGACCTTGCGTCTATGTGTGTGTGTGTGTGTGTGTGTTTTAATGTCTTGCAGTTAGAGTGAAGAGGAGGTGAACGTAATCGTGCGAAAATTTCTGTCGCATTGTTTGTCACGCAACAATATACATTCAAACAACTTCAAGCTCTCGTTCAATTGTCTCTGGACGGACTTACTTCCTAATATTTAGGAGGATCTACCCACAGCGTAACATTTTCAGTGTCAACGTAACATATAAACGATCGTAGTGGCTTTTAGTGTGAACGTATTATGGTGAAACTGCTTCACACCATTCCGAGAAGTATATATCATAAAATACTGTCGATCCATAATGAACATGATAAATATGTTACTTGTTATTAGTATGTAACGGTATGTGGTGAGGTGAAAATCGATGGCAAAAATATCGGTTACTGTTACTTAAAAGTGATCTTCCCACCTTTGTTATCATAAAACTTGACTCATTAACGTTTACGACAAATATTGTCTGCTTCAGTTGAATTTAACAAATATTATAATAATAATTTAACAAAATTATTTGTTAATTTTGTATCTTGTTCTGTTCAATTATTGTGATATTTTATATGTGTAAAATCACCCTGGTGGGAACTTTTTGCCCTGTGGAGACTGGGGTCACCTTAAGGGTTCCACACGGGCCAATGAGGCCAATTTAGAAACAACAAAATGACCTTATCGGTAATAGGGAACACGTCGTGCTTCCTACCAACTGACTTGATGCGAAAGACCCTCAAAGCATAACCGTGAAAAATAAAACGGTTTTCCATTACCAATAAGTCGAACTCTTAAACGATTCCAATGATAATACAATTGCGTTTTGAAAATTACCAAATTTCGGCGAATTTTTGGGATATTTGAAGATTCTTACCAAGTTTTAGTTGTTGAGAGTGAATGTGAGTCGTTTTTTTTCTGGTAAAATATCATCTTTTTATGATACGTGTTGAATGACATGAGATAACAATTTCTAATATGTGAAAAACACAGATATTTTGGGGCCTTTCAGAAATTTAAGTACAAACTATTTATTTTATATCACATGATTTTCAGATATTTACAGCTGAAAAACACATGTTTCAGCCACACATCTCATACCTGTAAAAATGTGAGTATCCATGGTAAAAGATCCATCATTTCGAGTGAGATCTGTATTTCTCCCGTATTAGAATATTGAAATGTATAGCCCCAAAAACCTGACATTACGAAAAGAAAAATCTCATGCGCTCTAAATAAAAAGTGACCGTATACTGATTTTGTGAAGAAATTAATATATAATACGTGTCATATGAAAACTGGACTTCTTTGAACTCTCAACACCTCGACAAATTGATTTGAGCATCATAATTTTCAAGTGAAATTGTAAAATTTGTTCTGTGTGGGATAACACTAATTACTGCGTATATACTTCCTGAAGTGTCATTTCAGTATAACTATTATTGGTATCACTATTTTTTATGTTATCAACAATAATCATTTGAATTTGATTATGATTTTATATCTTTATCTTATATATTGGATTATGATATATATATATATATATATATATATATATATATATATATATATATATATATATATATATATATATATATATATATGTATGTATATATATATATATATATATATGTATATTGGGTATATTATGACCAAGATCTATTAGCGTGGGATGAATGATTATAATGAGATGATGGGGTGATAAGATGAAGGTTTTAGGTTATGGGAAGGACAGTGGGAAGGAAGCGGTCGTGGCCTATATTGTAGGAACCATCCCGGCATCAGCCTAGACTACAGAGGGGACCCACGTTAAACCCCTGGAAAGATGGACGGTAGCGGGGATCGAACCGGGTCCGACATGTCCACTGCCTCCCGGGTCACATGAAGCAAGTGCGTTAACCACTCAGCTACATGTGCCGGTAAATTTGATATCATTCATATCATTTAAATATTCAGTTTCTTAATTTTGTGCCATTCTATTTTTACGTTTTTTTCCATTTTTCTATTTTTATTTTTTTCATTTTATCGATTGTTATCCTGTTCAATTCTGGAGTCTAGGCCCAATAGAGGTTTGTTATACGCATGTCTCCACGAATGATGAAGGAGCGAACTACCCGTGCGTTAATGGTGTGGGACACAGGAGACGGTCGATCGATACATTCTACCTTCTTTCGTTGACACGAGCATAAGTGTGACGTTTCTATAAACATCGCAAAAGTTGACGTTTGTCTATAGTTATTAGTTAATCATTTCAATACATTCGATCACTTGTTTCTCATTTGCATTTGGTTTAACGACGCACTGTAATGATAACTAAGACTAACTAAGACTAACTGGAGTCAGATGAATGATTAGTCAGATGATGGGAATGAGATGATGAGACGAAGAGGATGGAAAGGATGGAAAGGATAGTAAAAAGAAAGCGGTCGTGGTCTATATTCAGGATCCATCCCGGCATTAGCCTGGACTACAGGAGGGAAACAATGTAAAACCTCTGTAAAGATGAACGGTGGCGGGGATCGAACCGAGTCTCAATACCCTCCCCCCTACCGAATCACATTAAGAGAGTGCGTTATAGCAACTGAGCTAAATGTACCGGTATATCCAATCACTCAGCAGATATCAAGATAATACGTGTCTGTAATTGATATCAAACCAAGTATTATTCGTCTCTCATCGTTTTAATTTATTCACATAATTTGTATCTCAATTATACCATAATGCAGGACTTGGACATGGGCCCTGAAGATCTGGTAGTTAGATAATAAGAAATTGGAACGGGTATTTTAATGATCCTGATTTTCGGATGGTAGCTTCTGAAAATCACAGTCATCATGCTCACCATCATCATCGTTATAATCATAGTTTCCCATCAATTCCCTGATGCTCTTCGCGTGGGAAACTTTAATTGAATAATGCGGAATGGTTTTGGTCTCTTATAGTAAAAATAATCAAATCAAATTAATATTCTTTTGCAATGAAAAGGACGGTCGTTCTATAAAATTGGACTATATAAATTATTCATATGTTATAAAAACAGATTCTTAATATTATTGGAAAACATCAGTTGATTTGACTACACGTGTCTTGGCTGTAACGAAATTGCATGCATAAAAATACGAGCCAGTTTCGAAATGAATCAATTATTCATAAGAGGTTGAAAGCTGTTTTTAGAACAATTGTTGGAAATCAATGAAATTATGAGCAGAATTTATACAGAAAAAAATGAACACTATTCTGATCTCATTAAGTGAAACCTAATTCAAAAGTGATATTTCAACATTTTCGACTGTGTCTGTAAAGCAGGCCACTATAAATATATGTACGTTACTTCCTTACTGAAGTCATAGTTTAGTATGATTTTATATGATTTTTTAGTATGAATTAGTAGAGTGATAGGCATAATTATAACATTATAGGCCTATGACTAATTTAATTTGTCGATTGTGTATACTGATAAACTTTACATCTGCTGTCAATAGAAAGAAGTGATCATTGCCCAAGAGACTTAGTTCAAAGTGCATGGAACATATCAACATTCGTATGTGTATACTGAAAGACTTTTATCTACGTCGAAAAATGTATGGTCACAGACAGCGCAGTCCAGACCTGGTGTTGAAGTTCATTAGTTTTAAATAATCAAAATGGGGTGGTAAGATCACCCTTGTGGTGCCCCGTCCAAACGATCCTATCTTCCATATATAGCCTTAATTGGGGAACAATGATTTTGTATCAAGTTTCGATGTTATTAAAAAAAAAAAGTATGATTTGGAGTCATACTAAACGGTGTGAGCCCACGGCCACCCAACATCATTACCAGATTGTGTGTTGTGATTATACAGTGGCGTAAATATCGGCAGTGCAAGCGGTGCAGTGGCACAGGGGCCCACGACTATATTTACTTTGGGGCGCTTTCTGAGACTGGTATAATTTGCTGAGATTTTAATTTATAATTTATTGTTTCCAAATCATGTGCTGATGTATTGTTTTGTTCTATGAACGAGACTCAGTGCAGGTTCAGTATAACCTGAGAAAACAAGAGGGATTCATTTGAGCGATGTTGTAGACATTTTTGTAAATCAAAAAGTAAGGCGAAGGAATTTTAATAGCAATCAATAAGTGAGGGAAATAATTTATGTGCAATAAATGATATAAAAATGCTGAGAAAATTTGAATCACAATAATGATGAAATAAATTGGAAGCACACGAGTACTTTTCGGGACTCCGCCAAATATGGAGAAAAGGGGGAGAGCCCATTTATACATTTGAACTCCTGCCTCGTCGTGCCTTGTTACGCCACTGTTGTGATATATCAAAGAGCGAGGGATAAACAACTATAGTATAGCCAACATTTGGTGTACACCTGATTTCAGATTTCGAGTGATTGGATTTCACGGGATTTCAAGAAGATTTCAAGGGATTTCAAGAAGATTCCAAGGGATTTTAGGAAGATTTCATGACAAGTGTTCACCAGATTTCAAGAGCTGTTAACCCCCGCGTCAAAGAACATGAAAAGTGAAGATGAAAACTATTTCGGTATTTTTGGTATACAATGAAAAATATGTATGTGGTGCTGTCCGAGTGAATCGGAAATGGTAGAAACTATTTCTACATATTGCAGTGAAAATTGAGATGGGAATTAAATAATAAGTAATTTATATTGATTTGATCTAGTCAATGCTGAAAAATTAATCTACAAAGTGACAAAAATATTCTCTCTAAAATGTCTAAAAATCTGAACTGAAGTATCAGAATAATGAGAAGTTGGAATGTTGAATTATAACTTCTTCGGAACGCGGAATAAATGACATCATATTTTCTACTGTTTCTGTTTTATCACAATTTTCGCTCCGTTCATCTAATGAATAATAATTATGCAAAATCATGCAGAGGCATGCGAAAACAAAATGCAAATAGTGCCGTGATTAATACACTATGTCCAATTAAACCTTGACCGAAAAGTCGCGGTCGACAGTTGAAAGATATTTGTAATGGAATTGGGGTACAATTAACAATCAGCCATTTCCATAATGATGTTTACAAAGGACGTTTTATAATCTATTATTTTTAATCTATAATTTACCAGAACTACTCAATTGTAATATGTTTTCGTAATGCACAATGGCTTTATTACTAATTGATTGTGAGGATGACCATAGTGTCTTGATCTATGAATTGTTTTATTTAACTAATATTATGTATGTTTTCTGATAATTTTCTGTTGTATTATATGATGTGTGTATGATTGGATGTTTGCATTTCTTCATTATCTACACTTGGAAAATCAAGGACAGTGACTGAAATGGGTTAGATGCATTATTTGTTACGGTTTCATCAACATAAATATCACCTTTTACTATAGTAATGCGCCCGCATACAAGATTAAGTTCTTTATAAACGGGCTTCTTCTTTTTTTTTTTTTAGATTTTGCAATGTTCATATAGGCCTACATATTATAATTGGTTCACTCTGTTACTGATGTATTGTTTTTCTGCTCTTCTGTTTTGTGAATGAGATGGAAAAATAAAAAGATTCATTGAATTGAATTGAATCGAATCGAATTGTATACAACTCAGTCATAGCGAATCGGTCCAATAAAGCACTTCAAAGTCAAATATTGGCTCGAACAGACAACAGTAATAATCATACGAGATATTAGTCATCGAAATGTGCCTTGTCATAGGTTGATTGTCTCTGGGCCGCCCGCAGTTATTGGAACTTGATTGGTTATATAATCATGGAGCTCTGTAATTAGTGGCAATGACAGGGTACCGTCGTACATGAATCCAATTGCTCTTCGCCTTTGTACAGATAGGGTGGATTATTACAACACATACACACATACACACATATAGGCCTATTGATATATATATATATATATATATATATATATATATATATATATATATATATATATATATATATATATATATATGTATATATACGACCTCTCCCGGCAGTCAAACCCGGATCCCCAGATTGCCAATCTGACGAATAACCAATTCAGTCATTTAGATTAAATATATATATATATATATATATATATATATATATATATATATATATATATATATATATATATATATATATATATATATATATATATATTTATATATATCAATATATATATATATATATATATATATATATATATATATATATATATATATATAAATATATATAATAATTATAATTATATATATATATATATATATATATATATATATATATATATATATATATATATATATATATATATATGAATAGATATGAGAATACATTATTTCTGGGTGTTTTCAGTCGTTTTTTTTTTTTTTTATTCAAATGCTCGAGATTTCGGCCACTCTATATGGCTGCCTTCCTCAAAAGTGAATTAGAAATTCAAATAAGAGTAGCATTTAAATGAATATTTTTTGAAAATAAGAAAAAACGACTGAAAACACCTAGAAATAATTTCTACTCATAACATGAGTCGTTTAAGCCTACGTGAAACCATGAATATGATATATATAAATATATATATATATATATATATATATATATATATATATATATATATATATATATATATATATATATATATATATATGTATATATATATATATATATATATATATATATATATATATATATATATATATATATGTGTATAAGATTCATGATTGAAAAAGAGGTATAACATTTCATAATAATTGATGACTTCGATAATTTATTTTGATAAAAGGCCCAAGGATATATTTCATTCTCAGCCATCTAAATTCAAGTCGCTCAACAATATGTCAGGACCACAATCGATCCTAATTACAATCACTTCTCGTTATCGAATATGTTGATCAAAGTGTTTGGCCGCTGCGATGTCCGAAATGACGCGAGCTTGTCATCGATACGGGCCAGCTTCTGTGTGTCACGTGATGTGTGTCACGCGGTCGGTGTCACGTGGCTGGTGTCACAACAATAGCGTTGACATTAATTGCCATTCGAATATCGGATTGAATGAAGGTTGAATAATGTATATATTATTGAAGTTTGAAAGCCTCAATGAATGTGAACTACACGCCATCAGTCATTCGTGGCACACGGTGTAATAAATTACAATTGAATTCGAGATCATTTTGAATAATTAGATTAGATAATCGAAATTTGTATTGGTATATTTGATGGGATCGATTCGAGGTATACGTATTGTAATTTGTTCGCTCTTGAGAGTTTAAATTTGGAATTAGAAACGTCTAGTGGAAGTTTGTTGAAACCGAAAAAAATCACATCATCATCTGAAAATTGAATTCATTTTCCGAATGATTCAAAAGTCTTAAATCAGTTAGGGCCTAAATCATCATCAATAACTGTATGATCTGTTTTTGTCTGAACTGTCATACTTATCATACATATTTATATTTACTCCAAAAAGAAGTCTAAAAGTAGCTGCTATAAATTTGAATAGATTCCAATAAATTCGTTTCTACATAAAACCAATACCAAGTTCAAATAATTCATAAATACTTTTGTCTCCAATAACATCGGAACTTGATACAAAATCATTGTTTCCCAAATGAGGCTATGGATGAAAGGTAGGATCGTTTGGACGGGGCACCACAAGGGCGATCTTACCACCCCATTTTATTTATTCAAAACCAAGGAACTCCAACTCCGGGACTGCGCTGTCTGTGACCATAATTGTACGCCATAACGACATATTTTTTCATAAATACACCTATTACTATTCTTTTTTCATATCTGGCTTAACGAAGCGGCACTACAGTGATAACTGAGATCTATTGGCGTCAGGTGAATGATCAATGTGATGATGTGATGATGAGATTAAAAACATGTAGAGATGGACGGTGGCGGGAATCGAACCAGGTCCGAGATTCTCTTCACCTACGGGAGGATCACATAAAGCGAGCGCGTTATAACCACTGCTCCGAATTTGCCGGTGTTTCTATATTTTACACACGAAAATAATTGTGAAATATGTAAATTGTGTACCGATTTCCTCGAAAGAGGGTCAAAGAAATAAACACTACTACTACTACTATTACTACTAATAAAAATAATATAATACATTGAAACATTTTTTTTATTTTTTTATTTTTTTATTGGTCACACATTAAATACATTATTACATGAAACATTCATCATAAAATCCTACAAAGCCAAAAATGCTGGCTTGACTGTGGGGGTGAGATAACATGTGTTTGAACATATCGTGTTACACTCCTACTGGTATCAAAATATTTTTTTTTTTAAATAAACACAAAAATATACATGATAGGCCTATATATTTTTCAAATACTGTAAAACATTCTTGAAGATGGTGTTGTGGGTTGATCCATATTAATCAACATTCTATAACCCAACAATACAGATCAAATCTTAATTATGTAAATTACATTACAAGATTCTCAAGTTTGATCTGTTGAATCTTATGACCTATGAAGAGCAAACTCAGTTAATACAAAACAGAAAAAGGTCCCCCATTGAGATAAATACATAGGTAACCTCATACGTAGTAATTACACACACATAATTATATAAACCAGTTTATATAAAAACCTTGATGAGGTCCTGACACTGTTACAGGACTACTATGAGGCATACGTTTACTGATAATTATAAAGAAGATAATGAAGCACGGTAAAATATTTATGTTGTATAGCAATTATATAATTATATAACAATACAATTTATTCAACAATAATATGAAAGTTTCACCCGAATGTGATAATAATTACAGAACGTGAATTTTATAAATTAACTGCACAACCATCTCTCATTTATATTTTCAGATAATTTTCAATTCGTTTTGTTTATATATTATTCTGTTGTTGATACTGTTCGAGTCCTTGTGAATGTCCTTGGTGATTTCCTGATAAGGAGTGCGAGGTGAGGATGTATACTTGAGGAGTGCGGGTATGTCATAAGCTTGTGAAGGCATATGGGAGTCGATTTGGAGAAAGATAACATTTTTTTTGTGATAATCTTTGAATAACATGAGATAGTAAAAATTTGACACAGAAAACAACAAAATTAATGGAAAACTATATAACAATTATATCGCATGATATTCAGAGGTATACAGCTGGAAAAAAACTTTTTCCCGTATCACCTATAGCTGTTGATGGGGTCGTTTGTCAATCAATAATTAAAAGGATATATATAAAAATATATATAAAAATATATAAAAATATATGAAAAATTAAAAAAAATGTTGACTCATAATTTTTATTCAACTCAATATTACTGATTTCGGATAAATGACCTATATACATTTCGAGATGTCATTTTTGAAAATGATGAAAAGTGAAATACAAGGCTGTTAATTTTATTTCACACCATTCAAAAGGTATTGGGAATTATCTGTGTTTCTCCCGCATTAGAATTTTGATATCTAATATAATTATTCAAAAGTCAACCAAAAAACTATCTCTGAATTGTCTCCCATCAACGAAACCAAAAATCTTGGCTCCTTCATCTCAGCAAAAGAATCGTTCACATTTCACCAACAAGCTCAACTAAATGAATTCATACATTTCAGTCGCTAATTATTCTAATCACTTCAAGACTTATCGTCTGCCAGTAATGAACCCATCCTGCTGACTTCGTCTACTAAACACACATACACAAGTCTCAGTTTTATTGACGGCCGACATCTAAACTGAATTGTCTATTCATTAAAAACGATGAGAAAAGACACCGTATCAGCGTCATCACTTTAAACGTAAGTGTAAAAAATCGTCGCGGCATGACTTTGACGTAATTAACGCCGGTTTCACTTTTCTACTCAAGACAATACGTAGACAACATACAGACGTAGACACATTGCCATGAAGATAGAAGCAAAAACCGACATGCTAATTGCTATATGAGGGCAAGGCCTTTACTTTATCCACATCTTATTTATACTTTTTTATCGTAAGAGATTTCAAAGTCAATGTCTTATTATTATTATACTAATTTATGCCGACAATCATTGCGATAAGTTATTAAATCTGAACTGTGTGTTTCCGTTCAGTTTGATTATAGTAATTATAAGAGGTTACATGAGTCATAATGTTTTATGTCAGTTTTTTCAATATAAATAAATCTTGAGTGATTATAGCGATATTGAACAATTTATTTTGAGGAATCATGTTTATTTATTTTTCATTTTCTTCATCAATTTTAATCACGGAAGTGCCAACAAGCTATTTTCAACAGTCTCGTATTAGAATAATTTATAAAATCAATATTTATGAATCACACGATAATATTTGATGATAATTAGATTTATGAGTCTCTTCAAATAAGATTACTATACATACATATGGATGTGAGACATTAATTGGGTGTATCAGTAAATTGCCATGCGCGTGTAATGGTCACAACTAGTACTATGAGGAATTATCATGTTTTAACCCGGTTAAGAATGAGGAACACATGTAATGACAAATATAGGAAATACCATAAAAATAAAATGTCACTTTGAAGAACAATAGGGATTGACTGATTATTATTGACTTATATTGAGTAATCTTGTTGCATTATCTTTTCTTTACGATTGTGTTGCTTGTTTTTAATTGTTTCCTAATACACGATAATCTACGTATTCCTATTTGCACTTCGTTTCCGGCAATATTGTTTATTGAGCAACGCGATCACACGATTCAGTCGACACTGAGTTACCAAAATGATCCGAAATAATTGTGATGTCGTCACTTAAAAGCGTATTAAAGTCAACGGAATATCGTTTTTTTGATGATAACTTTTGAGTAGTAGGAGATTTCAAAATTCTAATCAGGGAGAAATACGGATATTTTTGCAGCCTTCATAACGGTATGGAATTGAATCATCAATTTCAGATTCTAAGATTTCCACGGGTATCCAGCTACAAAATGTTTATTTTTTTCCCACTGTGAACGATGCAAAGTTCAGTAGTTTTGGTAGTATATGGTGTAATATTTGTATAATAATATGGTATACTAATATTGGGGTGATAAGATCGCCCTTGTGGTGTCCCGTCCATTCGATCCCATCTTTCATGTATAGCCTTCAATTCAATTCAATTTCAACATGTTTTTTATTATCATTGAACAATTACATGACAAATATGAAATAGAATAACAACACATAGAGATAATAACAAAATAAATTCAATACGAATATAACGGTAAAATGAGAAGAATAAAAAAGAACTTAATTTGGGAACAATGATTTTGTATCGAGTTTCGATGTGATTAAAAAAAAAAAATTGTTTTGATTACATTGAGCATTTTTAAGACTTTATGAAAATCGATAATTATTTAAATATTCAACCGAATCCAATATATCAGTATACCGTATGGTGGCTAATTTAGGATGAGTAGTTAAGAAAACTATGATATATTGCTGAATAGTGTGAATAGGCCTGACAGAAAGAAGAATTTATTGTACTGGAGTGTACGCGGCAAGTCCAAGAACAGACCTAAAGTCAAGGCACACTTGCCCAATTTGATCATAGGGCTACTCGGTTACATTGAGGATGGCTTTCTTAGATCGTATTCCTATAAATAATAGTGAAAAAATGTACATCTAGATATAGCCAACCGAACAAAAGATAACTTGGCTCACTGACGGTTGTAACAAGAAGTTTTTTTTTGTTCAAAAGTCGGTACGATTGTAAAAAGCAATATTTTTACTTCCCATCCTTATGAAAATAATAAAAAAAAATCCACGTTTCAACCCATGAAATAAATATTGTTTCACTGAACGCCGTTTCTATATGTCATAATATTATTTAAGAGAGCGAACGTTTTTTTTTTTTCATGTTCGGCAATAATGGCATGAATTTCCATGCACGTGTTCGCGCATCACAAGCAAATTCTTTCGAAAATCGTCGAATTTTTGGCACGAGCAATGTGTACTGGCTGTTAATTGCACAAATAGAATATATACGACATGAAGAATAGTTGAAAAAACAAGATAAATCTTCTAATACAGATCGAATGTAGCGAATATCTCATATAATATCATACAGTTACATTTTTACGTGCGCGTCCGAACGCTGTAAATCCTCCAATATTGTGTGAAATGATATTTATTATTTTACTACCGGCAAACTTGTATTCGTGAAAGAAGTAAGTCATGTGCCAACAGAATGCACACACATATCACCGTTGTATTTATATCGCAGTGATGTCTTTCAGGACGAGGTCGAAGGTTTATCCTTCTATTTCAGGACTAGGCTCACGATAAGAAACACAATAATTGACGACTCGAAATGGGCGTGGCTTCACCAGTAGGCCAGTTGGATCTATATCATTTGTGATCATTTGAAGATACCCCGATTAGATATTTGAATTGACGACTAGTGATTGCCCCGCCCATAAACGTCACAAAACAGAACATCCAATCAAATGGGCTTTGTTATGTGGGAAATTTCACATTTACTTATCAGAGTATCTCTAAATTCCCACATGAAGTATAGATCAAGGTGGCCCTGGCGATTAGCCACGCCTATCACTAATGGTTAATTTCACTACAGTTAACAGCCCTGTTATTGGACGGTATGATTTGTGACGTCATGGGGGCGGAGACTGCGAAGAGTCAAATCAGTGCACCTATTAAAATATATCAATCCTTGAAAGACATAACAACCATGAAACTAGATTTCAATGAATGATGGAGATATTTATTTCCTTGATCTTAAAAAACTAGAAATCATCATCTCAATTTCAGAAATTATAATTTCTCTTTGTCCTCCAGAGACCATGAGTAATGACGTAGGCCTTGCCGATTCTGTATAGAAACATAAATATCTACGTATGTCCTCGTCACGACGCAGAATAAAGACCGGGACTCAGGGGACAAATTGATCAATTTCAATTTCTGAAATTGAAATGATGGTTACTAGTTTTTTCTCAAATTGGTGGAATAAATATCGTAATTAATTGTTAAAATCTAGTTATGGATTTTGATGTTCTTTCAAGTTGCAGCTGGATATCGTAATTACCAGAGTTTACGGCCATTCTGTTGGTACACGACCGTCTTCTTTCGGGACTTTAAGTACAGATGGATCAGTGGGAGTGGACCAGTTTATAGATGTACTGCTAGAGTGATAAAACAAAATGATAAACAAAAGGGAATACAGAAGACTGCATTGTTGGTCATCATATTAGTGCCATTCATAATTTGATATCTAATTATAAATACTCTCCAAGGTTCAACTGTATATTACTTACCCCTTGTTATCACACTGACAAAGATTGATTTTACTCTGTTCAATTAACTTTGTTAGAATTGAATTTTCACCCTCTTATACTGAAGTCAACCCTTCGTGAGTGGACGAGTGGTAATACACTGAACCGTCATTCATGAGACCGGTGTAGAGGAATAGTTTTACTGCGGGATAACTTTACTGTACAGTAAACTTATCCCGGGAAAACTTTACTGTACAGTATAAAAATCCCGGTAGATTATTATGGGAGCTGGTATATTATTATAGCATTGAAAAACATATCAGTAATAAAATACTGTGAAAAAATCAGAGAGAAAAATTCCCACAATACCAAAAGAGAGATTTTTACATAACCAATAATGCGCAACTATACTACATGGGGTGACTAAAATAAAACACACTGGAATAAGATTATACTGAAAGGTGCACAACAGGTACTTTTTTTCTCTCTGATTTTTCCCCAGTATTTTATTACTGATATGTTTTTCAATGCTATAATAATATACCAGCTCCCATAATAATCTACCGGGATTTTTTTACTGTACAATAATAATATCCCGGGATGAGTTTACTGTACATAATCTCCTCCCGGGATATTATTACTGTACATAATGTTATACCACAGTAAAGAAATACTGCCACACCGGGATTGGTCGACTATCCTGACAGTTTTTTTTTGTGGTGGTCAATACTGGGATGGTTCTTTAACAATAGATCACGATCAAATCCTTTCCACTATCCAGAAACACAGGAATAAATAATCTTTCATCTCATCATCCCATCATCTCAAATATCATTCACCGACGCCAATAGATCGTAGTCATCAAAACAGTGCGTCGTTAAAACCCAACAGGAATAAAACTAGCAACTATATATACTGTTTACTGCTGGTTGGCTAATAAGACAGGTACATTTTTCGATCTAGAGAGAGAAATTTGTTTATTTGGCACCTGAACATGCATTCCTGAATGACCACAGGGATCCACCGTGTGCTACTCAATAAAATGATATAATAGTAAAGAAGATAATTTAGAAATAAAGCATAGGAAATTGAAATGATACAACTAATTCGACAATCGAGGATGAAAAGAAATGAAATGAAGTTGATGATCAAAAAAAGAAAGAATTAGTGTTGAACCAGGTTATATTATTACAAAGATGATCATGAACAACTGATGATGAGTCCCTCAAAATAGAAATGATTACGTTGTCCAAAAGTCAAGATGAAATGGCAATTTTTTCCAGAAAGTCGGTGAAGAATGATTGTATAGCTGCTCGAGCTCCAAGAAATAGGCCAATCACATCCCAGTATTTCTCCCCGACATTACATCTTCTTGATAGATCGGGAATACAAGGTAATATGCAATAGTGATGAATAAAGTTCACTCCCAAACTAAACGAAAACAAAATGCCAAAAACTTACTAAAGCAACAATGTAAATTCCGTTTCAATCCCCCAAAACATTGCATATAATATTGCGCTGTGGCACTAAAACTTATACTTGGAACATATATTCTACTAAACAAAGCTAGCTCTATATTCTATATAAGAAAAATAGCATCCGAATCCAGCATATAGTTTGTTTACGTTCCAAATGGACCTTGTTTTCAAATAGAATTAGTCTTTCCCGAATTCCATAGAATAGCGGGTAATATTGTACCCCCCTCCCCCCTCCCATTCCTTCTTCAAATAGCCATATTGCCAAAGCAACGCCAACGAATGCAAATCCATCCAATATGCTGGCATAGCCCCAATAATCCGAACCAAAAGTGTGTATGTAGGCCTAAATGTGTATATATTTGACCATGGGTCGGAGAATCCTGCATTGATCACAGTATAATAATCTAGGACAGTATGTTACGAATACACCTACCCGGTATACTTATCAAAAACTCATTTTATATGGAATTACATTCATGTTTTTCGAGGGTTTTTTAAAATTGGATTTGAATGATACGTACAATACAAGATTAATTAACACGCTCTTCCACGAAGTCAAAAAGACTCATCTGTGGGGTAAAAAATAAAATTGATAACTTAATGGACAAAAATCGAGTTTATATCATGAAACAATGAAACAAGTTCACTTAATATCTACTTTTTTCACTGTCTTAGAAATTGAGGTTGGGCCTACTTGAAATACAGCAACATGGGCCTCTAATAGGCCTGCTATTTCTATTCTCACAACTCTCAAATCATACGAAGAAAAAAAACTTGCAATAGTTAAAGAATACAAAATCGAATATATAAATATATATATATATATATATATATATATATATATATATATATATATATATATATATATATATATATATATATATATATAAATTTCAATAATATTAATATTAATTCATTATATTCATAATTATGTAATAATTAAATATTAATTTATGCACTTTTTACTTCACACTAACGAAAGCCAACTTTTTTAATCTACCGATCGCTTTTTAAAAATGTATTCAACTCTTTGCCGGTAGTTTTGCTCAATTCAGATCATTTTATGCACAAATTAAGCTCATGAGGATCGAAGCGTTTGACTTCAATTTTCTCTCCAATAGATAGGCCCAAAAATTGGAATGGCTTCTCAATCAAATTAGCAACACGATTCGGTTCATCGTTTTTCTAAATTATTGATTGAACTCGCAAATCAATACACACATATATATAATATTATAACGAGTACAATGTAGGCCTACTATGGCATATATAAAAACTCAGAACACTGTGAACATCGAATAAGCTTTCTCATCCACAGATCTCTAATTTGCTGAGAACTGAAACACACTCTACACACTCACACTCTAGTCTTGTCAGCAGCAATGACTGACTGAATGACTCGCTGACTGACTGACAGACTGAAATACGTGAACATTGATCACTACACATCAGATTATTGATTGATTATTGTTTGCTTAACGATCCCACCAACAGCTAGGTTATACGGGGGTACGAATGAGCAGATGATAATGAAATTATGAAGTGATGGTAAGTGTAAGGACGTTAACAAAAACCCATGCCTTATGCGGGACTCGAACCCACGCCCAACGGTGACTTCAGTTTCTGAAGCAATGCCTAAGCTGACTGAGCTACCGAGGGTGGCACTACACATCAGTCCCTTCCGTTCTTTTATTTCACAAATTTTGACCCTCGGAATTGTACACTTGGGGTACTATATAGCAGGTACGTCGTTAGGATTTGAGTATGGGGGGGAGGGGGTGGGCGCAAGTTATATAAATAAAATGACTGCTCAGCTGGATACCAGCTGATCGCCAAAACGGGGTCTAGGGGGGGCGGGGGGGGGGGAGTCCCGCAGCAGAGCCCCGCAGCAGAGCCCCGCAGGTAGTTTTCTGGAAATGGACATTTTTAAAGTAATTTTTCCGATTCACAAGTAGTTTTGGAGTGTAATAATTGGGTCATTATGGACATTTTCGAAGTTATTTCTGCGATTTCTCTCAGTATAGGGGGCCCCGCAGGTAATTTTTTGGAATGCGGTCATTTTTGTTTGAAATCTAATAATTGAATCATTATCGAAAAGAAAAAAGGAAGTGTAGAGTAGTGTATATACTGATATAATTCATATTATAAATATGGGAATATTTTATTGTGTGTTGATTCGTGGGTGAACATATATTTTTTTAAAGGAGGATAAATCATTAAAGGGGGGGGGGGCGAAAATTTCGATTGGTGAATGCCCCCACCTACCGGGGCTTGGGAAAGTTAGGGGGTAACCCCCTAACGACGTCCCTGGTCTATACCCCATCAGCTTCTTACAAAAAAAAACATATTTGACTAGCTATCACACTGGAAAAAACACACCTTGACAGAATAAATTCAACACCATTATGTTTATCATGTTCAGTCGAAAAATATATCATTTAATATTACATAAGCATTCGTTTGCTAGACACTAATATTTCATCTAGTAGGTAGTTTGTATTCTTTTATGTCAAAGCAATTCTAAACATCACGAGACATAGACCTACAGCACGGCTTTACTACGTTAAGTAATGTATGCTTTATTTGAAGGAAATAATGTTGTCGTTAAGCTAATAGTGTAACAATTATCACAATCGTTGTTAACTAAGCCCTTAAAACACGGTCTAGTCACTATAGCGGGGACCTCTGTTTACATTTATAGTGAAAACAATATACAAAGCAAATATGACTCTTAGCATATTACATCATCATTCTAAACATGGTGTGATACTGTAGTATTAATATGTACCTACATAAAATGAACGTGGAAATGTATAATACATGTGTGTAAGATGTACTTCATCCATTTCATTGTAGTTTATACAGTGTATATAGCGATAGTTGATGCCGATTGGTCCTCTTTATTTAGAATGTGACAAAAAGCCACAAGATGGTCGTCATTGTCATTTTATAATTCCCGCCCCCTGCTTGACGGTTCAGTATTCTAATCAATGGTTCACCCGTCTCAGGAGTGAAAGGTGATAATGTAAAATAATGTAATGCGTACTGCGAAAACGGAGGGGTGGCTTATTTTCGTATTTTAGTTTTTTTGACAAATTTTTTGGATGAATTGTCAGTTATAGTCGTACACTTACATGGGAACTGTGAAAAACGATGGTGAAAAATTGAAAAAGAGGGCAGAGGTAAATATACGTATTGCAACAGAAGGGTGCTCTTTCAAAAGTTTCGCCGATTGGGTTCTAACTGTCGTGCACTCAGTCAACATATTATGCAGTCATATTTTGGAATATACGGTATTGATTGAGGAGAAAGATGAGTGATTGGGTTTAGTATTTAGATTTTGCTGAAGCGTTAGATCAAAAACTCTGCTGGAAACTGGAGTAATATAATAGTAAAAGTGGGCATTGTTGAAATGGTTTAATTTTTTTTGTGTATGTGAAGACGCAATGGGTCATGAGAAGAGATTTCAGTTGAACCTGGAGTACCGCAAGGTAGTGTATTAAGCCCGCCCGTATTTATTTGATTGTGAGTCGCGGTTTTACGAACACTTGGTCAAGTATTGATCAGCTAACTACTCTAGTTAAGGTGAGAAAATAACATGCGTAACAAGTTAATTCGCAAACTATTAGTTCGTGAATTCGGAACTTATTTTGAGGAAAATTTAAAGAACAGTGTCAGTGATGTGCAATGAGAAAACGTCTTCAAGCGCATCATTGCGGAGCACATTGATAGAATCAAAGAAGATGGACGAAAATATTTTCAACAAATATTTTCATGATCAAGAATGATCAAATCCTTCATGAATTATTGTCGAGTTGAACAATTATCTACCGGAAAAAAACATAGAAGAGGTCGATAAATAAAATTTCTCATGAGGAGATATTCCAGATAAATTTGAGGTGCGATAAACAGATAGACAGCTTTCAAATGAAGATATAAACTCATTAGATATTTTGATGAGGCTAGCTAAGAGTAAACTTTGTAGATATAAAAGAGAATGCATACTCAGCGTGAAGTGTGTTTTGGATTCATAAAAAACTGGGGGGGCAGACAAGTGGAGAGTCAAAAGAATAGCAGCTCTTGTGGCGACAGAAAGAGTTTGAAAACTGAAAAGTAAATGTCAAATGGAAGTGGTATACGTACGAAAATATTTTGGTGAGCCCAACTGACATGTTAAGCAAGCTCACATGGAGGACCATAGAAACAAAGAAAGTAAGGAAATGGACCTCGTGAAATTTGAGTCGTGATCGTAGGTGGGAGATAGAAGGGGATGAAACTTATAATAAGACTGTCAAGATGTAAGGGGTACCCGTAACATTGAACCAGCATAATTTCTCTCCTATAAACTGGTAAAACGCATTAGAAGAGATATACGATTAACGTTATGCCTATTTATTGTAATGAAAAGTGCACACATTGTATCAAGCTATTCACTTTGCAACTATCAAGTCACTGCCTTTCTGCTCAACTTTTGATTATTTTGATAATTTTAAGAACCAATCGAGACCTGCATAGTGATCTTTTCAATAGCTCTGATGTGAGCAATTACATCATATAGAATGTATTATTTATAAAACGACTGATCCGATGTGAGTGTAAGACTAATTGTATTCATGTGTATCTCTTTTGTGCTCAAAATGGAAAAAATTGGAATCATTTAGAAAAAAAAAAAAATTAAAATTTTCTCATCTGGATCATTCATTCATACGTGGCTCAAAAATGTCGAAATGCTTTTTTGCTTTTGTCTAAATTATTTTTTCTTCGAAATATAAATGAATAGTCTACTCACCTTTGGGTTGGATGTGAAAATATTGTAGCTCTCGAATATGCCACCCACACCTCAAGACGTTGTGAATACCTACCTTTATTTACTCAAACAATTACAAAAAGATCGTGTAATTTAGCCCACAGGTTTGCCAGTAAAACAGTTTCAACTTTCCACACAAATAACCATGGTATGTCGATAGCGGGATCACACCCTGTCGCTTTTAAAATTTCTGTTTACTCAGAAGATTTTATTGTTTTACAAAATTATATATTTCAATGATCATCAAACTTCCAACTCATTGAAGGTCACTTGTACCAAGACGTATTTTAAGCTTTCATTATTTTCAATTCTCTTGTGAATATAATAGAATCAGAAATAATCTTAAAATGAAATATATTTCCAAATTGAACTTCAAAACTGAACAACCATCAGCTATTGAAAGCTGATATCATCTGAAAATTGGAGTTCAAAATTATTAGAATCTATTTTCATTCATTAAAATTATTTTAAATATCATTTTAAATATTATTATCATTATTGTTAATTATCAATGGATTTATTCGATATCATATGATGTTATAAGCCATATTTATAAGTTGGTGAGTTTTGAGTTGATAATTGTAAACTGCTAACCATTCCGATTTTCTCGGACGAGGGTTGAAGGAATTATCGAATAAATAAAATAAAATATATTGATCGACACCATTTTCTTTCATCAGATATTTTTTTGAGACGTACGGATTATATATATATATATATATATATATATATATATATATATATATATATATATATATATATATATATATATATATATATATATATATATATAATTTGCATTCCGAACAAAGTATACTGCTATAGATTAGGCTAGGAGCAAAGCTAGCATACGCACTACACGCATATTCAGTGAGAAAAAATAGTGGTCGAATGTAAATAACTTTATTTTAATTAAAATGTTATCTGATTTTTTGTACATGACCGCAAGGTCACCTACTATACATATCGTACTCACTCTTCTGTTATAATCCGACATTACTAAGTAAATCAACTGCAGGGTTGAACGAACTATTATTTCTGTGGATAAACTTCTATACATGACGAAAAATTTCAATTCTGTTTTCAAAATATATCAATGACACTAGCTAATGAGTGTGGTTAGGATAAAGATTTGATATCAAATATGAATTAATATATGTTTTAAATCTATATGATATGTTGATATTTAATTGATATGTAATTAATTTATATATATATATATATATATATATATATATATAAATATATATTATATATTAATATATTGATATATGATTTGATGAATATTTGCAAAACATGCGTCCATGATATCAAGCTAAACTATTTTTTCAAACTCGTATTTCCGAATATTCCGAATATTATATTAATATTCCGAGTATTTCCGAATGTGTTTTTTTTCTTGAATATATATATATATATATATATATATATATATATATGTATTTGCTCTCATAATGAATAAATAATAATTCCCTCGTATTTAGATGTAGGCCTATACTTTGTCTTTATAATGTACAATCAGTGATTGCTATATATTTAAAGGAATAAAATCACTCTCTACTTGCAAATGCCGGAATCACCAACTAGAAAGTAGATCTAACTGCCAATTCAAATTTATTACTCATAACATTATTCAACATTTTACTTTTTTTTACATTAGGCCTATTTATTTTGATTTTTTTTTTTTGAATTTCGTTCAAAATTATTTGAATCTTTTTCTTATCATTCATCACCATTGATACCCATGCTGATCGTTTTCATCAACTCTCGTATACGAATAGTACGATTAACTGCACTTGATGGCCTCAGAAATAAGTCCCAATTGCACGCTGTTACCAACCCTCTTCATCGTCTAGCATTCGAAATTATTTCCCATCTGCACTTGATTATCATCTGTTTTTAACCCATTTTGAAAGAGCAAGAAACTGCAATTGTACATTCTGTTCTAACACACTATATACTAGCTTTTATTAAATAAATATTCGTTATTTCACTTTATAGTATACTGACAAATTTCAATACTTAATTATACGTCTGAGACTTTGATTACATAAGTAAGGAATATTTATTGTATGTGTATTTTTGTATTTACTTGTACAATTTGTATTATCATGAAATGAATACTAAAGTTTTTAATAACCTACTTGCAGAATAATCTTTGCCTTCAACTGTTGTTCAGTTAACATGTGTGTGAGTGAATAAGACTAGTTGTAAATGGACGCCGACATTCTTCATGGCCACTGTGATAAGGAAGTGCTGGTTCACCATCTCCGATTATATTTTTCATAATAAACACATATGAAATAAAATAGATTCTATCAAAAAAAAAAAAATACCATTTATCAGGAAATATTTTGTTATTTTTAACAAGAATAAAATGCACATTTTTGAATGAATAATGAATCTATCCCTAATAATAAGGCATATTACCCACGCCTGTATTTCTAGACAGTAACTCGACTGGAGTTAGCACATGTTCTGTTGGAACTAGGGACAACTTGGCAAAAAAATCTCAAGTGCATCTGTGAAGGGGCTGTTGATCTAAAATATGTCAACATTTTCGTCAAATCTGACGTCAGGATTGAGGGAATAGGAAATGGCTTGATCAATATGATCAAATAAATAGATGAGACAACAATATATGTATTTTTAAAAAATGGGATGGTGTATTTTATTTACCATATATCTTTATAAACAAACTACAATACAAAATGTACACGTCATCGCTCAACTATAATAATATGCACTATATTATGTGAAATATGATACATGGGCTGTTTTACAAAAATGCCATAAGGGAAAACTCTTTTTTACACTATTTTTATTATTTTATATATGCAAAAATATTGCTAATCTGTTTCATAAATTATCTTTTTTTCCACTTAATACGGTACTCGTAAAATATTTTTTCAGTTGTGAGGATGTACAAAATATCAACATAACAAAAGCACAGAAGGTAAATAAAATTACCACATTACTCCAACGAAAGCAATGGAATTAACAATAACACAAGTAATAATAGTGGATGAACTTAATAAATACATAGAATAAGTAGTAGCTCAATAACATATCTACTTTTGACAGTTTTGACTGAAGGGCTAGCTAGGGTCAAGGAAGAATAGGAAAACTAAGATTTTTTGTGTGTGTAATAACCAAATTGACTGGAACCACTCCACGCCTACATACTCTTGGCTAACGCCGGGCAAGCTTTTACGTCATCTGACAGCCTCCCACGTTCAAGTCGACGCCGCATGGGGGCCACTTCCCGAGCAAGATCCTCGAGCTTGCAAGCGCCAACGTTAACGCAAGGGTATGTAGGCAAATCGCTCTGGCCCAAGTCCAGTCTTTTCGTACAATTACTTGATTGCGGCGCGTTATACAATTCACAAAAGGACTGTCCCATACAGTCATGTCGGTCCGACATAATCTAGTAAGTTTTCGAACAGCGAAATTACAGCGATATCCGCTTTCAGGTGGTGTTGCAACATAAACAGAGTGCATGCTACTTGACTAATTAGCACTAGGCTTATTGCTCTACTATAAAACAAAACAACAGCAGTTACAGCATATCTTTCATCTCATTCGATTCAAGAGACATGCCTCAATAATCTGTCAGTTCATTAATCATCACCAAAATACCAAAAATACAGATGGGGATTTATACAATATAGAATATAATAGTTATAACAACAAAATAAAGATTGTTTTGTATGAAATAATATACAAAAATGGTGAGCAATTGGGTATTAAAATCCCACTTTACATTGGAAACTCAAGTTATGTCTTCCCATAAAAACATTTTTTTTCTCTTTCTGTTCGGTCTAATCTACCAAAACTCCTGAAAATGCAAAGGTACGTTTATAACACAATGCCACAGACTCTACCTAGCTCAAATACGTACAAAAAACTAAGCATTATCCAACACTTGAGGCCAATTCGGGGTAATATTCTAACACTTATAATACATACTCTTATAAGGTAAAGAGATCTCGTTAACAATGCAAACTAGGTGGGAATTGAAAAGATGGATCCCACCAGGAAAAGCATACACACGTATTAAAGAAGACAGTATTTTGACAGGCGTATATCACATTTCTGCCAAGTTTTATAATATTATAGTTAAAAATACATACCACAATAATATATACCCAGAATTTACAGTGAATGTGGATTGACTTAAAAACTAAAAAAGTTTGTGCTTTTTTTTCTGCTAGCTGGCTACGTAAGTGACTTTTAATTGAAATTGCAATTCTGTTTTTATTTTAATTTCTTTTATGCAACACATCTCTCTCGTACAATTAGGGCAGTAGTAAGTATAGCTGCTTTAGATCTACAGTTTGGCCAGAAAAGTGAGGGTATAAATGCAGAATTATTGTTCGTGAAACGAATATGGACCAGATTGTTCGAAGAATTTCAAGACCTCTCGCAACATTTACAAAATAACTGTTGGAAAGTATTTTTATTCAAGGTCAAAGCTTACAAGTATGATCCAAGAAGTATTTGTGCAGGTCTAGGTAAACTGCATCAGGGCGAAAAATGTATTATTATTTTATACGTTTAGGTAGTTATTATACCTACTGGTTAACAAGTACGCACTACAATAAGAATGAATACACCCCCATTTAAAAGTTTACTTATAGATTTATTTTCTTTATATCTTAAGATATTTTTTACTACGACATGAAATGGGCAGTTTATAATTTGCCATGAAAACTTGCTTATATAGATAAATACCCTAAGTCGCGAAAATCACCCCCGACTGTGCTTCCTCCATTTTGTACATACCTCAATTTTAATTCCGAATCTGATGAACTAATTAAGTACAATTTTTATGTTTATTTTTTTCATCATTTATTTTTAAATCATCATCACATATGATAAAACAAATACATATTGACTGAACTAAAGATAATGATTGATGGTGAGAATAATTCATAGTCTCTCGATGAATAATGATTATCTTACAGAATGATTGCATGATATATGATGGGGTAGATTCGATCCGAGATGAGATGACACTACTCAATCTAGCCAATACATGTCTAGGGCGTTTTCTTCGCAGTAGGCCTATTTAAGGAAAGGAGTACAAGTAAGTACTTCTAATCCGCAAGATAATGTCACTTGAAGAAACATAAAATTGAAAACGACCCCCGACCGTGTTATTGAAATAACTAATTAGACAAGACGTTCAAATTATTCACTACCCCATCTCTAGCACAGCATTAAAGACAATTGAATTTGTTACTATAATAAATGGTTTCAATGAAATTCAAATAGGCCCGATTAGAAATGGTGTAGACTGTGGAATAAGTCGTTTCACGCGACAACGGCTTACAAGAGCTCGCGCTGCCTGACACAAACTTGAATCTATATGACTTTTTGTAGTAGCCTAACTGCATCTGGAGAATAATAATTGGTCACCAGAATTGGGTATCACAGCCTGATATAATATTTTCCCTGGAATATGTTTTGTGTTTAATGAGGTGATTGATTATTTTTTTTGTTTGTTTTGGACCTGCCTGTTGCCTGTGTATTATATTCATTCATTTCAATAAGATTGCCTATACGGTACCGTACCAGAATTTGTACAGAACATCCTTGTGGGGACCACTCTATAGGCACTAAATGAGATAGTTTTCGAAACTGCAATTTGTTGATGAATTAAGACTGCATGTCCTATGTATAATAATGTATTATTGTTAATTCTACAAGAGATCACACCAAACTGAGTGTACTTTATCCAATCATTTTGACAACAATACTGCACATCGCTAAAAACATTTTTATTTACCGGTACTTACTTTTCAATACAAATTCATTCCATTCGAAATTCTGTCCGATCATTCATTGAAACCCTGTTCATGGCCTGTTTTGGCCTAAAATAGACATGAGTACGCAATCCTCTTATCTGCCACCCTCATTACACAATCAATATATGAATATATATATATATATATATATATATATATATATATATATATATATATATATATATATATATTGTATATTGAAAAAAATCTAATCAAGGGGGTAAATAAAACGATTAGGAGTCCTCAATTGTAAACAATCTTACAAAACATTTCAAACATGATTAAAAAACACACATCATAGTCCATCTAAAAAACAGTCGACTAAATCTCATTTGGGTATTTTTTTTATCGGTTCATATTATAGTATAATAACGATGGAAAAAAACCACTGACTCGCAACTTCTAGCCAAGCACCACGGATTAACACACGGTCTCTCCCCCACAAAAAAAAAAAAAAATACGTCACTCAGTTGGTTTTCAAGAAATAGTTCAACAATTGATCAACGAGAAGCTCGTGTCAGTCCAGTCGTTGTTGCTGACGCCGATGTCGGACAGCATGTCGGTCATGTCCGGGGTGCACGAGAACTCAAAGTGCGAGCCCGAACTCGAGCTGGCCGTGTCGAACGAGTCGAGATCTGTCGTTAACGTGTCGAGGTCCACACGGAAGTCGGATGTGATTTGGAATAGATCCGTGAGCGAATCGAGATCTGCTAAGCTGGGGTTCTCTCCTACTCGCGTCAGGATGCGCGTGCTCGCCGTTTCGGGATCGAATTCTAAAGGTTCTTCTTTTATCGATAATCCTAACTCGTCGTAATCCATTGGCTCCGATTTGATCGAGACGACAGATTTCGCTTCGGGCCTAGGCAGTGACGCGGTCCGCGCGCCAAGGGTTCGAGCTATGCGGGAAGTTACCGACGTCGTCGGCGTCGTAACGAGAGGTGGTGACGGCATTGACGTGGAATTAAATTTGACATCCAACATCAAAGCGTTGTCATCATAAAACGAGGCACTCTCTGGAGAATCTGGAGTGTCACAGGAAGGACTTGATGGTACTTTAGCTGTGGCTGTGGGTGGCGAGGGAGCGTACTGGAGCCGCGGACTTGGAGGGGAAACTGTAGAATGTTGTTGTTGTTGTGTTTGATTTCTACGAATACTGTCTTTGAATTTACTGCGATCAACTGTTAGACGGATTTTTAGTCGACTCTGGCTGGCAGTAGCCGTACTTAGACTTGAGGTTCTCGAACGTTGGTTACCACCCTGGCTCATGCTCTGGATCGCTTGCACGAGCCTTTCTTTAGTTGTGCTGTGTGGATGATTATTATTGGTATCATTCCTTTGAATTGAATGAACGGGGCTAGTAGTAGACGACTTTCTAGATTTCTTTGCCGCGGGAGAGGCGACTTTGGGGGTCGGTTTCGTCACCTTCTTCCTGGGTCGATATTTGTAATCGGGATACTCTTGCAAGTGCAGCTGACGTAGTCTTTCAGCTTCGTCGATGAACGGTTGTCTTTCTTCTTCAGAAAGCATTTTCCAACGTCGACCTAACCTCTTTGAGATTTCGGCGTTATGCATGTCGGGCTGTTGTTCGCAGATCTTACGTCGCTCAATCTGCGACCACACCATGAACGCGTTCATCGGTCGCTTAATGTGGTTAGGATTGTTCTTCTTCGTCTGTGGAAAAGAAACAAAAGCATTCGTCAGAAACCAGTACAGTTTAATCAGCTTTCATTCAGGTGGCCTGCACGGAATGTGATTAGCAGTGGTAGAGACGAGAGATAAAAAGAATCCCCCAACGAAAAGGGTATCCTAAGCTTAATTTGATAATCACATCAACTCTCTCTGTAAGAATCACATTGTATCGTATAAACTTTTAATGGAAGGTCGAAGGGGTGATTCTGCGCGTGTCTAGATATAATATAGTCTGAGTAGAGCCAGGCAGATGAAACCTGACTAACTTCAATCACGACTACACGGCAAAACAACCATATGTTGCTTGCATTAGGTTCTCTGTGCAAAAAAAGTCAATATGGCCATAGCCATCCATAGCCATCTTTGATGATACTATGAGTACAAATTAATTAAATCATATGTCCCTGAATCACCACTATAATAGTGGCACATGTGCGAACTGAATTAGTATTATAAAATGAACCAATTCAACCAAATGAAGATGTAATAACCCCGTTCACACTATGTTCCTTAGCTGCTGTTAAGCTAACCGCGGTTAGGCTCCTTCTCAGAACGAAGTTAAGGGCTTGATGTCGGTTAGTGCTAACTGCGTTCCGTTCACATTACGTTGTCAACATCGGTTAGTGGCTTAACAGCTGTTAGTGATGTTAGTGATTCTGTAGTGTGAACGGGGTACAAGTGGAAGTGTGAATCCAAAATACGAAAATACAAAAATACCATTAATTCATTCATTTCACGCAGCTTTTCTGCATTAACTCGAACTCAATCAACGTCATTCTCGCTGACATGCACAATTAATAATTCGCCAGCGCATCGGATGGCTGCGTCTTGCGTTTATGTAAACGAACACAAAATGGTGTTCATCATCACAGTTCATAAATACAAAAAGCTACGTGTGGTTAACTTTGCACCTAGTAATTAAATGCGATTTCACATATCTCGGTGATTACAGCGGTGTATCGGGGCAGCGGGGGCGGGGAGGGAACGAGAGGGGGGAGGAGGGGGGGGGGATCGAGCCTAATAATCCTCGACGCTCATTACGAGTCACCTCAAGCGCAATCTAAAACACTGTTCCAAGGTTAACCTCAATCATCAATCATAACTCTTCGGAAAACTTTTTCCAAAGATCTTAATTGTCAGATAATAAAGAATTCTGTAAGCAAACACCCAACAAGGGTCACTTTTTTGTAAATGGCTGTCTAATTAAAGCCACACCTATATAGGTCCTAATTCTGCACGGTATCGTGACTGGCAACGTTTCGGCCTTAAACTTTAACTGTGTTTGTGTGGGCGGGAGGCGCGTGGGAAGCGGGGGAACCAGGCGGGCCCCTGCGTCATGTGCGGGAATGTGGAAATAATGAGAGAACATAACAAATCGATCGCAATATTGGTTCACGTATCTATAAATGATAGTGAGCAAATGGATAGAACAAACATACAACAGTCGTCACTATGAATATAGTATACATACTTGAAAAAGATTTTGAAATTCCTTCAAATTAGAAACCTGGCAGCTCTAAGCCAAAGTGCTTTACTTGCTAGGAATGTATCCAAGAAGTCAATTTCATCTTTTAGACACCCCCCCTCACCACACAAATCAATCAAATGTATGTATACTTGCTAATAAATCGAACGTGGTAAAACTCACTGGTAAACTAAAAAGTAGACGAATAAGAAATAATTAATTCGTCTGAAAATTTCCAAGCGATAATTAAGTCAGATTAATATTCCCTCCACGCGATACATCTTCCACATGCAACCTGATTCATAGTAATCGACATTTTATTGCTCTATGAAAACGCTTCAAGGTGACCTACGATTACGAATAATATGATAGACCTGTATATATGATATACACCCAGAAAACAAGATCACATCCTATACTTAATATAATCATACACTAATTTGATGGTGATCAGCTGATCAAGAAGGAGCCTCTCCGTTCAACAAGCATTTACAACAGGCACGAGATATGGTGTTGTACGACGGGAAACGGTGTAGACAGTGGCGTAACTAGCCGATTCGTGGTAAATTCATGTTTTTTACGGGTTTTTTTTGAACAAAACTGTATTTACACACACATCAGATATCACAGCCAAACTTCCCAGGCCCAGTGTGACAAATTGATAGTTAGTGGATTGAGCAATAGTTGACGGATTAACTTGTTATCACCCTTGGTTACGTATGTTATTTTCGTACCTTGACTAATAGTTAGCGGTTTAATACTTGGCTAAGATTGGTAACGGCCAGTTCAAACAAAACATTGCAGTGCCACCGTTGGAATGTTAGCCTTCCAATGCTGCCGTGTGAATTAACAAAATATTGACATTGGCGGGTTGAAAACTTCTAGAGCTTGGTCCTGAAACCTGGCATTGGAACCCTCGCCTTCCAACGGTGACATTACAATGCCTCGTGTGAACTGGTCATAAAACTGCCTCTTGCTCACACATTTCAATGTCTTGCAGTCCCCCTCCCTTCATTCGTAATTTCCATGAATGGTGACATGAACATTATATATTTGATAAGGTCAATTTATAAGTCCATGGTCAATTTGTAAATAATTCCGGACACAGAAGAAATTGTTCAATAAATTGAGAAATACAGTATGAACGCTTTCGCTTATATATTCATTTTCCGAGGATTTTCTATATGTACTTTCGATTATTCAGCATCCAAGGTGGCAGTTGCGCCACTGGTTACCCGAGGAATAAGATTTACCCTACTAGGTTACGATGCAGGACGCCAGGTTTGATAAATCGACAATCTATTTCGAAATGTATTTTATATAGGTATAATAATAACATGTGTCAGAAATGTCGAAAAAACGGAAGAAAAGTTTTTGGCCGAATGCCCTGTAGCCCCCCGAAAACTTTCCAGTTCACGTCGATTATACCCGAATGTCAAGAGACACGTCGGGCGACATCCTGTGCATACGTGAGCTCTTCGTACGGGAATAACGGTGGCTCGATGATCTAGGGGTAGATTATAGACGTAGCTAATTCGGGGCTAAAACAAGGGCTTCATCAGCCACGTTAAGAGGATCAGAAATGCCAAACTTATATGTGTGTTTTGGAATAAACTGCTATATTTGTAAGTCTATAAAGCTTCCACCCCGGGGCGAGGGGGTAGGTGGTGGGGGAAGGGGGCAAACGTGAATTAGTGTCTAAAAAAACGTCACTTCTTATGATATTTAATCCTCGTATTCGGGCAAGTAAATGACATTTACGAATGTTTTGTGAATACAGATGACATTTTGAATATTACATAGCCAAACCTGTCGCAGATTCCAGTTGACAGTGTGTGATGACCTACTTAAAACTTGTACGTACACTCAGTTGAAAACTGAAAGTTACTCGGGCGCACGTTTATTGGTACATAAGGTTACAAAACTTGGCGACATGCATCATAAAACACGTTGCAAATAAACAATAAAGTGTACAGCGTTTCTTGCGTGGTATTTTGTTTTATGTTTATTGCCACATGTGTAGGCCTAGTTTGATAGCATGTATGGTTACCATATTTGGTAATAAGCGTATTATTGATTATTATTCTCTATTACACTATTATATGGGTATGGTTACTAGATGAAAACTAGAAGGCGTGCAGTCCGTTGTCCGATGATTATGAAGACACGAGATTGACCTACAACAATATATTTCGCCACGTAAACCATGAGGGACATGATTTTTGATCGCGATTAATAATCTTGATATACCGTAGAAGCGACTTAATCGAATCTAATACGGACAATTTCTATGGGTTCGTCGATGTTTAGTAGGTCCGTAGGGTTAACTACTCCTGAAATCTGGAGTAGGCCTATATTTGTCATGAAATCTGTCTGAAATTCCTTGGAATCTTCTTGAAATCGCTCAAAATCTGAAATCTGATGAACACCAAATCTACTAGTTTTTCACCCCCAGAGTAGGCCTGTCAAACACTTAGTCGAAGTAAAATGTTTTTCACGAGAATAAAAATTTCATTTAAATAAAACGTAAGGAGGTTGACATTAATTCTCTGTAGACCGTACTTGTCAGCTAGTTTGAGTGCGCGTCAGTAAATGTTCATCGAAATGCATTTAATTTGGCTCGATCGACCACTCGATGTGACCGCAAATGTACATGGTGTACATAGATGGCGTGGAAAAACTCACAACTCGACTTTTTTTTATTTTATTTTTTTATTAATATTGTCACACAAAGAATACAAATATATAACACTCTCAAAAAGATCTACAAAGCCTTAGAAAGGCTTGTCTGTAGAATAACAAAAAAAAAAAAAATATGTTATATTAATATGTAATATGACTTAGAGTCGACTTTTGTCAAGTTCACACTCGGGTAACCAAGGTTCATCCAAAACACATGCATTGTTGGCTCTTCATGGAGGAGTTTCAGAAGCAATCAAATCACTCTTCCGAATTCACTTGTTTAAGTCTTGTTTAAGGAACATCACAACCCTGACTGTAGATTTTAATGAATATTAACGATATCTATTTCCTTAATTTTAGAGAAAACTAGAAATCAACATCTCAATTTCAGAAATTATAATTAATTTATTTGTCCTCCAAGACCTGGCATTTTTTTCGAGTCGTGACGTAGATATTACTCTCTAATATTCATGTTTCTATACAGAATCGGAAAGCCCGAGTCATGAATCATGGTAGAGGGGTGAACAAAGTTAGTCAATTTGGTGTATACCTGGTTTTAGATTTTAAGGGATTTCAGGGAGATTTTACGGGATTTCAATGGATTTCAAGAAGATTACATGACACGTGTATCCAGATTTCAGGGGCTTTTAAGAGGCGTATGATCGTTGGAGGACAATAACTACATACATTCTTAAATTGAGATGATAATTTCTTGTTTTCTCTAAAATCATAGAAACAACAAATATCATTATTCAATAAAGTCTAGATCCACGGTTGTGACATTCTTCCAGCAATGACACTGTTCCAGCCCCCAAGGAAAATGAAGGTGGTTTCTTCTCTAGGAATATTATTTCCGACTGGAAGAAAAGTCGACCTACTATATACATGACGTGTATTCTCCAGACGGATTATTGTCGTGTCCCGACTAGACATCGAACTGACAGTGACATATTACTGCAAAACTTGGCAAGGTATACACTTCCCAAATGACCACGTGAGGATTAGATTTTTTTCACCAAGATCGAAACTCGATAGAAAATCTTTTGTTTCCCGATTAGGGTCGAGGGTGAAGAGTATAGGATTATTCGGGCGGAGCACCACAAGGGCGATGTTGCTACACCAATGATCGTAAATACAAAATTTCGCTTGCAAACCATTCGACATATACAAAAGATACAAACTCGTAATTTAGAATGAATATCAGGGATTAGAGGAACGTCGACGGCGAGGTCATTTTGATTCCAAACAGTTGTCACGATATAAGTTTTATATTATAGAAGGAAATGTTAAGTATATTTAGGTACCGGAAGTGAAACAATCAACCTTCGGACCATCTCACCGATCATGTCACTTGAATTTATTCAAATGTGCCAGATAATTCCACAAATGTTTCATCACTTTCAGAATGAGCATACATTTGAATCTATCAGTGTGGATGGGAGGATCGAAGCACCCGCGCGCTAGTGGTGTCGAGTCGGTGGGACGGTCGCTCGGAACCCTCGATCATAAGCGAGTATTTTGAAATCTTAAAACTTTCGATGGGATTTTCTTGATCCAGTCCCAGAATCCAGACAGAAAGATATCCAAACAAAAGTCGTTCGATGAGAAGTCATCAGTAAATTCTAATAAACATCGTCGACACGATGCATCGATGACAATTCATGATTACGATTATACTTTCTAGTTTGCGAATTGAATATTGTTTAGCAAGTTATTTTATTATTTAATATCGAAAGTGTACTCGATCTCTCTTATTATATATTATGTCTGCATATAATTTTCCATCATGGATGTAACGTAAGAAGCGTTGGCAAACTGAGTTACGTCCGCGTGAAGTCGATACCTATGATACGGAAATATTGAGTGGGTGAGTGTAAGTGAAGACTTCACAAGTATCAAGAGGTCAAGAAGCTTCAAGAGGTACGGAAGAGACTGGTTCAAAAAAAGAATGAAATTCGTGACAAACACGAATGTGTCGAGTTGTGGGAAGGGCTCATTCACAATAATGTCAAAGGAAAACCACGCGAAACTTCGGTGAGGATGGTTGACCATGGCGGGAATCGATCCCCGATTGAAAAATATTATAAAAACTTTGGTAATGAACTGAAAAATATATTTAAATCAACTTTTATCTCCAAAATGGTTAAATTTTACTCGTCTAATAGTCCCATATGTCATTTTTCTATTAGGCTGTATGAAATGGCATCTTTAGACTGGTAGCTTACACCTACCAACGAGAGGGAATGGTCAAAGTGATTAACAGGTCCTGCAATCTGGTGTTCACCTTCCAGAAAATCTCTAGAAATCTTTTGAAATACTTGAATTTTCAAACTTCTTCCAAATCACCTAGATTTCCCCTGAAATCTCTGGAAAACATTTTGAAAAATCTCTTAAATCTCGTGAAATCCCTAAAATCAGGTGTACAGCAAATTTGCGAATTGTCAACCACTCGGTTGCAGAGCTGCCCATCATTAGGCGCGTTCAAATCCAGTTGAAATGGTGTTTTTATTCCGATACAGGTAAACTGGAAAGTGCACGCCTGATTGCTGTGCACGTCATAGAGTGCAGTCAGTCCAGATAACCGTTAACCGTCGAGCAGCCCGAGGAAGCGATCCCATCGAACCGTTCGCAAACAACAATTTCCGACAAACTTCGCGCTGATTATTAGAAAAGCCGTTTTAATCATCTTCATGGAGTTAGTGTAGGCTTATATGAGTGACAATCGATAAATAGGGAAAAAATGATTCAAACTGGATATATACCGTACTTATAATGACAACAAAAGGTTGTGTATAGAAAAAAAAAAAAAAAAAAATGGCTCTGTATAGCTGTGTATTTTCAGGGCAAGAAACGCTACTGCACCTTTCAAAAGCGCTAAATACTTGAAATTCCACAAAATAAAACTGATTATCGAAGTATTTGATATTATTTTGTTAGTAGACCGTCTTTGGTGGGTCGAGATATGTCACGTGTTCTAAATGGATTAATATGAGGTGATGGCATCGACGTATATATCAAGGCTAATGCCGGGATGGTTCGTAAAACATCGGCTCCTACCAAGCAAACAATTATCAACAAGACAGCGAACTGATGAACCATCAGATTCTGATTGGCTGATATCAATTGGTGGACATTGCTGTCTCTATCGACAATCTCGTGCAACAATGAGTGACGTCACTTGATAGAACCTTATAGGCCACGACCGCTTCCTTCCCACTATCACTTTCATTACCTGAGAAACCTTCATCTCATCCTCCCATTAATCATTCATTCGACGCCAATTAGTTATCATTACGTTGCGTCGTTAAACGGAATAAATATAATGAAATAGAAAAAATACTCAAGTAGATTTATAGCTAAGGATTCTGAATTCATGACACATGTAACAATGGTAGGAAAATTATCGTCATATACCGTTGAATCATTATCA
The DNA here is from genome assembly GCA_964007535.1 of Brachyptera risi. NCBI lineage: Eukaryota > Metazoa > Arthropoda > Insecta > Plecoptera > Taeniopterygidae > Brachyptera > Brachyptera risi. The sequence continues at coordinate 10,758,685 of OZ023326.1, forward strand.
ATACCTGTGTAATTTCTATATTTAAACAAAACCATAATGCTATTATACCATCTCTATTTCACTATCTTATTAAATCAAGAGTATCGAATAAGGAGTGGTCTCCCAGTGAGTTAGTAAGCGTTGAACGCAAACCCGAGGCTACGAGCGACACGACAGTTTGGCAAGGACATTTCTCGTCGACTTCTTCCGTATTGTAGAGCGTAGGCCTTGTGCCATGCACTCACTTCTAGGATACATAATCGATTAATAATCCAGGGACATGGCAGAGAAATATGGCAACCTATACACAACAAAAAATCGAACTAAATACAAGTTTTTGATACGGCACAATCGTGATAATCAATGGGTAAACGCGGTACTTGAAGGCGCGGTAAGATGGGTGAATTTAGGATATTAGGAGGCGCAATAAAATATCCAGATGGCAGTGAATCGTAAAGTTTGTTTGAATATAAGTTGGCATGGTGACCAAAAAAAAATAAAACAATTGCTCAATTTCCGCATCAACTAAACGATGCATTTTAATTGGCTATCCGAATACGTATATGGGCGCTGGGGCTCGGTGAAATAAATACATGGAGGCCTTATGCAAACAATCCTTCAATGTAAGCTGACCTTGGTTTTTGTTACCATTTGAACAGTTGCACCTGTTGATCTTTCGAGTGGTGATTTTAATTCGAAAGAGATATTGGATGGCTTCTTTAGAACGATCCCGATCTGAGTTTTGAGAGAACTGACTTACGGTACAAATTATGTTCTCGTTATCATTGATGTGTTCAAAGTCAGCACCATTTTCGAAAACGTTCTTTATTTTCCAGTTTTCCACGATCGGTTACTCGTCATTGGGTTTTCACAAATTTCGCAGATCTACTTGTTTTCTCTCAAAAGTGAACTAACCGATTTCGTCCGAAAGCTGTACAAAAATGCAAAGTTTATTGGTTTTTCATCTTGACCATTTTGTCTCTCACAAAACTATTACGTGCAAACGTATCATATTTGTTTCGCTATGTGTAACGGGATCTCAGCTATCACTCTTCTAATCATGGGGATGAAAAATGTAACCTCTCAAATTCGATACAAAATGAGAGAAGAATATACAAAAACTCGAATATAGAAAGTAAAACAAAAAAAATGAAATGAATGAAAAAAAGTCTGCTACTCGCTTAGTATATATTATGCTGAATCACGAAATCAAAATGAATTCGGGTGAACACGTTCAAAATACTAGCTGTCGTCGAAAAATATACGTTCCGATAATATATTCAAATAAATATTCCATATATCACACGATCTCGATCGATTACACCTAGAAAGCAGCGATTCCTGGCGGCGTGCGACGGGAGAAAGAAAAACGAAATGTGCTTTTCACTCCCCAAATATGCCACGTGTAATTAACAAATAAGATTGGCTAGTGTCATAGGAAATTAATCACCACTGATCTACAGCCTCCTTCCAAATTCTCACGCGCTCAAACCTGAATACTGAAACTCTGAGATCGCAGCCAAGGGAGCGTTAGGAGATTAGCTCCCAGCTCTATTCTGACAGATCTCAAATGTTACCAACGTGGAATTAATCATAGCTTTACCAGTCTCTCTCTCTATATATACAATAGAGAGCTCTTTGTACGGAGCAATTCTGCATTAGAAGACGTTACAACCAACAGTGTCATAAGAAGATAATATGCTGGTGCGTACGTCAGTAACAAGAGTTTCGAAACCTCTCCGGATGATGCCGAATGTTGAGCCAAAAACTCATTACAGCATGCATGTCGTAAGACTATTAATATGGGCTGTATAGGTAGGAGACAGATTATGGGCATACAGCCCTTTATCTCGGGATATACACACTGGTGGAAGGGCGAACATCTGTTTCAGTTGGGATCTTATGAATGATAAATAGTGCATCGTGATGGTGAGGGAAGTGAGAGGGGGGGGGGGGGGGGATAAATCTGTCATCACTTTGAATTGGGTGTCTTTGTGAAACGTGTGGGGACTAGTGACTGATTAAATATGGAAGATGAAAATTCAACTAACACACGCTTTAAGAAGATCTGCGCATTTCACACAATTCAAGTACCGGTATGAATGTTCATGGAAATATTCATGTTACTAACTAAGTATAGGTCATAAGTCATCATAACATGGGCGTTATGAGAATGAAAACTGTCGTTCATCGAAAAAGTTTCAGACTACATTATAAAAATATCAAAGATGAAACTTGATAGGCCTACGTGTATCAGAATTTCACTGTAATTAATGAGCATGCATAAGGACTGAATATAACCAGCATAATGGTACCCTTCTGATTTACTAGAGAAACGTGTGGTAGATGTAGTAGTGGTAGTGGCTCTAGACATACAATATACACGGAGGGATGCGACGACGGGAGAGACTTTGTGCAAGGGGAAATGGGAAACCTCCAAGAAAACGCCCGTTATACGAAGGCAATTTAGAAATGTAAAGGTTTTCTTTGAACAAGGGAGTCATTGGTAAATGTGTTCCACGTTGCCAAAACCAAATGCCCCTTCTCTCTCTCTCTCTCTCTCTCTCTCTCTCTCTCCTTCCCTCTCTATCCAGCTTCTCAAGACAGTGGCGGTTTTTGTTTCGAATACAGATAGAAGGCTAGTGGCACTCTGCCAGCTATATAGCGAAAACATTAGTACTATCTATAGGCAATATGGTAACATCACGGAATCAGCGATATATATATATATATATATATATATATATATATATATATATATATATATATATATATATATATATATATATATATATATATATATATATATATATATATATATATATATATATATATAGATATATATATCTAGAGAGTGACTCGCGAACAAACTGGTAACCTTGGGCCAGGACGGCAAACCCGCGGGTATTCTGTCACTCTCCGAGGCGTGATGTCATTACTCTCTCTCTTCTCTCTCTCTCTCCTCTCCCTCTCTCGGTCGATCACGTGGTCCGCGATGATAACGCACAGACGATCGGGAAGCGAGGTGTAGCCAGAGGAACACTGCGGTCTTGCTAGACCTTCAGTCGTCGACACAAATCGTATCGGGCAGCTCGCGGCGTGCAAGACTATACCTCATAACACACTCGTTCGGAAAACTAGCGTTATATGCAATGATTCATAGAATTCATATGTACCACATCAATTGATTATTATTATATTGGTTTTTAACGACGCACCATACTGATGGCTACGATCTATTGGCGTCGGTGGATGATGAATGAGATGGTGGGATGATGATATGAAAGGTTATTTTATTAGGTGTTTTGGTTGGTGACGGTCGTGGCCTGTTGTTGAGGAACCATCACAGTATCAACCTGAACGACAGAGGGAAACCACTAAAAACCCCTGTCTGGATGGTAACCATGGCGGGAATCGAACCCCGGTCTCACGAATGACGGTTCAGTGTGATACCACTCGGCCACGCGTCTCGGTATACATATCATTTGATTCACATAAAGAATGGCAGATATGAATTTGTGGAATTGGTATTACGGTATTTTGGGATGATATTTATTCATCATTATCAAAGGCGCCGCCGCTTGAGAATATTACCCATTAGTATTGTGCGACAATGTGTCAAAGTTGGGCAAGAATGTTTCGAATTTGATTAGAACAGGAAACCTTACGTCTACCAATGAGAAGTTGAATTATTGGGATGCATGAAATGAAGAAGCATGTTGCACTATTTGTAATGGTTTCATACAAAACCTAAAAAATCTAGCTTTTCGAGTCTGCAGAGTATTTTTCGTTTCCAAGTTGTCTATTGTAATATATAGTTTTCCATTACATATACGACTGTTATATTTTCTTGTGAAGCGTATGAAATTATATATTGTGTTGGATATAGCGAAAAAATAGCAGAACTTGTTGATTAAAAAACTACCACTACATTATTATATATTATTATATTATTTGCGATGTTATGCAGATTCATAATCAGCCGTTAGCCCGCACACAAGAATCTTTCATCTGCAGGCTTCTACATTATATCGAGAAACCATCCAAGATATACAAAGATTCTCTCAAGAAACATGAATAACTTTTTCAAACAGAATTTCAACTCGGGACGTGTATTGGTATTATTCCTGGTGATTACAGCAAGCTTATAAACAAATATGTATTGTACGTATAGTTATTATGGTGTATGTTTATACTGCTGTAATGGTAATGTACGATACAAAAATAGAAAATTGATCCATTCAAACAAGAAACTAACGCATTCAAAACAATTCCACAAATACTGAACGTCGTAAAAAGCTCAAACTAATCTAGATGCAAGTCTCCAAGCAAAATCTACATTGAAAACTCTCTTTTCGAAATCTAATATCAATCAAGCAATATAATATAAAAAATATAATAACCAAATATATATGCAAATAAGAAAATATAATAATAATAATATTCATTTATGCAGATTGATCATATACATGATATAAGCAATATATAAGTAATATATAAATATAAGCAATATCAATCGAGCAACAGTATATATATATTATACACACATCCTGGTATGTTCACTATCATCAACTCACATCAAGCAATGTGTTTACCCCGGCAAAAACGACGAGAATAGTCATAAAACATCGTCCATACAAGGTATGTGATATGCCAGCTAGTCAGTCAGTCTTCTATGACGGTCTACCTGGATTGTCTCGAGCAGATAGCCACGTGTGAGTCGTCAAATATACGTGTAAATAGAACAATAGTGGGAACATTAAACACTAACTATCAGATATACATACGACTAATTGTAAGTCCGGCAAGTCACCACCGTGATAACACTGACTATAGATGTGTAACATTTGATTTGGGTAGTTAATAATATTAGTCATTAGATATAGAGGTAGATATATATATATATATATATATAAATATATGATGAAAAGAATGTAGTCATGTACTGATAATAGTTGGTATTACGATGTTGTTTTTGTTGTTTTCTGGTTTGATGAGAGCGCGCGTGTGGAGGTTTTAGGCACTATGTCTAGTGTGTCAATAACGCGTCGAGAACAGCTGTTCGAAGCTCGCAGGATGCGGAAGACAGATAACACATGGCTTATCGAGCGATACTCGAGGCTATATGTACTGACCGATTTTTATCGATATTTTAATAGGCTTAGATTAATGATTGAATTATTGCTAGACAGTTCATGTCGGTTTAATGCATTGAATATATAGAAAGACAAGGAATCTTATTCCTAAGATATGACAAGAAAAAAAATTGCATGACATTTTTATTGTGAAAAAAAATTGACGAAAAAGTTAGAAGAACTGGTTGAGAAATAGTAATGGTCCATTTTTGAGATAATGGTTTCTTCACATATTTCGATTTTTCCTCGTATATTTCGGGAATATGGGTCCACACAACACACAACCGAAATTGATAAATGATATTCTAGGATTTGATCATGTTTTGATATTTTTCATTGAAAATCGAAAAAAAAACAGGATTCCTAGAAAAAGTTTGTTGATAGACAATCATCATCCCTAAACTAGGACTTGGAAGTGAAGAAATGTTTGCCACTAAATGTTTTGATACCATTAATAATAGTCGTAATTTTCTAGTTTCCATGTCGACAGGCAAGTATGAACTTGCATGCTTGCAAACATCGTGCTGGACAGAATCCGAGTGACGAACGAAATACGGCAAAAATAAAATCTCAAGTCATATAAAAATGCGAAATAGAAACCTGGTTCAACGTGTCATCCAGTGAATCTTGTCTCAATATACCTGGTTATTATCGGCCTACATAATGCTATATAACTCCTACGTCCACCACACTTAGCAAGTTAACCTGAATAATAATGGGCCTAATCATAATTTAACCACACTAATTGCAACGAATAACTGGTTCAACTTTGGTAATAGTGTTTTGCAGTAGGGTATTCTCCCTCCGAACACATTAATCTACGTGCGTGCGAGAAATCCCTGCATAAATTAAACATCTCATTTACATGTGTTCAATGTACTTTAGTTCGTGAAAAAAAAAAACGCACGACAAAATCTTTAGCCTAATCTAAGACGGTCAGATTATGATTAAATAGCCTACAAACGTTGAAATTACCATTTTGTCAAATCGATAAAAATCATCGATGAACGAGAAATGTATTGCCTAATTTCCAAGTAATTACCCCTAACAAGACCCTTAGAACTATACCCTATACTCTGATTATATTTTGAATTGAATATATAAATTTAATTGAATTGATCGAAAACGCCAAGAGAATCGATTTTGCGGAATATGAGTTATTTTGTTAAAACTTTCTTACGGTGTGAGATACAAAATTCTAGTACGGTGAAAACTGATATTTTTAATTAAAAAAAAAAAAAAATTCAGCAGAATACATGGGTACGTCTGAATCCAAGGTTAATAATTTTATTGAACTCAATTTCGAAGGTACTAAAAACATGGTATAAAAATGTCAATTTCTTCCGTATCAGAGAAGTTTCACATCTTATACCATCCCAAAGTTCATATAGTTTGTTCAAATCCAACCTTAAACATCATCTTACTACTATTAGCCCGTATACTATTTCTGACTACCTTAGTGCATAGCTCTCGTTCAATATTCAATATTATCATTATCCTCTCTTCATATTGTACTTTGAATATTTCCTACTTTTTTACTATCCTCTCTTCATATTGTATATTTCCTACTTTTTTATTATCCTCTCTTCATGTTGTATATTTCTTAATTTTTATTTTTGTGCAATATTGTATTATCATTAGTATTCTATCATTTTTTCTTCTGGGGCCTATAACACAATTGTACATTAATGCTATATTTATGTATGACAATGTGTTCCATTGAATATAGATTAAATTATTATTATAGTTATCCCAAAAAACCTGATATTTGTTTAAATCGACTACCACTTACTCTGATTACCCCGACACGAGACTAGGCCTAGGTGACGGAAGTGCGCTGAGAAAGTATCGCAACTTCCCGGTAGGAAGAGAACAAACGGCGAGATGCAATTTTGTAACTACGCAGTAAATATTTTGGTCGGCGCGTGCGAAAGAGGAAACTCCTCTACGTCGCAGCCTTACGTCGAGACGAACGGTTATCCCTGACTGAAATTCTGTATTCATCGAAAGTTAAAGAGCTCATGAGAGTCGATTAAGCGAGATATCAGTTAATTAGTGATGTCACAGGAACGATATGAGATATAAAAATTCTAGCACGGAAGAAACTCAGATATTTTAATTATTTTCAAGACAATATAAAATTGAACTATTTCAACTCATGTCGTAAAATTGTTGAGTGTTTATTACTGAAAAATGTGAATTTCAAGCTGTATACGCTTGACAATTCTGCGATATAAGTTGAATAGTTGATACTACTTTGAAGGTATTAAAAGTAGCTATGTTTCCATCGAATTAGAATTTCGGTATCTCTTTCCGTTCAAAAGTTATCATCGAAAAACTGAAACTTTGTTAAATCGTCTCCCATGGACTCTTCACGGACAAAGTTTGTTATTCATAATTATTAAACGAAACTTAAATGTGGACCATCTCCAATCAATAACTGTGTCGGTTCACGAGAGAGGCAGTATCATAACTTACATTCGATCCCTCAATACTATAAGCCTACATACCGGTACATGTAGGGAATAATTATTGAGATAGAAGAAAAAAATTAACCCCGTCGACTACTTTTCAGGCGAACAAATCAAAATGGAAATAACAACTAACAATTCGACCAACTAGTAAATATTACTCGTGAGTTAGTATTGGGACACCTGTTGTAATTTAGTGTATCACAGACCTACATAATGTATGCTATCAAATAAACATGAAGCCAGAATGTAAAATATTTCGTTATTTCACATATCAAAGCGACATCTACGCAGGTATATTTTCTATATTTCTGCTCTCATCTGTCTATATTTAAACCTTTCCTAGCGGGATTAGAGTTGAAAATAAACACGGTTGCAGACAGGGAACAAGTATACTATTTTTGATGATATCGGAAGTCAAGTGCATACATTTTTTCCAACGGATTTTCCTGTCAAACTTGAAAGCCTATTCTAACTGCACAATTGTATTGTTGAAAGAGTTATGGGATTCTGATAATAATAGGAAATTATTTTGGAACCAAAACCAACTGAACACACGAACATTGCTTTATAAAGGTTAGGTAAACCCTATTCGTGGAATTCCATTACAAATCTGATACACCTATATTATTACACGGACTATTATTTACGGTTTTCAGATAATGTCACTAACCTCTACATACATTACTTCCAATTATGAAGACAATATCCACATTTAAAAAAAAAAAAGTATTATTTAATTTTCTCGAATCGACAAATGTGTTGGAAGAAGAACGATAAAATAATAGTGGTCCCTGGCCAGGGAAAGACGACCCTGATCGATTTGCAAATGAAATTTTCAGACGAATTTCCCTAGAGTGACAACTCGATTACGTTGAGCGACGAATCGTTACGGCTCGTTGTGTGACTTGGGTAAGTGATAGGCTGGCTATCCGTAGGTCTACCGATTCGTTTTCAAAATAGAAAAAGTCGAATAAAATCGTAATGACTAAAACGATATTTTATGAAAGACAGATCGAATATGTTAACGTAATGTATAGTACACGCGCAGAAATACGAACTAGGAAGGTGTTGATAAGTTTGAACTTGAAATCCAGAAACATATCCCGAGGGTTCGCAGTATATATATAGAGATGTAAATCACTTTCCCGAATACGCGTATGCATTCTACACTACTATACAAGTGATAAAAAACACTAAAATCACTGGAAAAAATTAAAATCGTAAAATATTCTTACCTGCGTTGCATCGGTGTAAGGTGTTGAAGAGTTCTTATTGACAAGTTGTGATCCGAACATGGTTATTCCTGTAGTGTTGGGACTGTTTGGACGACTATTGTCAATCTGTTGGGGCACCATAATCGACGTATTTACATCAATTTTGATTTTTTTTTATAAACTTCACAATCACAAATGTATACCGATATCAATTCACTTCAAGAAAAATGTATGTTTAATTAATAATCCACTGTTCGTTTCTAATCTATGTTGAAATGTTTCCAAGATTGTGTTCTCCCATGTATAGGAGATGTAAATGTTGTTCACGTATGAACAGCGAAACGTGTGAACACCATTTACCGTAGCACGAGTAAGACTGAGCTTACGCGTGGAAATGCTCTGAATATACTACGGCAAGTTTTTACCCCCACCCCTCCGCTTTCGACCAATGAGAAGACACCGACGGCTGCCTAGCGGCGACTCGGGGAACTGCGACAGAGCAATGAATGCATGGAAAATGACAAGTCCCAGCTTGTCAATGTCAATCGACGAGATTGAAAATTAGGTGATATTTATTTACATTATTATATTTTATGTAAATTACTTTCCAAGTATCTTTCACGACGTGAGATGAACTGTGTATACAGTTCTGATGTTTTTTTTTTAATGTTCGTCAATATTTCAAGTTTGAGTCTTCTAGGACACTTATAACAAATTCACTCACTTTCAAAGAATCAAAACATTTTGAAAAACACTTCAACATTTGTTACAACATATAAAATGCATTATTGTCCTTTACAATCCTATTTCCGCGTTTCGAAAAAAAAAAAGACAAATTATTTCAAAAATAAAAAATGTCTTGTTTTGACGTATTAGATAAAACTTCGATTTTTTTTTCGAAAATATTATCTTGATTGAATTTGTGAGTTGCTCTAATCTGACAGTTATATATACATATATCAGCTGGCAGCTAGCGAGCACGATCTACTTCGGTCGGAAGCCCGCGCTGTACTGACTCGGAGACGTTCTCGCTCATGCGATCCCACCGTCGACTGGCTGTTGCAACGTAGCGCCGCCAGGGGGCAGCACTGAGCAAGCACTGCAAGACGAGAATGTCAAGGTAAGTTCCTGGCCACATTTTTCTCCTGTTATAAACCTAAATTGTATACGACATCAAATTTATGTATCTTCTATTTTTGATAGTTGACTACGAAATACATTATCATAATTATTGATGTTTGTTTTTGAAAAGTTTTCATGACAAAACTGAAATCTATTTATTATTTTCAGCCCAGAGGTAAAACTCACACAACAAAAATCAATGATCAGTTAATTAATATTGACTTGCAATGCTGATGTTGGTTCTAGAATGAGATGCATCTTGAAATAATGAATAAACAAAAAAACAATATTATTGGAGACTGAAGAGTAAGCATATAATATTATAGGCCTGATTATTACTGTATTATTTCAGCTGCAATAACATCGAAAAATATAATTAAAACGAAACAATTATTTCCGGATAAAATTGAAAGATACCAGAGTTGAAACTATAATCACAAATCGAGTTGTAATTACTCTGATGAAGATGGAGGTGCCATCTATTGGAGGGAAATATATACTAAGGTGGAAATAAATACACGTTGACAGTGTAGGCCTACTGATTGACCCATCCGATAATATATTAAACACAAATCAAGATGTGTGACACGTGATAGGGGTCATGTGACATGTGTCATTGGGACGAATTATGATGTTATTACATGTGATATATGATAAATCCATATAATTCAATTGTCATCATCGAAATGATATATTGAGTGTGGGACCATGCAATATTAAATTTCACCAATTTATTTGAATTTATAATATATTTCACAGATTTAGTTCATTTTTATTACGTTTTCAGTCCTGAATAATGGAGAATTTGTGAAAATCCCCAGGATGTAGTTTAATTTTCCGTATTTCAATTGATCATGAAAAAACTCCATTGTTTTTAGCGAATCAGTTAATACGATGCAATAACAAATGTAATTAACGACTATTAATAGATAGGTGTGGCTTATCAATCGGTTACTTAGATCTTTGCAACTTGAGATATCCTGATTGTAGATTTAGAACCCCCCCTCCCTCCCCCCCCCCCCCCCTCCACAATAAACAGCACACTTAATTGGAGGTTATTTTTTGTTATGTCAAAGTGGCAATAACACGAAAGTGGTCGATTGTGATGTGAAAATAATATCCACATTCAGATCAAGCTCAAATTCATTTCAATTTATTTTCATGCTGTTCCAACTTCACTGACAATATTTCACACTAATAATAATCAATTGTCTAAAAGCTTAGGATTATAAATAACGATCTCAAGTTACTATGGTTTCACGTTCCAGATTTCTGGCGATGCTTCCTCTATTATACCTGGAAAATATACTTTGAACGGGAACATTTTATATTTATATTTATATTTCGTGACCTAATCACCTTCATCTACCCATATATTTATAATCATAACTGTATATATTATTCACTCATTCATTATTATTTTTATTATTTCATATTTCTTGAAAAAAAAAAAAACTATCACCGAATGTGAGTTCAAAGCTGTTATTAAATTAAATAATTATAATAATAATAATAATCATAATAATAATAATAATTGGATTACTGTTGTAGAGATTTTTAACATTCGAACATATTTTCAATTTCAAAATATATCAGTACCGTATGTCAGTATGTCTCATTAGTCTATGCATGGCCTATACAAATTACAGGAAGTGAATAGAATTTCCTGGCAGAAAAGCAGTGTTCTTAGAATAAAATACAACGAATACAAATTAACAACTTCGAATTTATATCAAATTTATTATATCATGTAAGCCTATCGAAGTTGTACAATTTCTAATTTGTGGAGCCCCAAAAATATGAATATTTCAAAAATTGTGACATCGGTTTTGGAATTTCCAAAAATGGTGATCATTTCTCTTTCTATTCCATATGGAATGAAAATATATGGGAATGATCGATTCGCAATATTTTCATACGTCAAAAGTTTCCATTGGTGGTTTTATTTTGAGTGAATAAAAATAACGTTCAAAGTGATACTAAATTAGGTATAAAACCTGCACATCTGAAGATCTCATAGTTTTCTTAAGAACAAATAAACCATGAACCATAAACCATAAAATGATTGCTCGAAACTCAAGCGTAACAACGTTATGCGATAGGAAAAACGAACAGTCGTACAGTACATTATATTACACAGCACTATTCCTAAAATGCCTCAACCGCGACGGTCAACTATTTTCTTACTAGTTGTTTTTCAGTGGCTCAGAACTCCGACCGTTATTGCTATTGAATGGAAATAAACGGTCGCTCGAAAAGATAGTTCGAGTCATCATCTTCTAATCAATGCTTTTCTTACGTTCCGTCGGGTCATGTTTTTGGTTATTTTGTTGTTGCCATCGCACACTGTCATGGGCCATAAACTTCCAAGGACGTATAAGAGGAAAGAAGATCTTAAAATATAATTAATCATTAAATGTGATCGTTGTATTTGTTTTCTCACGCGTAAATTTTGGGAAAAAAACTTTTGAACATATACTGAGTAATTGGTCCACATTCAACTCCGGTCTCGGTGGATTGATAGAAAGAGCTATTGTTTGTATAATATGCATGAAGCCGGCCTACATTGTGATGTAAATAAGGCACGGAGATCGTATCTTTTTATATAATAATGACAATATATATAGTCATATTTATCAATGTTTCGAAATTCGACTACGGAAAAAACGAGTCAAAGTTGAAGTTGAGTTAATGATATATAGGCCTATATATATATATATATATATATATATATATATATATATATATATATATATATATATATATATGTATATATATATATATATATATATATATATATATATATATATATATATATATATATATATATATATATATATATATGTGTATATATATGTATGTATATATATATATATATATATATATATATATATATATATATATATATATATAACTTGACTCAAACTCTCACGATTCATATTTGCATAAATTGAGTGAAACTGCAGGGCTGTTTTTTAATCGTGATATATTTATTTAAACTGATCAACGTTTCAACGAGATTGGTCTCGTCCTCATCAGGGTCCAAACTATACTAATTATTTTGACACAAAAAATCGTCCTGATGAGGACGAGACCAATCTCGTTGAAACGTTGGTCAGTTTAAATAAACATATCACGGTTAAAAAACAGCCCAGTTTCACTCAATTCATGCATATATATATATTTATATATATATATATATATATATATATATATATATATATATATATATATATATATATATATATATATATATATATATATTTGAATATATATATATATATATATATATATATATATATATATATATATATACATACATATATATATATATATATATATATATATATATATATACATATATATATATATATATATATATTTATATATGGTGACCATTGCCATAATATATATGCATGGCTGCCACAGAAGTACATTTAATGATAATTGAACGTAAATGAATTATTGAGAAGAGAAAAAACAATGAAAAATTAAAGATAATGGATTGGATAAAAGAAAATGATAGTGAATAATAATGTTATGCGATGATGGATAACACATTATGATTTATTTTATACCGGCCCTCCTACTGAGGTATATGGTATAGTACGTACATTAGTATATACGTATAGTGCGTAGTGCGTATAGTATCGTCAAAATGGTATCAAGGATTCAAAAGAGGACTGTTAAATAATTATTATATTTCAAGAAACAGTAATCCTGCTGAACGAGACAATATCTCCAAGACATCTCAATCAAGGGCATGCAGACGTACCCTATACAAAGTGGCCAATCTCCATCTGTCACAGGCAAAGAAATCTAAACTGTCGGCTTAGATTTCAGGTCTAGGTACTTCCTAAAATATAATCCCTCGACAATACAGAGGGAAAAAAAATCTTCAGAAACCTCCTTTACAATTTGCCAATTTATGATTTTTGTGGTTGCTTGCTCTTTCAATGGTAGAAATCTTGAACGGCGAATATGGACATTTTTCACAGCATGTGGTCGGTCTAATGCTCAAAAACATTTAGCGAGGGTCCAGGTCTGGAAATGATTGAAATCGTTTCAATTCATTGAAAAACTCACATTGTACTGTTGTAATCCTTTGCACAAGTGTCATGAGCGTAGGTAATTATCTGCATACACTTATTTGTAAAAAGTACCGTTTTCCAAATAATAAATTTGTTTATTAAGCGATAATTAGTGTATCAACTTGTTATCACCCTTGGCTACCAGAGGTTATTTCTACACCAATTAATAATTAGCTTAATCAACACATCTTCATTATTGGTCATATGAGGTCTAAATGCTATAGATTTTGTTGAGGTCTACTATGTAATGAGTTCTATTTGTAGGCCTTTGAAATTGTATTATTGAAAAAAAAACTTGAATACCTTCGAATGACCGGCAAAGTAGCTGAGTGGTTAGCTCACTTGCTTCGTGTGACCCGGAAGGTGAAATGACATATCGGACCCGGTTCGATCCCCGCCACCGTCCATCTTTACAGGGGTTTTTCGTGGTTTCCCTCTGTAGTCTAGGCTATTGCCGAGATGGTTCCCACAATATAGGCCACGACCGCTTCCTTCCCACTATCCTTCCCACTACCCATAAAAACCTTCATCTCATCATCCCATCATCTCATTAATCATATAATATATCTTAGTAATCATTACAGTGCGTCGTTGAAACAAAATATAAAAAAATACCTTCGAATGAAAGATTGTATAAGACACAAAATACAAAAATAATAGACATTGGATGGAAAATATATGTTAGATAGAGTAATTTTGCAATGAAACAACATACATCACACAAAATATCAACAATGGTGGATAACTATCAGTGATACTTGAAATATAACAGACTTCACATGACTAAGGACGAGTAAAATGAGATGATGACATCATATCATAGACCTGTGGGATGAGGTGGTGCTTATCCTTAAAGCAATCTTCATTCTTCAATCGGTATTTTTTTTTTTTTTTTATTTTTATCTGATAAATGAACATTTTTACAACGCATGTTTCAGTCTTAGAGTGTCCACAAAACCCATTGAGGGTTTACCTGTGGAATGAGTAATAATAGCATATATAATAATAATAATAATAATAATATATGTTTATTGTCCTCAAATTGATCACTCACATGATATTCAGACAGTCAAAAATTCAATAATAAAAAGTTCGATAACAATAACAATCTATAACAATCATGAGTGGTTCAAAAATTCATCAATGATATAAAAACAATTAGTCGTCAGAAAAGTTTTGAGTGATCTGGTGAAAGAGCAAGTGTGAAGGCCAAGCTGCTTCAGGTCATATGGTAATGAGTTGATTATGATTCCACAAAATCGAAATCGAACCTTTCAATGCGAGTATAAACATATACAAATTTTAAAATCCCCACGTATTCTGAACTGTTCAAGAAAATCAACAGAGAATCTGGTTAAAGTGTCCCTAGCTCCGATAAAAAGTCCAATGACAGAGATATAAATGAAAAAATATATATACATCAAAAACTAGTTATTGACATTGTTTGTGGTACCTCTATAACGTTAGTTTATGTAGTCAATGTTATTAGTAAGCCTAAATGGGCATATGAATGTGAACATCTGAATATATATATATATATATATATATATATATATATATATATATATATATATATATATATATATATATATATATATAAATATTTATATATATATGTATATATATATATATATATATATATATATATATATATATATATAT
>OZ023326.1:10786861-10789361 GCA_964007535.1 Brachyptera risi
AATTCCTTCAGAATGAGTTGTGATATCATCATCAATCTTGAATTTTGACATTTTCAAAAGCATCAGATCGAAAAGTTTTCTTTTTAGCTTCAAAAAAATATTCGAGGTAAGCTGAATCTAGTTTCTGCTTATACAATCTCGAAGGCATTGAATATAAATGTATATATATATATATATATATATATATATATATATATATATATATATATATATATATATATATATATATATATACATGTATATATATATATATATATATATATATATATATATATATATATATATATATATATATATATAAATGTATATATATATATATATATATATATATATATATATATATATATTTATATATTCATATATATATATATATATATATATATATATATATATATATATATATATATATATATATGTTATCCCCGCATTGGGATTTCGATATCTTATATTCATCATCAAAAGACCAGTATTTCACTAAATCAACTCGCATACGGTCTTGAATGTAAAGCTATACTTAAGTCCATGTCAAAGAGAGATGAGTCTGACGTCAGAACTTTTTTCCCCGTCAAGTAAACCCCCACTACTTGTTTCCTTGGGGTGAGAGGTCCGAACCTCGTCGACCTGCTTCGAGGGAACAAAATAGAAGCTAAGTGACCATTATAGAAATGAATTCAAATTGTCATCGAAGAATTCAGATTATTATATTCTGAAGATACGTATTGAGGATGAAAATCGAAGCATATTTACTCTTTTATTCTATAAAATTCACTCATATGCGGCCGAAAAACGACGATATGTTCGTGAGAGTGATTTTCTCCCAGGTGCCGCGTATTTCGGTCGCATATTAGTCAAGTTTCCACCATTGAAAATTAAATTGTTCAGATTTTAATTGTCAATGCGTATCTTTAGAATATAATAATCTTCGATGGAGATTCAATTTTTTTTCCAAATCGGTCAATTACCTTCTGTTGTTCCCTCGGAGTAGATGCATCCTTTTTGCTACCATCCCTTCGATGAGGTTCGGACTTTTCACCCCAACGAAGCGAGTAGTGGGGGTAACGTAGCGGAGAAAAAGCACTGACATCAGACTCATTTTTCTTTGATATAGACTTTAGATAACAAGTGGAAGAAATTAACTTGCCCTCATCATGAACCAGAAAATTTGTCGGTTCCTTCACGGCCTCTCATTTCCATCCATTTAATTACACTGATTAATTAGAAAAAATTCTCCTTAATTATTACCACAGTCAAGAGGAATATGTGTCCAAGACTCCCGTGTTTACTAATTTCACTACGACAACCTAGCTATTGATGGGGTCATTGCGCAATGAAGTGCAACATGTACAAGCGAATGTGGTGGGATACGTCTGCAAGGGTGCTGCTATTACGACAACGACTCGCTATACGTTGTGACGTCAGAGTGACGTAGCAAATCTACTGGAGTTGAACAAGAATGTCAAATATAACATCTAGTCTATAGACATAATAATTACTTACGGCGTGTCGGGGGAAGAGTGTGGATTCGAATCCACCGTTTCTCATCAACTGGTTCTAATCTCCAAACAACTTTCAGTTTTTATGATTACTGTTTGCTCAACGACCCCACCAACAGCCAGCTTATTTGGGGTTACAAATGTGCTGAAATGAGCCGAATGATGGTACGAATGAATAATCAAATTACTAATTGATGATAAATAGTGGAAGGACGTTGAAAAATAAAAAATCGAACTCACTCCCAATGGAGACTCCAGTTTCGTTTCCATAGAGGTGTCTCAATTGACTGCCTATAGCCTCAAAATTATATAAAATATTTTGGCTACTGGTTGAGACATGATTTTTTTCACCAACTGATATTAAAATGTCATTTTATTTCATTATTGTCCCCCTCAGATTGTCTTTTCTTTTATTTCGACCTATTCTCACCTCCCCCCCCCTCCTTCCCTTCAGCGAGGTGTTGTCGGAACATCAACACCCTCAACAGTCGGTGGCTGCAAAGCATTGGACCGTGATAACGGCACCCACACGTGTGTGCACGCGTTTCAAACACTGATAATTGTCCCGATAACCGTGGTCATCTGCGTAATGAAGGTCGCATTAATAATTACAAGGGTTATTCCGCATTTGCCATAATGGCATTAGAGTAATTGCCCCACACGAGCAACTAATGGACGTAATAACGCACGTAACCACGAGACTGGCTGCATGGACTCTGCGGTTTCATTCAATGTGGATGGGAAACTATTGGGAAAGAAAATAGTGTGGATTATTAGTACGTACAAATACAGTAATTCCAGCAGCTTACGTGTAGAGTAATTATTGGAGGATGGGATGGATATGAATTGAAACCCCGTCAAATGAGCATGCAATTCATTAGACGAGCTTAAGCGAGGATTCAATTTGACATACTGACAAAAATTGGTGTTCGTTTTGATTTATTGATTTATTTTGTTTTTTGTTTTTTGTCGGTTCTCCACAGTTCAAACGGCTACAGCTATCAACT